>CM077441.1:11296512-11896512 GCA_039654765.1 Mylopharyngodon piceus | reverse complement strand
TTCTTTCTTTTTAGTACAAGTACAAAACTGGTTATCGTAAGCAAGTTGGTCATCACATTGGAGCTCTCAGCATCAAGGATGATCCTCTGCTCATGCTGGCTTTGAACTCAGCTAAGATTGCTAGTGATGCTCTCTACAAGAAGGACTTCAACAAGTCCAAGACCAAGTTTCACCTCCCAGTGGACCTGCTGTCTCTTGAGCTGGCCAAAAAATGTCAGATCCAGGTCAATGATGCCAACTACAGAACCTACCTGCACAACTGGACCTGCCTGCCTGACTCCAATGACGTCGTCCAGGCCAGAAAAGTCTATGACCTGCAGAGTGATGTATGTAATATCCAGCTTCTGTTGAGCAATATGCATTTATCCATGTCTGGATCTTCATGGAATTGATGTTTGTAGCCAGTATGTAAGAGTGATGTTAAAATAGAAAATGGGATTGGTTGAGTCTCTATTGTCTTCTTGATGTTGAGAAAGAGATAAAGCTACCAAGATACTGATGAATAAGCTATAGAGTCACTAACAGGTATTCTTTCAACATATGCTCTTAGACTGTTTACAAGGCTGATCTGAAATGGCTTCAAGGTCTTGGATGGGTCCCCATTGGTTCTCTTGATGTTGAGAAAGCGAAAAAGGCCGGAGAAATCCTGAGTGAAAATAAGTATCGTCAGCACCCAAGCAACTTCAAATTCACTGTGACAACTCAAGACATGCCAATGGTCTTGGCTAAAGCCAACAATGATGTCATAAACAAGGTAACTGCTGATCTGATATAACATATGAATGTGTAATTTTCTCATTTATTTAATTTGTTTAGTATGTAGACAGTTAATGTGTGGATGTGAAGTATTTTTTCTTATTTTTTAATTTCATACTCCTATTTGATAGCAACAATATGTTGACGCCTGGAACAAAGACAAGACAAAGATCCATATTATGCCAGATGCTATGGACATTGTACTAGCAAAACAAAACAAGACCAACTACAGTTTGGTAAGTATGACACAACACTGGCCCCTTAATGGTGCATAATGGATGTTATTGATTAATAATTTATCAATTATTTTCTACTTTGTGAATTTTTAAAATAACAGTTTATTCAAATGTTTTCTTAGAATTCATACAGGCTTGCAAACGAGGAAGCTAAAAAGAAGGGCTATGACCTGCGAGGTGATGCCATCTCCATCAAAGCAGCCAAGGCTTCCAGGGACATCGCCAGTGATGTGAGTATTTTGATTTATAGCATCCAAAAGTCAACAAAACATTTCACATCCTAAAATTAGCTCATGTCTTAAACCACTCTTTCTTTTAAACAGTACAAGTACAAAACTGGTTATCGTAAGCAAGTTGGTCATCATATTGGAGCTCTCAGCATCCAGGATGATCCTCTGCTCATGCTGGCTTTGAACTCAGCTAAGATTGCTAGTGATGCTCTCTACAAGAAGGACTTCAACAAGTCCAAGACTAAGTTCCACCTCCCAGTGGACCTGCTGTCTCTTGAATTGGCCAAGAAATGTCAGATCCAGGTCAATGATGCCAACTACAGAAACTACCTGCATAACTGGACCTGCCTGCCCGACTCCAATGACGTCGTCCAGGCCAGACAAGTCTATGACCTGCAGAGTGATGTAAGTATGCTACATTTAGATTTAAAAAAGTGAGGTCTCCATTTTTCAAAAACACCCAGTTTATACAGACATATAATTTCTCTACATAATGGCAATGTTTTTGCTATGTTTGTTCTCAGGCGGTGTACAAAGCTGATCTTAAATGGCTTCAAGGTCTCGGATGGGTTCCCATTGGTTCGGTTGATGTTGAGAAAGTGAAAAAGGCTGGAGAAATCCTGAGTGAAAGGAAGTACCGTCAGCACCCAAGCAACTTCAAGTTCACTTGCACAACTGAAGACATGCCACTGGTCTTGGCCAAAAACAATGCAGGCATCATGAACAAGGTAGCCTGATTTGACCAACACCATAATTTTCTTCTCTTTTCCATTATAATGTGTGTAGATACTTTGCATATATGTTTCATTTTATTTTTCTTTGCGCTATAGAAAAGCTATGTGGAAGCTTGGGAAAAGGATAAGACCAAGATCCACGTTATGCCAGATACAATGGAGATATTGCTTGCCAAACAGAACAAAATTAACTACAGTGTGGTGAGCCATTCATTTCAAGTCATTGAACTGAAGATGAGAAGTTCTATTTATGGTAATTTAAATTATATTGATATAAGAATTTCTTTAATTTTTGTTTTTATTTCCAGAAACAATATACCCTTGCCAATGAGGAGGCCAAAAAGAAAGGCTATGACATGCGTGGTGATGCCATTTCTATTAAAGCAGCTAAAGCCTCTCGGGATATCATCAGTGATGTGAGTGTTCTCATCCTTTGTTCTTTATTCATAGTCACTCGTAGTTCATGGTCCAGAATGTTCTCTTAGTCTTTTATTCACTCTCATTGTCCTTTAATCATTCAACTGTAGTACAAGTACAAGGCTGGTTATCGTAAGCAAGTTGGTCATCACATTGGAGCTCTCAGCGTCCAGGATGATCCTCTGCTCATGCTGGCTTTGAACTCAGCTAGGATTGCTAGTGATGCTCTCTACAAGAAGGACTTCAACAAGTCCAAGACCAAGTTCAACCTACCAGTGGACATGATAGCTTTTGAGTTGGCCAAGAAGAACCAGATCCAGGTCAATGATGCCAACTACAGAACCTACCTGCACAACTGGACCTGCCTGCCAGACTCCAATGACGTCGTCCAGGCTAGGAAAGTCTATGACCTGCAGAGTGATGTACGTCTATTTAAAGTCCTCTTGACTTTTATTATTTCTTTTTACAATCATGTCAAATTCTTAAATAATTTTTTTGCATGTGCAATTAGGCGGTGTACAAGGCTGATCTGAAGTGGCTTCAAGGTCTCGGATGGGTTCCCATTGGTTCAGTTGACGTTGAGAAAGTGAAAAAGGCTGGAGAAGTCCTGAATGAAAGGAAGTACCGTCAGCACCCAAGCAACTTCAAGTTCACCCTTACTACTGAAGACATGCCAATAGTTTTAGCTAAAAATAATGCTACTAATGCTAACAAGGTAAATCTTGTCAGTAAGTTTCTGAACACAAGAACTCTTACAAATAGCTTAAAGTTTTAAATGTCTGACATATAATTTTATTCAACTCTTATAGAAACTTTACACTGAAGCCTGGGACAAGGATAAAACCAAAATCCACATTATGCCTGACTGTATGGAAGTTCTGTTGGCTAAGCAGAACAATATAAATTACAGTGAGGTATGTACAGTATATGTCTAAAATATTCACATTTTCATTATTTTTCTGATAACTCTAAATCTGTAAAATATTTTCCAATTTTAGAAAAGGTATAAACTTGCCAATGAAGAATCTAAGAAGAAGGGCTATGATTTGCGCGGTGATGCTATTGCTATCAAAGCGGCTAAGGCATCCAGGGATATCATCAGTGACGTGAGTGACTTTTTTTTAACATAGTTTGTGTCAAACACACACATTATTGTTCACAATTACTTTCTAAAACCTTTGTATTTATTCTTTTTAGTACAAGTACAAAACTGGTTATCGTAAGCAAGTTGGACATCACATTGGAGCCCTCAGTGTCCGGGATGATCCTCTGCTCATGCTGGCTTTGAACTCAGCTAAGATTGCTAGTGATGCTCTCTACAAGAAGGACTTCAACAAGTCCAAGACCAAGTTCCACCTCCCAGTGGACCTGCTGTCTCTTGAACTGGCAAAGAAATGTCAAATCCAGGTCAATGATGCCAACTACAGAACCTACCTGCACAACTGGACCTGCCTGCCTGACTCCAATGATGTTGTCCAGGCCAGAAAAGTCTATGATCTCCGTAGCGATGTATGTTTTTCAAGCTAAAATGGCATTCAATTATTTCTACATATACTTTTTAATCAAATATGAACTGTATAGTTTTGCAAAGTAACATTTCATTTTTTTGTTTCTCATGTATTTTCTGCAATCAGGCCGTGTATAAGGCTGATATGGAATGGATCAGAGGTACAGGATGGGTCCCCATTGGCTCAGTTGATGTCCTGAAAGCAAAGAAAGCAGCTGAGATCCTCAGCGAGCGACTCTACAGACAGAAACCAGAAACATTCAAGTTTAAACAAGACATGCAGTCCATGCCTTTGGTGCTTGCAAAGGCAAATGCTCAAATTATGGATCAGGTTGGTAGAATAAATAAGTCATATAATTGGAATCCGACTGAACTATGTCAACAAAATTCTCTGAAGAACAATTTAGTCACAATATTAATTACTACATAAAGTTTAGTATACATTAATTTGCATATATGATTCTTTTTTATGTTATTTTTGATCCATTGCAAGATGTTCTTATTATCCTTAATAACAGCTGTCACAGTATTGAAATTGTCACTGACAACATTTTTTTTTTCATTTTAGCGTCAGTACCATGCAGCATGGGAGGCTGACAAGATAAAGATCCACATCCCTCCTGATACCCCGGAGATTGTGCTCGCAAATGCTAATGCAATTACCAATAGTAGGGTAGGTATCACTTTTGAATGATTGTTCTTTCTTCATTTTATATATATATATATATATATATATATTTGTTTTTGTTTTTGTTTAAGTTGTTAAACTAAGCCTCTCAAATTCATGCATTCTGTTTGATTTCCAAATTAGTCCTATTTAATGTTTCACTTCAGAAAAAAATGAAACACAAAATAAAATTCTGCTTACAGAAACTATACAGACAAGCGGTTGAGGACAACTTCAGGAAAGGCTATGACCTCAAATCCGATGCTGTCGCCATCAAAGCTGCTAAAGCATCCAGAGACATTATTAGTGATGTGAGTATATACTGTCTTGAAAGTTACACTGATTGATACATTTTCTGTCTTATTGCCCTGTCATGTAAATATAAATAGAAGCTATCTTTAATACTGCAATCATCCTTCTTTTGTAGTACAAGTACAAGGCTGGTTATCGTAAGCAAGTTGGTCATCACATTGGAGCTCTCAGCGTCAAGGATGATCCCTTGATCATGCTTGCTTTGAACTCAGCTAAGATTGCTAGTGATGCTCTCTACAAGAAGGACTTCAACAAGTCCAAGACCAAGTTCCACCTCCCAGTGGACCTGCTGTCTCTTGAGCTGGCCAAAAAATGTCAGATCCAGGTCAATGATGCCAACTACAGAACCTACCTGCATAACTGGACCTGCCTGCCAGACTCCAATGACGTCGTCCAGGCTAGGAAAGTCTATGATCTTCAGAGCGATGTGAGTTTCTGTGAAAATTTAATTTGTAATAGTAATCAATAGGTCTACACTACCAGCGTTGTCTGCTTTCTTACTGTTTCTCATGTATTTTCTGCCATCAGGCTGTGTATAAGGCTGATATGGACTGGATCAGAGGTACAGGATGGGTCCCCATTGGCTCAGTTGATGTAGAGAAGGCTAAAAAGGCTGGTGAGATTCTGAGTGAAAGGAAGTACCGACAGCATCCAAGCAACTTCAAGTACACTAGCAAGACAGACTCCGTACCTTTTGCTCTTGCCCAAGCCAATGCCAAGATCATGGACAAGGTATTGTTTTCCTAGAAGATTTCACTAATCTGTGTAAAGGTTAAACAATAATATCACTGTTTGAAATAATTGTTGCAAGTTGGGGTTGTGTAGTCTATAGGTGCATGTGTCTAACTTTTTGTCTTCATTATTATTGCATTGCAGAATGCTTATGTTGATGCCTGGAATAAGGACAAGATCCATATCCATGTCATGCCAGATACCCCTGAGATCATTCTTGGAAAACAGAACAAACTCAACACAAGCATCGTAAGTAGAGCAATAGAACAATAGAACAATAGTTTATGTTTCAAATTCTATTAAATCAGTAAATGTTGACTCCTTATGTTCTTACAGAAATATTACCGTCAAGACTATGAGAACAGCCTCAAGAAGGGCTACTTCCTGCCTAAGGATGCCGTCGCAGTGAAAGCTGCCAAGGCTTCCAGAGACATCATTAGTGATGTAAGTCTCATTGTGGATCTTATTTGACACATTAAACACACTCTGTTAAATGATAGTGCTTGATAGTCTTTTATGCATTAAAACCTTGCAGTACAAGTACAAATCTGGATACAGGAAGCAGCAAGGTCACCACATTGGAGCCCTCAGCATCCAGGATGATCCCTTGATCATGCTAGCCTTGAACTCAGGCAAGATTTCTAGTGATCTTCTGTACAAGAAAGATTTCAACAAGTCCAAGACAAAGTACAACCTCCCAGCGGACCTCCTGTCTCTTGAACTGGCCAAGAAATGTCAGATCCAGGTCAATGATGCCAACTACAGAACTTACCTGCACAACTGGACCTGCCTGCCCGACTCCAATGACGTCGTCCAGGCCAGGAAGGTCTATGACCTGCGCAGTGATGTACGTATATGATTAGTTTCACATACTGTGCCGTGTACATTGGTTTCTTATATTGCTACATTAACATCTTTCTTGTAAACTTTCAAACTAGGCTGTATACAAAGCTGACCTTGAGTGGATCCGAGGGTGTGGCTGGATGCCGCATGGATCTGTTGATGTCATCAAAGCCAAGAATGCTCAGGCGATCCTCAACGAGAAACTGTATCGCCAGCCTCCCAGCACTGTCAAGTTCACCAGTGCTGTGGACCTACCTGTCATCGTCCTAGCCAAGCAAAATGCTGACATCCTCAGTGATGTAAGATTATTGCCTTTCCTTTAGTACTTTACTCAGATGTTCATGTTCAGATTACAGTTGAAGACCGCATAAAAATTATGAAGCATAAAAATTAATAGCACAAACACTGGGTAAAATTATATTTGTTTTAATTTTAGTTACACTGAATTATTAATCAATTATTGAAAGAAATAATATAGTTATAGTAATTACAATTATATGTACAATTAATTAGAAATGTAAAATCTTTTTAAATTAATGTAATAGACATGTCTTTTTTGTTTTTGCGTCAATGTGTGCCAAAAAGCCCTTAACCTTTTTTTTAAATTATTATTTTGTTCACAGAGGAAATACAGAGAAGCATGGGACAAAGATAAGACATCTGTCCACATCATGCCAAATACACCTGCCATCGAGTTGTCCAGAGCCAATGCCATTGCTGTCAGCAACGTAAGCAAACTCACATGCAGAATTTCTGAGTACTACTAAAATGAACTATCTTTTATGAGCTTATTATGCTATTAAACTATTGGGTAACACTTTTTTGTCTTGTTGCAGAAAATGTATACCAAAGACTGGGATGCTACAAAGGCAAAGGCGTACCACATCAAAGAGGATGCCGTATCTGTGATCAAGGCTAGAGCCTCCAGAGATATAGCCAGTGATGTAAGACATTACAAAGTCACTGTTTTCTAAACTTCATAGTATTTTCTTTCTCTTATTTTGTAAAAGGTCTTGATTAGCTATCTTTAATTTTGGCTTTGAAATGTTCCCCTCTCTGTTATTTAAGAGTAATGTAAATATGAATACTTCAAATCTTTCAAATGCAGTACAAATACAAGGCTGGTTATCGTAAGCAAGTTGGTCATCACATTGGAGCCCGCAGCATCCAGGATGATCCTCTGCTCATGCTGGCTTTGAACTCAGCTAAGATTGCTAGTGATGCTCTCTACAAGAAGGACTTCAACAAGTCCAAGACCAAGTTCCACCTCCCAGTGGACCTGCTGTCTCTTGAGCTGGCCAAGAAATGTCAGATCCAGGTCAATGATGTCAACTACAGAACCTACCTGCACAACTGGACCTGCCTGCCTGACTCCAATGACGTCGTCCAGGCCAGAAAAGTCTATGACCTGCGTAGTGACGTAAGTTGAGCTTTGACTGTGTTTAAAACGGTTCCATTGAAAAAAAAAAAAATCTATGAAATAGTGTGATACTTTATTTCATTTGCTTGTTTTTTATGTTTAGGCTGTGTACAAGGCTGACATGGAGTGGCTAAGGGGATGTGGATGGATTCCCCATGAGTCTGTTGAAGTTGTCAAAGTGAGGAATGCCCAAAAGATTCTGGCTGATGTAAGTCCTTTGGCACTATATACTGTAGCTATTTCTACCAATGAGTTTATGCTATACAGAGGTGTAATGGTTACTGATCTTTTCTTTTCTTCTGATTCACAGAGAGGCTACCGTGTGAAGCTGGATGAGCAGAAATATACAACACCCATTGAAAGAATTGACTTTGTGCACTCCAAAAATGCAGCTGATGTGCTCAATGAGGTAAGCAATAAGATATATATTACACAATCATGCAATCATACAAAGGAAGACAACAATGATAAAGTTAGAAAATTACAAAATTGTAATTACATTTTTAAAAAATGAAAAGAGAAACGGCCATCATCAGACAATATACTCTATTTATGTAAGTAGTTTCCATACATGTTAAAATTTTAAACTTTCAGTTTCAAAGCCATATCATTCCATTGTTTCTTAATAGTGAATGGATGGAGTAAGACATTTTTAGTGTACCCTTTCATGCTTGAACCCCTATTAAGCATTGTTTTTCCATATAGTCACTCAAACAACAGAACTTTTACAGTATATTTAGTTTGCAAAATCATGTTCTCTCCAAACATTAAAATGAGTGGACCCCAAGATGGTTTTCAGATATGACTGTTCTCTACTGTAAGTGTCCCCTTTGTTTTGTCTTCTCAGGCTAAGTATCGTGAGGCCTGGCACCACGACAAGACTAAATACACCTTGACAGACTCCCCAGTTCTAGCTACAGCAAGAGAAGTGGCCAAAATGTACCACCCGGTAAAGCATTTTTTCTTTTTGAGAAAAAGATGTTGTCTGTAATAATTGCTTAAAGTTGAATAGTAACAAAAGTGTCATTTTAAACATCACTTGTAGCATTTTTACACCAAAAACTGGAACAAGACCAAAGCCACATCATACTTCATGCCCGGAGATGCAGTCCCGATTAAACAATGCATCCACAACAATAAAGTGCAGAGTAATGTAAGTATAAAAAAAAAAAATCCTAAACCTAAACCCATTTCACTTTATTTATGCATGCAAATAAATTCTCCAATTTTTTGCAGTACAAGTACAAGGCTGGTTATCGTAAGCAAGTTGGTCATCACATTGGAGCTCTCAGCGTCCAGGATGATCCTCTGCTCATGCTGGCTTTGAACTCAGCAAAGATTGCTAGTGATGCTCTCTACAAGAAGGACTTCAACAAGTCCAAGACCAAGTTCAAGCTACCAGTGGACATGATAGCTTTTGAACATGCAAAGAAGTGCCAGGCCCAAGTTAATGATGACAACTACAGAACTCGCTTGCACCAGTGGACATGCTTGCCTGACCAGAATGATGTTATTCAGGCCCGTAAAGCGTATGACTTAGCCAGTGATGTAAGTATTGGATGAAGAGGTTTTTAAATCAAAATAATTTTTCTTGTTTATTAAAATATGAGAATAAAGGTTAAATTTCAATTATTTTTTAAAACATCTGATTTGAATGTAATGTAATGTAATGTAATACTCTCCCTCCAGAATGTCTACAAATCAGATCTGGAATGGTTACGTGGTTGTGGATGGGTGGCTGCTGATTGTGTAGATCATGTCAAAGTCCGAAAAGCCCAACAGATTCTGAACGATGTAAGTTTGACCTTTTTTGTTTGTCCAACTTCTCTGTGATAATAAAACCTCCATTATCTTTCAAAATAAAAATGTGTTTCTTTTCCCCATGCAGAGAATTTATAAGAAGGATGCCAAGGACAACTTTGGCAAATTTACTCACATTGTGGATCGCCCTGAGGTTGTCCTTGCAAAGGTTAACGCCTTCAACCTCAGCGATGTAAGTGTGTCTCAGATTTGGCCATTTTCATCTTCATAGGGAATTACTGATGTGAAGAATTTAGCTTATCAACTGGGTCGATCTTTCTGTTGTTACTCAGCTGAAGTACAAAGAATCATTTAACCTGGAGAAGGGTCACTACATCGGATCTGAAGATACACCACAGCTGGCTCACTCCAGAGAGGTCGCAAAGATGATCAGTGAGGTAACAATGTCCTTTCTAGACTTGTTTATATATATTTGCATTTTATTTATGTGATGAATTGCATTTAGGATGTTTTGTTGTTGTTATTCTAGAAATTGTACAAAGTCAACTGGGATGAGAGCAAAGCCACTGGCTACCAGCTGAACCATGAATATATGCCAGTACAAATAGCCAAGAGGACCAGAGACATGATCAGTAATGTGAGTATCAAAAATGATTTAATATTAAATAGAATTGACCCTTTCCTTATTGCCACATAACTGGGGTCAGTTACTGACAGTGCAGTGTTTAAAAAAAAGGCTTTTTAATATTATACCTCTATTGATTTTTTGCTTCAAACACTGTTAAATACTGGTTTAGAAGTGATTGTTGATTCGTTCTTGTTTTGAAACACTGCAGTATAAATACCATGATGCCCATGAGAAAGCCAAAGGCCACTACGTGGCTTCAACTCTGGTTGACTTCCCTGAGGTGGTTCGCTCTGGCCATATGGAGAAGATGAAGAATCTGGTGAGTTGTTTTATTATTACTATGCCTGAAGTCTGAGATTGCTATACTTTGATATTCACGTGACTTGTTATCTTATAGTTTAACTCCTCATCAACCAGAGTTTTTTCAATCTGTCCATCAGAGAGACTACCACAAAGCCTACAATGAAACCAAAACTAAGCTCCACATTCCTGCTGATATGATCAGCCATGTGGTTGCCAAGAAATGCCAGGATATCCTAAGTGATGTGCTATACCGTACATACCTGCACCAGTGGACATGCCACCCTGATCAGAACGATGCCATCCGTGCACGCAAGGCCAATGAGATCTTGAGTGATGTAGGTCATGATTACAGAGATATTTTGAATGTGTCAGACCTGTTCAAAAGCTACATTTGACTAATTTCTCCCTGGCAGGTGTTCTACAAAGAAGACCTGAACTGGATGAAGGGCGTTGGCTGTTACGCCTGGGACACTCCTGAGATCGTACGTGCCAAGAAGTCGTATGAGCTACAGAGTGATGTGAGTAACATTTTCAACAGTTTGCAATAAAGAGACATTAGCCACTTTTCCACCGTCGGGCCGAATGTTTTTAAGAACTGTTAGGAACTGTTCCAGTTATATTTCCACGATTATAAACCGTTTTCGGCCTGGCATTCTCAGCACAGTTGGCGAACTGTGCTGGTAGAATGCGTGTAGTGACGTCGCAACTCAGGATGGTCACTTGTCTGTTGCATGGCTATTGTGTTTCCACCTGTTTGAAGGTTTAATGTTTTTTTTTCTTCACACAGATTAAATACAAAGCAGAAGGCAAGAAGGAATGGAACAACTACTCCATTGTGACAGACACCCCTGTATATGTGACTGCCATCCTGGGCCACACTTGGGCCAGTGAGGTTTGTACTCCAGTTAACTGATAATTCAGATCCTTGAGTAATATCAAGAGTACGATACTTTGGAGTTCAAATGGTAATACGCTGCATATTTTTTGTTTCATCTGCAGTTGAACTACAGAGAGGCATATCATAAGGAGAAGCATATTTACACCACCATTCTGGATACCTATGACTATGCAAGATGCTTCAGCCTGAAGGAGATCTACAGCACCGTAAGCCTGCAAGAAAACCTCTAAAATGCTGAGTTCCTGGTTTTATTTGTTGTCCCAGTTCTTGAAATATTC
Organism: Mylopharyngodon piceus; assembly: GCA_039654765.1. Classification (NCBI taxonomy): domain Eukaryota; kingdom Metazoa; phylum Chordata; class Actinopteri; order Cypriniformes; family Xenocyprididae; genus Mylopharyngodon; species Mylopharyngodon piceus. The sequence continues at coordinate 11,884,790 of CM077441.1, read as the reverse complement.
TTTGTGTACATTCAGAAAGCATATTCTGCCGCTTGGGACAAGATCAAGGCCAAGAGCTACAACATCCCTCATGATTCCCATGCCTTAGTCCATGCCAAACAACAGAAGGTCATCCTGAGCAATGTGAGTCCTTTCTCTAGTCCCTTCTCCAGTCCTTACTAATGCCTGGTTGTCCTAAACATACTGGACATTAAACCTTCCTTGGTTTCTCTAGGTTAAATACAAGGAAGATTATGAGAAGTTCAAGACCCTGTACAGTCTGCCTAAGTGTCTTGAGGACGACCCCGCTACTGCAAGATGTATCAAAGCTGGAAAACTGGTTCTGGATGTGAGTAAAGCATCAGCTGAGGTTCAGTTTTGTAACTTACTAAATGTCAAAACAATTAAAAGCTCCTTGTAACACCTTTTTCATTAGCGCCTGTACAAAGAAAATTATGAGAAGACCAAGGCTAAAATCCATGTACCTGCCGACATGCTTGACATTGTAGCCGCACGCAATACTCAGAAGACCGTTAGTGGGGTTGACTACCGTAAATACCTGCACCAGTGGATCTGCCTGCCTGACATGCAGGTGTACGTACATGCCCGCAAGGTCAACGAACAACTGAGCGACGTGAGTTATCCCTACATCCAAACACTTTTCATATTTTTTGTGTATTGTCACATGCAAATACCAAGCATTTTAGGTTCCACTACCTGAGATTGTTTTGAGGTCTTTTGTTGCTGTAACCCTGTATTATTGCATGTCATTTCAGATCTTCTACAAAGATGACCTCAACTGGTTGAAGGGTATTGGCTGCTATGCTTGGGACACTCCTGAGATTCTTCGTTGCAAGCAATCTATGAAACTGCAGAGCGATGTAAGTTTAACCTCATTTCATTTTCTTTCAGTTTGCTCCTCCTTCTCCATAATCATCTCACATGTTGTCTTCTTCACCTGTGTGATGCTCTCTTTCAGAATCTGTACAGAGCTAAGGGAATCGAGCACTTTAAGCAGTACTCTGTGGTCATGGACACCCCTGTCTATGAAACATGCAAGCAGAGCGCTAAGAACTTGAGCGAGGTAACACCTCAAAAACATGTTCCAGAATGCCTTTACTGCATTTCGATTGAAGCAGAATTTTCTAACTCATATAATTCCTGTCTGCAGCTCAACTACCGTCATGACTACGTCACAAATGTCATGGGTAAAAACACCGCTCCTGCTGTGACCGTCGATACTGAAAGGGCCCGTCAAGCCAACTACATCCAGAGCGACGTATGACATCTCTTACCAATTCATAAGAACGTACTGGTCTCTCCGTTGATGTATGCTTCAATCACATCATTTCTGTCTTTCAGAACTTCTACAAAGAGGCCAATAAGATGATTATGCCTACCGGATACACTCTGCCTTACGACACTCCACTCAACAAACAGGCCAAAGCCAACAGCATCATCACCAGCAATGTATGAGAACCCCTCAATTCTCAAAACAGAAAGAGTTAAATGTTATGATTTCATCTCATCTGATGTTCCAATCTCTGTAGATGAAGTACAGGGAAGCCTATGATCTGATGAAAGCCAGGAGCTACAAACTAGATCCTGAAGGTGTCAACTTTCTCACCATCAGAAAGGCCAACAAGGTCACCAACCAAGTAAGTCCAATATCCATACAGAGCTTTAGAAATTTTAATCATGAACGAGGATATTAACAAGGTTGCATTTTGTCATAGCGACTGTATCGTGAGAAATATGAGAAGGAAAAGGACAAGATCCACTCTGAGTATGACACACCTGAGATCAGACAGGTTAAGGCCACTCAGCAAGCAATCAGTGATGTAAGTATGTCTTTATTGTGAAATATGAGTTTGTACTATACCACCAAAATTATTAGATGCTTTAATGATGGTTAATTTTTCTCTACAGGTGTGCTATAAGGAGAAGTACTACAACAGCAGAGGAACTCTTCTGCCAATGCCCATCACCCCACAGCTGATGCACTGCTTCCATGTCAATGAGATCAACAGCGATGTAGGTGTCCCACATATATGCACCTAAATTTACTGGGACATACTGCATACTGAAAACGTTGCATTTCCCCTCTTGACATTTTCAGGTATAATAACTGTTTTTATATCTCCTGCAGCTGAAATATAAAGAGGATCTGCATTGGCTGAGAGGCATCGGCTGCTTTATGGTGGACTCCCCTGAGATGACTCGAATCCGTGAAATCACCAAGTTTAGAGTAATTAATCATTCACTTATTATTATGCATGCCACATTTCATTCATAATGGTTCATTCTGATGATTTCTGGTACTAATCAGGATTTTTTTTATCTATTTGCTAGAAATCGTATGAAACTGATGCTAAGAAGAACTTTTCCAACTTCAGTGTAGTCCTGGACACACCAGAGTACAAGCGTGTGTCTGAACTCAAGACCCACATGAGTGATGTAAGTGATTTTGTAGCAGCCTCAGGTCTGATATCTCAGTTATAGACTCCATCATTCCTGTTTTAAAGGCTATCCACATTCTTCAATGTCTCATTGTCTGTTTCTATCCACAGATGGTGTACCGAGCTGAGGGCAATAAGGAAAAGACAAAATGCACCACCACTGTGGATGGCCTGGAGATTAAGAGAGCCAAGTGGGCACAATCTCTCACCAACAAGGTACATCACTTTCAGCCCAAACCCTAATTAAACATAAATAATGACTTGTTATAATGTGTCAAATTAAAAGTTTGGGTACTCAGGGTTCAAAATTAAATGGGTCAAGTTTTATGAATGATAGTCAGACCCTCACTGATGTAATCGACAAAAGCGATTTCCAATCAAACACATGCAATTTACTGAAGAAAGCATCTGTCACAATATAAGGCTGAAATACAAGCTTCAGACTTTGATTCCGTTCAGTTGGAAGATATTAATATTTGAGCTGATATTGTCTTTATTTGTCATGCGTTTGTCACACGTCAAGTGACAAGTGTATAATGTGTACAAGTGTTTTTAAATCTGTTTTGGTAAATTTTCTCTATTCATGGAGAAAAAGTACAGATTTGCCCGTATAATGCTGGTGTCTCTTCACAGTACAAGTATGTTGATCTGGCATCCAAGGAGAGGGCCTTCTTCACCCCAGAATCACACACTCCCATTATGGATCATGCCCGTTCCATGAAAGTGGTGTACAGTGAGGTAATTTTTTTAACACCTAGATCCTTTTTAGTAATGTATAACATGTCTGCAGACGAGCCTGTGATTCATCTTTTGTATCATCTTTAGAAAAAGTACAAGGAACAGTATGAGAAGATGAAGCACAAGTATACTCCCATCCATGACACACCAATCCTGATTCGTTCCAAGAAGGCCTACCTCAATGCCAGCGATGTAAGTTAACCAGATGCTTTATTTATTTCTTTACTGTCCTGTTCAATATCAGCAATAGAGCCCTCCTAACAAGCTATATCATTTCTCTCCAGTTGCGCTACAAGGAGACCTTTGAGCTTGCTAAGGGACACTACCACGCTGACAAGGACGCCCTGGATATTCTCTGTGCCAAGAGGGTCAGAGATGACATCAGTGAGGTTAGTAAACTAAGAGACCTTTTGTTTGCTTTAAACATGAATGTGATTTAGTGAGGAATCCTGTCACTCACTCTCTCATTTTCTCAGGTCAAATACAGGGAGAAGTACATTAGCACATTGGGCACCTGGAAGTCCATCCCTGATCGCCCTGAGTTCTTCCACAGCAAGGTTGTGAGGGACTGCATCAGTGACGTGAGTATAACTAAACCCACCTTCTCTTTTTATTCTGTAATTCGTCAGCTCACAGTGTCATTAACAGAAGCTCATAGTGCTGTTTAACCACGGTCACATGTTCTTATCCACTTTAGGTCAAGTACAAAGAGGATCTAGACTGGATCAAGGGCATCGGCTGCTACGTGTGGGACACACCTGTGATGGTGCAGGCTGAACACAACAAGACCCTCTACAGCGAAGTAAAGAGCAACCACAATTTTACTCATTTCTAATACAGATTACTACCCTTTTCGTAGACTGTGACGCGTTTCCACAGTTATTAACATTGTAAATCTGCTTTTAGTTTTTCTAATTAACTATTTTTATATTTTCATTTTTAAAAAATGCAATGTACATTTATAATGTAGCTATTCTAGATTTTTTTTTTTTTTCCCAAGTTTACCTAACTGTGATGAATTTAAATGCATCAGATATGATAGTAATGAACATTTCATATTTCACTTTTACTGTGAAAGTGCCATTAATATTCAGTACTATGGTATATAACAAAAGCACCTCATAATCTTTTTTTTGTTGACAGAGACTCTACAAAGCATCATTCGAGAAGAACAGAGCCAACTTCAAGTATACATGTGACACGCCATTCTTTGCGGCTGCCAAGAACGCTTCCCTTTTGATTAATGATGTGAGTCAATAGAAGCATGACTTCATATTATAATACTATGGAATATTAAGTGCTAAATACAATGAGAGTAATGAAGCAAGAGAATGCTAGCAAGAATGTTATATATATAAAAAATGCTTACATAACCTGTTTCTTCCACTGCCTCTATAATGGGTACAGCTTTAAAGGTAAACAATAGCAACATGCTTTATACCATCTCAAACTGCCAATTTCATTTATATTTCATGAAAATGATTAGGATTTCACTTTAAATTTACCTGTTATGATATATTTTCTCTTCCTGAATGAATGTTCATCCTCACTGCTCTCGAGGCAGTTGTCTTTAACTCCTGTTTTGAAATCCTGAGCAGAGGTCCTACCGGGCCAATTATGAGAAGACTAAGGATAAGTACTCCGTAATTGTAGATGACCCTAGAAACATCTTGGCTAAGGAGGCCAGAAAGCTGAGTCAGGTAAAGCCACCAGCTCCAGCCGCCTCCTACGGGTCCATCGCCTACCACAGGGGCCCGAGCATGAGGTCGTCTCCGATCCAATGGATGGCTCTGTCGCATGGCTACAAAGTCACTTGATTGTGTCTCTTTCTCTCCCCTGATTTAAGTGCCATTCAAAAAACCCAAATGGGAATTTTTGAGTGTGCACAGCTAGGTCCATATCTGTGTGCTCCAGATAGTGCTTCATCTGAACAGTGCGATAGTTAGGGGATAAGGTTTGCTCTTGTGAAATTGCTTATCTGGAGTACACATTTTGGTACTGAGCTCCACTTTCTGGACTTCAGGAGCCACTTTCTGTCTCTGTCTTCAATTGTGGCATGATTTGCGCATCTGTGTTTGTGTGTTTCCTCAATGGACAGGGAAAATATAAATGCAAGGCCAAGGAGTTACTCAAGAGTGGCTGCAATGAGCTGCTCCGTCCTGATATTCTCATTGCCATGTACAACTCTGGCATGTGGAGTAAGGTAACCATCTGCCCACTGGTAGAGTCTTCCAAGCCCCCTAGAAATCCCATCTCTTCATCAATGCACCCCTAACATCACCTTTAATGGTAATATCCAGCCATTAACTATTACTACTTTGGTTTTTCCACCATACCCTGCTTTTAAAACACATCCACTGATCACTGTCCATAACTTTTCTAGGAGAAAAGGGAGGGGGAGGGAGGGGGTTCAGGTGCCCATACTTGTATATAGAAGAGTCTGGGGCTATAACAATATTATCATGCTGGCATACATTGAGACAGTAGTTAGCTATATAATGGAAGTAGATTTTAACTTTCAAGATTTGAACTTCTTTTTTTCCAATTTTTCAGGGCAAGTTGTCACACATGTTTTACCCTAAAAAAAAAAAAAAAAGACAACTAGCCCAATCTCCCCTACTTTAAGGTGTCATGGTGGTGTTTTCCTTTAGTTTCTTTAAATCATGTTATTATTTTGCAATGAACAAAGAATCGATGCATTGTTTAGTTTAAATAATTTAATTTATTAAAATATAATAAAATAAAATAGTTTTGCATTTATTAATAAAATATATTTAGCTCAAAATGTCAGAGTTTTATGTGAAATTTTGCTTTATAAACAGAAGCACTAATAAAAAAAAAAACATTCAGAGTTGAAATGCTATGTTCAAAAGTTTACAGAAGAGTATGAGCATAGATGCGAAGACATTACACAGTAGGAGTAACAAGTTGTAACTTGTCAATGTCTTTCTGTATGCTGTTGCCTGAAGCTGCTTTCCACCTCCATCTACATTTTGTTTGACTGCACATTGCATGTCTTCTATTGCATGTATGTATGTATGCATCTTATGGACTGCTGAAAATACAAGTCATTATTTGCATGCTCTCCACTGGATAGATTTTGTCGAAGTTTAACTGAAGTCTGTCATGATTAAACCCCTTTAATGCATGATATTGGCACTTGTTATACAACTTAAATGTAGTTTAACTGAAGTCTGTCATGATTAAACCTTCCCTTCTAATGCATGATATTGATAGTTATACAACTTAAATGTCACAGTATCTTACTTTGAGATCCTTATAACATTCCATTGATGTGAGGTCGCCCTTAACTTCTTAATAGCTTTATTTATAAGATATGCTTCATTGGAATGGAAATGTGCTGTCTCTGTTTATCTGATTATCATTTTATTACTTCTTGTAGTGGAAGTACAAAGAGCAGTATGAACGTGCCAAGTCAAAATTCACTTCAGTGCTGGATACCCCTGATTACCAAGTTGTCAAGCGCAGCAAGCAGATCAGCGATGTGAGTATTATCCCCATCTGCCTTCCAACTTCATGTAAAAAGTATTTGTACATACATACAGTAGACATTTCAGCTAATAATCCAGTCATTGTATGGGAATACATTATATTTTGGCATTTTTGTTCTCTTCTTTAGATCATCTATAGGATGGAATACAACAAGACCAAAGCAAGAGGTTACACACTTGGACATGACACTCCCTCAAGCCAGCACATGAAGAGGGTCAAGGAAATCACCAGCAATGTAGGTTTACCCTTCTTTTCATTTGCAAAAAGGAACCAAATTCAAGACTTTTTATGTCCGTATATATTTTATTTCAAACTTCTGTTTTTTTTACAGCTGAAATACAAGGAAGTGTATGAAAGAAACAAGGCTCACATCAACATGGCACCTGACGCTCATGACATCCGTGCCGCCAAGGAAGCCTACAAGAACATAAGCAATGTGAGTATACATTGATCTGCACTGAGCATCTGTGAAGTTGAATCACAAGCCAGCGTATCATTATTTGTGTTTCTCCTCCTTGTAGCTTGACTACAAGAAGAAGTACGAGGCCACCAAGAACAAGTGGATCTGGACTGTGGACAGACCTGATTTCGTCCATGCCGCTAAGAACAGTTTCCAGCAGAGTGATGTTCGTGCCGCTCCATTTTCAACCACAGTTTAAGTTTTAGAGAGATTAATTACAGATTAATGAACTGATTTTTTTTGTAATTCACAGGTTGAGTACAAGTACGATAAGGAAATGCTGAAGGGCTGCGTAATATCTGTCACTGATGATAAAAACACTCTTTTGGCTAAGAAGAACACTGAGCTCTCCAGCGATGTGAGTGCCATTTTCCATACAGGACATTTGAAAATCAACATACACGACTAGCTAAACTAATGAAAAATGTCATGGTTTTTCAGGTGAAATACAAGGAGAAGTATGAGAAGGCCAAGGGCTTTTACATTGCTGTCCATGACACGCCTCAAATCCTTCATGCTAAATCAGTGGCCAAACTTGTGTCTGAGGTATGGTACCAATATAATGTTATAACCAATATAAAGCTTTGTAAAATATATTTTCATGTATCATATATGAATTCATGTTTTACAATTTTATTCTGCAGACCAAATACAAGGAGGCCAGTAAAAAGGATCGCCAGTCGGGTGGCTTCACTACACTTACTGAAACTCGTGATACTGCCCACAGCAAAGAGGTTGGAAAAATCACAAGTGCTGTAAGTTGAAATACTCAATTTTCACCCCATTATTATAAGAAGAAATTATAAGGATTTTACTGTATTGTGAACACTAATCATAATCTCACATGATCTTTCCATAGAAACTGTACAAGGAAAAGTTTGAGAAGGAGAAAGGCAAGTCTAATTACAACCATATGATTGCTCCACCTGATGTGCAACATGCCATGGAAGTGGCCAAGAACCAAAGCAATGTAAGGAGCTAACATGTATCTGCTTCAAATAATAGTCTCAGACAGAGATCATTTTAAATCTCACGTCTCTCCTTGTGTAGATTGCCTATAAGCAAGAGGCTAAAGCCAAGTTAACATACACCTCGGTTGCTGACCGCCCAGACATCAGGAAAGCCACTCAAGCTGCTAAGCTCATCAGTGAGGTGAGGGTCACTTTAAAATGACAGTTCACCCATAAATTGAAATTCTGTTATCAATTTACTCACCCTTATTGCGTTCCAAACCCATAAGATTTTCATTCAAATATGGTCAACGGCAGCTCAACCATGCTTGCTTCATGCCCGAGAGTAAACCTTATTGGCTCTCGCGCATTAAGTAGCACATTTGCACTTATGTGTTTACCATATTTGATGTGCTCCATGTATGTATATTGATAAATGTTTATATGTGAATAAAAGCATAAATGAAATCTGTTTATCATATAAAGTGAGCAATCATGTTTTATCAGAAGACCTGAATTAAACCACAAAATACATTTGAAGTAAGCAATAAGGTATGAGAGGTTGTGCTGTATCGTGAATAAGTCACGGCTGAAGGGCGTTGTTAGGCACAACGCAAAGTGGTCATAGCCGTGTTTTATCGTGAATAAAACACAGCTATTGACCAATCATAAAGGACAGGAACTAACCGTTTTATAATTACTTTTACGATCTCTTTATCACTTACGCATTGAAAGTTTTGGGAATGAACTTTCAATGGAGTGGAGGGTAAGAAATCTCTCAGGTTTCATTAAACATATTTGTGTTTTGAAGTTGAATGAGTCTTATGGGTTTGGAACCACATGAGTAGGAAATGATGACAGAAAAAACTGTCCCTTTAAGTATTCAATCCTCTGCAGTGAAGTCTTGATAAAAAAGCATGTATTGTTGTAATTTTTATAGTAAAGGTTGCAAAAACTGTTCTTGTAGATCGGATACCGTGATAAGGCTCGTCAGGAGGCCAGCCGTGGTGGAACGCTGCTCGGTCGTCCTGATATCGCCCTGGCCACTGAGGTGTCCAAACTGACCAGTCAGGTAATACCGTTACCAACTCCACGCTAGACATGATGCAGTCCATAGACTTTCATTGTATTCATCCACAAGGAACACAGGGGTTTAGTTTGAAGCCACTGGATATGTATTTTGACACTGGTTTCCAATCTTCATCACCATGGCAGCTGCATGTCATCATTATGCAGTAGTACTCAAAGATAACTGTAGCGGTAGATTCAAACACCTTAGCAGTGCTTCTCATGCTCATCAGCATTAATACCGCCATTGTCTATGTGAGCCCTGAGTGTCTCTTGTAATCTGTTCCACCCCATCTGCTTACCTATCTGCCCTGTATTTATTCATGTCTATCCATCTGACTCTTCCATCCATCTGTTTATTCATTAATTCATTTTCTCTGTTCTGTCCCATCTCATTAATGTTACCCTGCCATTTCACTGCGCTTTTTAGGAAGAGGAAAAGCCATCGCTCCACGGTGCTGCCTCCTTTGACACTCCTCAGATGCGGCACCTTAAGAAAATGAGTGCCCTGACTAGTGATGTAAGAAGGGTCCCTGGCCCCTGGGGGCGACATTTGCACTTCTTTGTCTGTCTATGTTCTCTTTCCCTTGGACTGACCTAGTCATTGTACTCCAGTGGCACTCAATTTGATAATATTTTTGGGTCCTGCAGACATTGAAATATTCTTGTTGGTTTTCAATGTTTTTGCCCACTCAATTTTACATTCCCACCCATGTGGTTTTTTTGCATCTTTTTGTTGCTGAATTTGTCTCTTTTTGTGTTTGTCATGCAAGCTTTTGCCTTGTTGCCAGGCATAGGCTTATAGACCAGCACTCTATCACAGTTTTTTATCATCAGTAGCATTTTCCCCCATTTCAGACTCTTTGTATGGCATGCAAATTGTTTTTGGACATATGAATGACCTGTATTTCTTGTTCAAATTGTCAAAACTGGTGTCCAGTTTGCTGTTGCATTCTTTGACATGCTGTTGTATCGAGGAGTGTGCAGATTCAATAAGCAACTCTATTATTCATCAGTTGTATGATGTACAGAATTAAATACTAATACTGCTACCGTTTAGACACCAAAAACACACTTGATGATTGACTTTACTCTGCATAATATCAATTATTTGGTCTACACACTCCTCATGTGACTCTCTTTGCTTGATGTCATAAATTTGATTCCTCCACAGATCTGGAGCTCTTTTTTTTTTCAGAATCTTTGGGAAAAGATTCAACCTCTCTACCACCTTCCCTCCAGTTAAAGCTGAAGTGCGTCATTTTTATTTAAGTTGGGATAGTTCACCCAAAAGTGAAAATTCTGTCATCATTTACTCATCCTCATTTTGTTCCAAATCCATAAGACTTTCGTTCATCTTCGAAACACAAATTAAGATATTTTAATGGAATCTGAGAGATTTCTGTCCCTCTTTTGAACCTCCATTCACCCAAAACTTTGATGCTTAAAAAAGTTCACAAAGACATAGTTCATGTAATCCATATGAATTGAGCGGTTTAATCAGAGTCTTCTGAAGAGTTTTGGATGAATGGATTTTTTAGTGAAAAATATCTTCATTTGTGTTTTATTTTTGGGTGAGCTAACCCATACAAAAACATTTTGGCACTACCAAAACATTGACAGATACAGTAACATTGGCTTAACCAACAGTGTGAGTTTGGGGTGGGACTTTCTGAATGTTTGAAACCTCCATAAGGGAAGTGATTTTTCATGGTAACTTTTAAACCTTTAAAGACAGACCTACTGTGAGCAACAAAGTTAACCAATGGTATGTGCTTTTGTTGAAGCCAAATTATTTTTAATAGTCATGTTTAACAGTGGAATTTCTGTTAAACATTACCCATGATTCTGTAAAGAAATTTCCACCAATCAGAGAATCGAAAAAAAGCAAATTTCACCAAAAGAACTCTTTAGTGCTCATTCACTCCCATGAAGCACTGCAAAAGATGTAATCAAGTCTGTCTTGGCACTGTTGCACTGTATTGGTTCAGTGATACTAGGGGCATAGAAATCACACACTTCAGCTTTAATACCACAAACAGTATATGTTGGATGTGATGCTTTTGAATGCACTGAACTTTGTGTTGGTCATCCCATTTGGGGCTAGTATAATGTGAACTTGATCTGAATCGTACTGTATTAGACCCAAGTGAAACCCCGTTGTAACGAGATTCTTTTCACTTTCCCTTTCTTTCCACTGATGACTGCATGAAACGATTCAGTTGAAATTCATGTTTGCGCGAGCATTTTGTCTGAGAAAATACATTACTAACAGCAACTAACAATGTCACTGTCCTCTCTCAAAAGCTGAAGTACAAGGAGAAGTTTGACAAGGAGATGAAAGGAAAGAGACCACAGTATGACTTGAAGAACAGCAAGATTTATCAGACTCTGAAGGATGCCAGTGAACTTGCAAGCGAGGTGCTATAAACTCTCAAAACTGCACTTTTAAAAACACATTTTATGAACTGTATTTTATCCGCCTCATATCACATTGAGAGTGTCTCTTATCATGGTGTGTTTTTGCATGGATGTTTCATACAGGTGAAGTACAAAGGGGACCTGAAGAAGATTCACAAACCTGTTACTGACATGGCAGAGTCTTTGTCCATGCAGCACAACCTGAGCACCAGCAAGCTGTCCAGTGACGTAAGAGCTTTATAGATGGCTTCATTTCCCTCTCATCACACGCTATAACACTATAACAGTGAAATATCACATCTTCATGTAATATCACAAGATCCATCCATCATCCTTAGAGAAAGCTCTCATTTAAACTATTCACTCATTCCAGGCTATCATTTGGTAGTGACCCTCATCATCTGATTTTAAACATACTACTACTAGCATTAGGCTGTAACAATCTCCATTTTTGCTCTCACTTGACCCTGCTATTCTATTTTTCTTCTTTTTCTTTTTTATTAACATGCCTAGTGCTATTCTAAAAGCACTCTAACATCTCTTTTTTCCCATTTTTTTTCTTGAATAACAATCACTGATAAATATTTTTTAATCAACTTCCCTGGATGCCTTTTTATTCATTTTTTCATCTACCATTTTTGCATTTATTTTTTGCATTTATTTTCATTGGGATTTGTGCATATAAACTAGACAAGAAAAACCTTGAATGTTGGCATGACTTGGCATGAATGTAGGTTATTTAGCCCTTGGGCAGTTTGAAGAGATATTTGTAGACTGAATGTCATAAACCTTGTGTAAATTGAATACATGGACCAATTGGAAAAAAAAAAAAAAAATATATATATATATATATATATATATATAAAGGGTTTATTTGAAAATAGGTCTTATGGGTGTATATTGAATAGTTAGAGATTTGAAGTTTGAATTTTATATATGCTTTATATACTCCCATTGCTCCCAATGTGTTCTGAATGGTTACTTTGGCATTATAGGTGGTTGCTAGGGTGTTTTGAGTGATTGGTGGGCAGTTGCTGGACAGTTGCTAGGCCAGTCTGGGTGGTTGCTAGGGCATTGTTAGGTGGTTACAAAGATTATCTGACCAAGTTTGGTGGACACCGCATGAAAGCCTTAAGAGGAATTACTTCATGAATTAAAGGTAGTCTAAGAAAGTTTTAGGAATTTTATGGGCCGCTATGGGTAAAACGTACATATGATTGATTAGAAAAGATATAACACATTAAGTAACAGTTACTGTAACAGTCTGAATGTCTGTGCCAAGTTTGGTGAATGTAGTTTGAAAGCTCTAATGGGTGATATAAGAATACTTAATATAATATAACAATATTAGATATTAATATGATTAGTGTGTTCCATTATCAGTGTCATTATGTCATTATACAGCCTCCTTCATGTCATGTGTACTTGACAGCCATCGGTCTTTTCTTCTTCTTCTTCTTCTTTTTTTTTTTTTTTTTTTGGTCCCCACTTCCTTTTTCATTTTTGGTCAATTTTTGGCCTTTAAAAATGTGGGAGAGATGAAACACTGGATTTCCATTTTGTTTTATTGAGCTGCTTTATTGGGCGTTCCTCTTTAGTACCAGTACAAGAAGAAGTTTGAGGAGAGTAGGGGTCACTACCTTATGATACCCGACACACCTGAGCAGCTTCACCACAAAGAGGCCTCAGAGCTGCAAAGTCACGTAAGTCACATACAGTTCTGGAGCTTTCTGCAGCTGACGTCACCTGCTTCTCTGTGTGATTCTTCTCATGTTGAACCTGTTTGTTTCATTTCAACAGCCGTGTCAGTCTTCTGCAGCTAGAAACTAGATTTATTTATCATTTACATTTTATTTGTTTGGGTTAGTTTGTGCTGTAAAACTGCTTTACAAGGACTTGTCTGTATGTTATGTAAGAACAAAGTTGTAAAAGCGAGTCACTCCGTCATTAAAGCCTGAGACATTTTATATTATGAAAACACCATAAACATCCACTGTATTTTTAATTAATTTTCCACACCGTTGAGCCTATAGTTAACTCTCTTTCTGGAGTCTCAGTGCGCTTTGGAAAATAATATGACAGATTAATCGACATCCAGTGTTAAAAAAAAAACAAAAAAAAAACTACAGCCTAGACTCTACAAAAAGATTCAGTTTGCAAACAAAGCTGTGGTCTTTGCTTAACTCTTTCCCCGCCAGCGTATTTTAAGAAAGCTGCCAGCCACCACCAGCGTTTTTGATCATTTTCACACAAATTTCATGTCCCCCAGAATATTTAGTTGTATGAATATCTGAACATGCAATATATCAATAGAAAGAACAGACCCCCTGCTTTTTTTTTTAAAACCCGTTCAATTCTAGGTTCATGCATTCTTTTTTTATCAACACTTGAATATGGGTAAGTTTAATTTTTTTTTTTTTAAAAAAAAAGCAACATTTTGAGCAAAAAGCTAAGAAAATCATGTTTTTGTCAAAGACTACATCTGGATCTGATTCAGAACGATGATCAAACCATAGATTAAATAGATCGAGTCCACCAACACCCCTAATGCTTGCACAGTCCTGTAGCTCATCCTGGGTCGACATTTCATTAAGTAACATTAGGCAGTTTTGATGTATATGCTGTTTAATGTTGGTGATGGTGTTATTTTACATATGTATGTGATTACATATTTTGCTTGTTTCTGCATTTACTTCGCATGTGTTTTGATCAGGAGATTCAGTACTCTTTCAGAAGATGTGTTAGCGCCCCGGCGTATAACACAGAAAGCCGGAAATTTCCATCAATGGCGGGGAAGCGTTTTCTCACAAATGACAGAAATTTCAAGATAGTCCTCACTGCAGAACATGAGATCCAGTGAGTGAGGTTGGATCCAGATCCAACTCCTCCCACTTTACATATCCCTAAACCTACCCGTCTCCACCCCTGGATCTAAATCCTGGATCTCATGTTCTGCAGTGAGGAACTAATGGAAATTTCTGTCAATGGTGGGGAAAGAGTTAACAAGCATTATTCAGTAAACCATTAAATGAATCAGTTCAGCTTTTTTCTATTTGTATGTTATTCACCTTTGGGTTTTTGTCTTACTACAGGTGAAGTATAAGGAGAAATATGAGAAAGAAAGAGGCAAAGCCATGCTGGACTTTGAGACTCCTACTTACGTGACTGCTAAGGAGGCTCAGCATATGCAGAGTCAGGTAAATATTGCTGCCAAATCTCAGTGTATTCAATGCAAAACAAATGGTAGCATATATTGCTCAAGTATACTTTGCAACCCAGTGTGAATGACTGAGAAATAGTAAAATTAGTAAAATTCAAACAGTATGTTTTTATGTGGATACAAATATTGTGATGATGGTAAGTAATTGGGACACCACAATTTCCAACTAGGACATATGGATTTATGGTAGGTATTTATGTGTGTTAGGTGCTTATAGTTATGGCTGTTTTGATAGTGTCACTGTACAACACACTGATGGGAGAAAACTTTTAAATGAACGTCAAGATACTCAAAACATTATATGAACTGTGTCACACTCTTCGACTGAGGAACCATGTGTGACCATGGTGTGCTAGACCCTGAAGCTTCATGTATCTCCCACTCTTCTATATTTGTGGCGGATAGAAAGAGTATAAGAAGGACTTTGAGATGACAATGAAAGGAAAGAACCTCTCTGGGTTGGAGGTCACCCCTGCCATGATACATGTCAGACATGCCACGAAAATTGTTAGCGAGGTAACATGAAGTTCTTATATTCTCTTCCTTCCATCCTGGTAATAATACTAAGACCATATACACATTATAATCCTTACAAGAGTGTCTTCCAGTTACACCCAAGTAGGTTATAGTTAGTATGCATGAACCATCCTTCCGCTGTAATACACTCTCATTAATTCCCTTCCCCTTCCAACATCTGTGTGTTTGTGTGTTTTCTGTTGTTGCTGGTTTTAACAAGGTTCCAACAGTCATAAAAACCTGGACATATTAGGGATTTTAATTTCAGGCCAGAATTTCCAGGTTTCCAGAAATTGTGATTCCAGGCCAGAAAAAGTTATGAAAATTATCAAAATAATAAAAAGTAATGATTTTTTTATAGTCACTAAGTTATACTTGTCTCACAATATATCATTATGCAGTCTCTTTCAAATTATTTTATTGATATTTTAATTTTTCATGTTTGACTGGAAATGTCATTGAAATTCATTGATCAACAGATGTTGGAACCCTGTTATTAAGGTTTTCATTTTTATGGTAAAATTTCTTGGTTTTTAAACCTATGTCCACTGCACTTTAGTTACCCTGTGCATGCACATAAATTAACATTTGATTTGATTTGATTTCATTTTAACCTCTTTAGATCTTGAATACACAGAATCTTAAAGGTGCAATGTGTAAAATTTGGGAGGATCTATTGACAGAAATGCAATACAATATATACGTATAACTATGTTTTCAGTGGTGCATAAAGACCTTACATAATGAACCGTTGTGTTTTTATTACCTTAGAATGAGCCATTTCTATCTCATACACCGCGGGTCCCCCCTCCATGTCAAGTCGCCATTATGCGCTGGCATGTTTCTACAGCAGCCCTAAACGGGTATAGAGCTCCGGTAGTCACGTGACCCACTCTGTTTACACCACCATGCTGGCAGTCAGGGACAGCCGGGAGCGAATATGAAATGAATGGCGCCAGCATCAGTTTCAAGGCAACAGAGTTCACAGCGCACTTTAATTAAAAAACATTGACCTGTATATAGCAAAACATAATAGATTAAACATAACAGATCCCTATAATGCTCCCGGGGTGCTTTTAACGTGTATCGATAAAGGAACGGATAGCTTTTCTGACCTGCAGTATCCTGATATGTACAACTACCTCATCAACTTTCCCTCGTCCTACTCCGGAGACTCTTTAAAAGCCTACAAAAACCTGGAGGGGTACAAATGGACACAATCTAATTTTGTGATGAATATTCAACTTTGGAGTCTGCCGGCTAAAACCTGCTTCGTCGTCATTGGAAGGGTTACGTTAAGTCAGCTGTGTTGTTAGGTAACGTATCGGCCCTAGCTGTCCTTGTTTGTAGGTAACCAGCATAGCTATATCACCGTGAGTACAGTAGACATCATAAATGTCATGAAATCTTGACCAGTTTAATCCAGTTTAATTTTTCCCAGACATGAAAATATCCAAATGAGGTGTCATAAGATGCCCCTTGAAATAATCATTAATTATTTTTTTGAAATTTTTATGGAAATGTGTGTGAAAAATGTGTTTTATGTTCGGCCACAATTGTGACCGGTGGAATAATGTGTAACGTTACGTTATACTGAAAATTCTTACATAGCCTATCAGCCCAGTTATTTAACACATTTTAAACTCTTTCATATTTTATGGTTACTATTAAACATAAAAACCCTTATACAAGACTTATAGGAATACTGAGATAAAAGACAAAAAAAATAAATAAATACATACATATACAACCATCTGTTGTTTTGTTGTGTTGGTTAACACGTTTTATTGCACTGAACCATTTCAGTCGTCTATCGGGATCCTTACGAATACGATAAAATGACTTCCCCTTTGCTTTCCCCCTCCTGTTCTGGCATCCTGGCGCACAGCAGCTGTCCACCATGTTGAAATAGTAAAGTTTGTAAGGTCTAAACATGTCTGGTTTTAAATTATTGTTCGACCACTATCGATACCAATGCTACAGCCGCTCTGGCGCTCCCCTGATGGCCTGCCAAAATGGCGAAGTTTAGATTGCGTGACGTCAACCTCCGGAGCTCTATACACTCTACAGAGCGCGTTTAGTCACTATGTTGTTCTTCTTCTAAATCGTTCGTGTTTATAGAGGCAGCTTGTATCGTCACTACGTTAAATAAGCACGAAGTAGTAGTAATAGTAGTAGTCGTCGTCTGGTTTATTAGAAGCAGAGACCGTTCTTAAGTAAGAAGAAACCTCATTGCTTCACACAGGCTACTCTGCTGTCTCAGACGACGGCATCTTTGTGTTGTGCCGGCCAGACGGCCACCGTAGCTTCTCCGAAAGGGAGGGGTGCGAGGGGTGTGCGCCGTTAGGTGCAGTTCGCAACCTTACCGCTAGATGCCGCTAAAATTTACACATTGCACCTTTAAGTTTCCCTGATCATGCACATGAAATAACATTTAATATAATTTAATTTAATTTTATTTTATTTTATTTTAACTTTATTTTATTTTATATATATATATATATATATATATATATTATTTTATTTTAACCTCTTGGTTACCATAAATATTCAGTTACCCTGAATACTCATACTCATGTGCATTACCCTGAGTACGCACATGAAATAACATTTTATTTTATTTTATGTTATTATTTTTATTTTATTTTAGCCTCATTAGATCTTGGTTTGGCTTTAAAATTATATGAATGCTGCAATAAGAATGTATATGTTAAAGTATATGTCTCAGACATTGTTTTTGTCAATATTCTTGCCTGTGACATTTGTGATATATTGTATATGTCTTTATCTAGTTGCTTTTCAAACTCAGCAATGCCTTTGCTCTAAGTAGATTATGTTCAATTACTGATTATATTCTGAGTGTGAAGATTTATCTCAAACCAGAGCAAATGCTTGGTGACGTTGAAACGTCAGTGGGCGCAGTACTGTGTCTGTGTCTGTGTGTGCTATGTGTCTGCAGTATTTCTGTTCTTCGCCCTGTAGAAAGAGTACAGGAGGGATCTAGAGGAAGGGGTGAAGGGTAAAGGGCTTACAGTGCTGGAGGAAACTCCTGAGTTACTGAGAGCAAAGAATGCTACTCATATCCTGTGTGAGGTAGGATGGCTAAAGCTCAAACTGACTTATCTTACCTGTACTCCTCTCCCACAACGCCACTTCCTCCTTATCACACTAATCAGGCAGAAACTGGTCATTTTACCTCTTGCTAATGAGAATACTAATCAAGCTTATGGACTTCCTCTATAATGCGCCATCTAACCAGGTTTGGTAACTCAACCCACTGAGACTCCCACTAAATGTCATTTTGTTTTTCAGTTCTAAATATTCTCCCTTATTTTTCTTAGTTTTCCTTCACAGCTTTGATGTTAATATCATCTATTTTTTCTTCTCCTTTTCCTTCTTTTTTATGCTGCTTTTTATTGTCTTTGTAGCCCACAGGAATGTTTCTTGGTGTGAATGTAAAGTTTACTGATAAACAAACATATGGACATGATCTCATTTCTGCCAAATGTCTGCAGAGAGAGTACAAGAAATCATTGGAGCAAGAGATCAAGGGAAAAGGCATGTTGGCTTTGGCCACTGACACTCCAGACTTCTTGAGGGCAAAGAATGCCACAGATATCCTCAGTCAGGTACTCAGATGATCTCCAACCCATCAATTCAGTATTTCAGAGGTGATTCCCTCAACTATTAGCACCAACATTTCAACAATACATTGATTGCTGGTTAATTTGTTTTCCAGGCCAAGTACAAGCAGAATGCTGAGCATGACAGAGCCACATACACCACAGTCATTGACACCCCTGACATCCTCCACGCTCAGCAGATCAGGAACATTGTGAGCCAGGTATGAGGGTTGCTTATTTTTACACTGTATTAAGACGTTTAGAACTTTTTTTAGACACATTTTGGTAAAAGGGTTGCAGAATTCCATATAACAATGAATAGAAAACAAAACTGTTCATATAATTTTTCAGCTTGACCCCCTGAGGTTGATGATCAGTTTATGAAAGTTAATCATTAACACTTTTTACTATTTGTTGAAAAATTGACTTATTTGTAGACTTTTTTAGATGGTTTTAGGATCTGTTTTGTACCTTATTCATGGAAAGTGCTATAACGCTACTATCCAGAGCCTCTGTTTTTATAACCGTTTTATGATTTTTATGATCCAACTTTGTATTTAACCTAATAGAAAAAGTACAAGGAGGAGGCTGAGAAGACCATGTCACACTATGTGCCTGTGTTGGACACTCCTGAGATGCAAAGAGTGCGTGAGAACCAGAAGAACTTCAGCACCGTAAGTGTTTCTCCATGGGCTTTGAGCCAGTCCATATTATGTTCCTATTGTATTCATCTTAGCCTAAATGTGGTATTTGTATTCTTTATTGTCTTTGGTCCCTGTCTTTCATGTGTTTGTCTATGAAAAATAAAGAAGAGAGACAGATATTAAAGAATAAGCAGATTGGTTATGTGGCTTAGTTAGTTTATTTTATTTTATTTTAATAATACACAATTCTCTTGATTTTGAACATTTTTGGTTGCACTGTTTTCTCTTGTTGCATTTTTGTGTCATTTTTGACTGCCTTTGTGCTCTTTTCTTTTTAGCTTCAGTACCAGATTGACCTTAAAAACAGTAAGGGCAAAGTTTCAGCAGTAAAGGACACTCCTGAAATGCTTCGTGTTAAAGAAAATACAAAGAATTTCAGCTCGGTACCTACTGCCTAATGAGTATATTTTTTTTCCCAACATTCTAACCCCAATTTTTTTTTTTTTTTTTTTTGGTCTTTTTTCTGTTCTCATTTCTTGCTTTACACCACCTTTTCCCTTTTTTTCTGTATTACAACCACAAGTTAACATTTCTTGACATCCAGTTCTTTTTATTGAATATAAATATAGATATCCTCAACAGACCTTAGTCTAATGTAGTCATTAACTTATAGTTATAAACTAGCAAAGCCACTAACAGTAATCATCAAATTTGATGCTGTTGACCTTTCTTCATCCTAAACAGTAGCTCTAACCATTTTACAAGCTTAATATTTACATATTTTACTTCTTTGGTTTGTATTTGTCTTGTGTGTTTGAAATGTTGTGTGTTTGAAATGTTTTATATTCTTTGTTTGTCCATCTCTTCTCAAATGTTTAGTCTGTTTTTATGTTGCAAGGACACATTCTGAAGCGTCTCCAGACAAAACAAATGAAAGTTACTTATCCTAAGATAAAAACCAAATGTTAATGCCTCATTATGCTTGTACAATTCTAAAGATCCAGTACAAAGAGGAGCTTGGGCAAGGAACAGCCATATCTGAAACCCCTGAGATGGAGAGGGTTAAACGCAATCAGGAGGCTATTAGCACGGTACACTGTGTTGTGACCCCACCATTCACCCTGCTTCCCACTGGAGTGCCCCCAGAAAACAACATAATGCCTCCTTTAATTACAATTTTAATCAAAATTCTCTCAGCATTCTAAAAAATTTTAATGTCAAACACAAACTTTCATTTTAATATAGACCATCTAATATGAAGTAATCATTTTAAATGCATTTTTCACTTTCACTTTTTCACTTTTATATAGCCACCGCCTCTCATAATTTTAAATAACATAATAACATGGTCCATATATTTATCCATCTTCACCTGACTCTAGTTCCAAGACTTGACTAGTGTTGCATTGTCTCTTTTTTTCCCCATTCTTCCATTTTCTGCATAAATGTGTCAATTCTCTGACTTTATCACTTATTTGATCCTGTCAATTATTTCTCCAAATGGACCTGAAATGTGTATTAGATTAAATACAGGGATTCACTAAGTCAAGGCATTTCTATACCTGACCTTCCTGAGGTGAAGCGTGTACGGGAAACTCAGAAGAACATCAGCTCGGTAGTGTTTTTCTCTTTGAGAAGACTACTTGCTTTAATCATTTTACTGTATACTCTCATTCTTCATCTTTATCATTCTTTAAAGTCTCATTTTACCCCTTCTTCAGCTTATTGGTAAGGATAAACATCCCTAAATAAACCAAAAGCTCCTCTTCACTATTTTATTTATATATATTTTTTTCTCCATTCTTTACCATTCAAAATTTTGGAGTCTTTAAGATCTTATGCTCACCAAGGCAGAGTTTATTTTATCAAAAATACATTAAAAACAGAAATGTTCTGAAATATTATTAAAATTTAACAGAACTGAATATATTTTAAAATGTAATTTATTCCTGTGATGGCAAACCTGAATTTTCAGCATCATTACTCCAGTCTTCACTGTCACATGATCCTTTATCATGATTCTAAAATGCTGATTTGCTGCTTAAGAAATATTTCTTCTTATTATCAATGCTGAAACAGTTGTGCTGCTTAATATTTAGTGGAAACCGTGATGTATTTTTTTCATGATTCAAAAGAACAGCATTTATTTGAAATAGAATTCTTTTGTAGCATTATAAATGATACTTCATACAATACTTTGATCAACTTAATGCATCTTTGCTGTATGAAAGCATACATTTCTAAAAAAAAAAAAAAAAAAAAATTCTTACTGACCCCAAACTTTTGAATGGTAGCCTTCATACCTCGAACCATATGACCAAATTATTTACCCTACCACTTTGTTTTCTTGTTAGAGATCCATGTTCTTTTTCTGACATTTTACATTTTCAACACTTTTGTTTTCATGCATTTTGTTTGTTTCTTTGAAACAATTTTTTTTTGTCTTTTTGTTACACACTGATATTTGAAGATTATTGACATGAATAAGATTTCAAGTAATATTTTACCTTTGTTTTTTTGTTTTGTTGCCCCATTGCCTCTACATGTTTAAAGATCAAATACAAGGAAGATTTGGGAGGAGGAACAGCTATTTCAGAAACACCAGAGATGGAGAGAGTTAAACGCAATCAGCAAATTATTAGCACGGTACACTGCGGTGTGACCCTCTATCCCACCCAAAAACATTCCCTGTTCCTCGTCTCTCCATCATCTACGAAAACCCTTTAGCCTCCATCTGTTTATACTAGTCCCTCTAGTGACCCCAAGAATAAGTCACTGCATCAAATCATTCATAACAATAGCTGTAACTCTCATGTAGCTCATGTGACAAAATCCTGTATTCCCTTTTTTCAGTAATACTTAGTATTTATTTAGCTGCGGGCTAATAGTTAGCAGCTGATTCTTCCATGTAATAATTAGTTACCAGACCATAAAAAGTTAGTTTAATTAGTGTTTGTTAACTTTTTAACAAACTGTTTGTTACAAAACCTTGAAGGTAATATCTAGTTTTAACTTTGTATTGTTGATAAAAAACATTATCAGTTTTTTACCAACACAATTGCTTTGCTCCAAAACCTAGTAAGCTGCCTACCAAGGGAGCATTTTAAGGCATCATAGGCACACTCCCGACCCAAAAGCGGTTACGAAAAGTAGACAACTTTAGGTACCTTTATGCTTGAGTATTACATGGTGGGTCTAGTCTAAATGCTAAATGCTATTTGTGTAGTATATAAAACTGCTGCCTATGTAGAGATTTACAAGTATGCCTCTTATGAGCACGTATAGTGCAGTTTTAGAAGGCAGACACTTAGGTAGGCAGCGAGCAGGCTAGGGTTTGGAACAGAGCTAATAATGTTGTGTATGCCATCTTTGTGGATGTTCGTTCTGTTGCTGTTTGCTTCATGTTTGTGTTGTTTATTTGATATGTCATAATTGATCCTTGGGTAGATAAAATACAAGGATTTGCTGGGTCAAGGCACAGCCATATCGGACCTCCCCGAGATGAAGCGGGTCAGAGAGAATCAGAAGCACATCAGCTCGGTAGTGGAAGCTCCACAGGGTTTACTTGAGAGTGGCTCTGTTCCCCATTAACGCTTCCTGTATACTTCTTCATTTTCCACTCTTACAATGCTATCTCTGATGCAAAACAAATGAAGCAAATGAAATGTAATGCTTAAACCTCATTTTCATCTAATGTAATTCACCACATCATATTCCACCATAGTTAGGTCCCCGTTTTGCTGTGAGTTAAAACGTATGGGATTATTCAACACGCAACTCCAAGCATTGTTCCTAATCCAAAATGAAACCAACACCAGATGTCCCATATTTGTTGTTTTCCCTTCCCAACCAGTTTCCTCTTTTTAAACCTGAGATATAAGCTCATTGTGTGTTTCGTGTGACGTTTGATGTGACTCTTCAGACAGAGACTCTTGCGTCTGTCATGGTGTTTTGTGTCTGACTGGCCTCTTGGGGCGCTGTTCTTTTCTACTCTAGGTTTTGTATAAGGACCTCTCTGCCAAGGGAACGCCTGTGGTGTTCACTCCAGAGATGGAGCGGGTCAAACGGAACCAAGTGCAGATTAGCTCGGTACTCACAGCCACAGGACATGAGTGTGTGTGTTTGCCGCGTGTAAACGTAACCGCTCTAATACCCTCATTTCACATAGGAGGCTAATAATATTAACTTTATTCTTCCATATGCTGAATTTAATTAATTCTGTAACTTATCATCATCACTACAAAACTTCATCTTGGGACCCACCTACTTTTAATCCAGCCCTCTGAAGATCCTTCTAATTCATCTGTCTGAATTCACCATAACACCCAGGGTTGTGCTGATAGATGTCATATTTATGTCCTTTGTATGTCTTAACGTCCTGATTTCCCGGTGTGTTCTCCACAGGGTCTTGATACATAATCATAATCCAGGATGGTATGGTTTCTAATATATGTATTTGCTGTATTGTCTTTTCTCCAGGTTCTGTACTCTGACAGCTTCCGTAAACAGGTGCAGGGCAAGGCTGCCTTTGTGCTGGACACCCCTGAAATGAGACGTGTTAAAGAAACCCAGCGTATCATCTCTGGAGTAAGATGACATTTACATCTTGACCTTTATCAACAAATTGCAATGTACTGATTTTTCGATATTTTATGAAGGTCAACCCTGTTGCATTCAAAAATGGGAGTTAAATGTTACAAGGTTGAGGATATTAATATTATCTACAGTCAGTAGATGAACTGAAAAAACAAACAAAAACTAACTGCTAGTTGGCAGACTAGTTCTTAAGTCACAGTCTTAATAGTGGCTGTTTATGCAACTGGTCCTTGAACATTTTTAAAACACTAGGTCACTGAGATATACCTCACAATAGAGAAGAAAAGACGATCAAAACTTCTGACTTTAAACGGATTGTTGCTGTAGCAGTCTCCTGCCTCATGTTTTGATGTCTGTTGGTCCTGTCAGGTCAGATACCACCAGGACTTTGAGAAGAGTAAGGGCAGCTTCACCCCCACCATCTCTGACCCCATAACTGAGCGTGTGAAGAGAAACACCCAGGACTTCAGTGACATCAGCTACCGCGGCATCCAGAGACGTGTGGTGGAGATGGAAAGGAGACGTGCAGAGGAACACGATCAGGAGACCATCACTGGTCAGCTGACACATACCGTTTCCTGTACACACTAAACACACTTGAGAAACTGATTTCTCTTCCTACAAATCTAGAAGAGCATGATGCTTATCAAACAAATCATATACAAATGATACACAGAAACCAAATGAGTTTTGAATAGACATTCACTAAAACTGGGTTTACTTTTTCTCAAAGACCTGCGTGTGTGGCGCACAAACCCTGGCTCTGTCTTCGACTATGACCCTGCCGAGGACAACATCCAGTCCAGAAGTCTTCATATGATGTCAGGTGGGTCATTCATCTGTTGTTACTGTACCAAAACGGCCTTATTACACGGCTCTCTGGAATACTTGATTCTGATTGGGCAATCTTGATGTTCTGCTCTCAGATATTTGTTTAATGACCACTAAACTATAACGACTGTACATTATTCCTTACACTCTATACACTGTGGTTGTATATTTATCTGCCACATTCTTGATTGAAGACAGTCTGTCAAAGAGGAGGGAACATTGACATGTTTTTCCCATTATTCAGTCCAAGCCCAGCGCCGCAGCAAGGAGCACTCCCGCTCCACCAGCGCAATGAGTGGGGTGGGCGATGAGAAGTCAGAGGTGTCTGAGAACGTGGACCACCATGCATCCCTCTACAGCAATGGCTTTGGCGTCTCCGCTTTACACGGTATGTTTAAAGTGCTTCATTTCTTTTGTCCTTAGGTTTGAATTAATACAGTTGGCATGAAATGAAAATTCACCCTATTTTCTAAATGTATGTTATTGATCTTTTTGTGAACGATTCATCCATGTATATTTCATTTTTTTAAAACTTTGAACTTGACCTTGTAATGTTTAATCATTACAATCTTCCAATGAAAATGACAGTTTTCTCTGACGTATGCCAAACTTCTCTAGTCATTTAGTCTGCTTAAACCCCATCCCTCCACAATCGACTGCAAGCTCATACATTTTGAGTATCCTCAATATCCAATTAGCAACCGATGGATAGTTTCACTATGGATGGATAGATACACTCGCCA
The DNA here is from genome assembly GCA_039654765.1 of Mylopharyngodon piceus. Classification (NCBI taxonomy): domain Eukaryota; kingdom Metazoa; phylum Chordata; class Actinopteri; order Cypriniformes; family Xenocyprididae; genus Mylopharyngodon; species Mylopharyngodon piceus. The sequence continues at coordinate 11,859,029 of CM077441.1, read as the reverse complement.
TTCTCAAGTAAAGGATTTGGACGTTGACTGCTGCTTTTTTGTATGTTAATGATATTAATTAGGCGGTGTTTACAAGGCGGAGATCTGAAACCATTCAGCTGCTCACAATTTCAAGATCATTTGCAATTTATAAATATTACATCTGGAAGAGAGGCGTATGCACGTTTTTTGTGCGTACGTTTGTTCTCTGAATCACACGTACACACATTTGAGAAATGATTGTAAGATTTCTACGCAACATTTTATAAATGAGACCCCTAGTCTACCATCTCGAAGGTACTAATGACGGTTGGAAACTGCTTGTAAGGAGTTAAGAAAAACACCAAAATCTGAATGCTAATTAGCTGAAGAGATATATGTGCAATTTAATCTGCTGTTTTCTCATATAGGATACACGCAGGCCAAGACTATTGAGGTTCAGCAGAGATCCTCCTCTGTGGCAACACAACAGACCACTGTTTCTTCTGTCCCCTCACATCCCTCAACCACTGGAGTAAGTACTGAGAGACCAATGCCAACTTTAATGACATAATAGTATAATAAACTCTATGCTAATACTCTACAATTTCTTAGTCTAAATAGTAACAGCATATTCTAATATAGTGAAGCTGATTGTTTAATATTCTCTTCTTTGCCCTAAACAGAAAACTGTCCGTGCCATGTATGACTACGCTGCTGCTGACAATGATGAGGTGTCCTTCAAGGACGGTGACGTCATCGTGAACGTGCAGTCCATCGATGAGGGTTGGATGTATGGCACTGTGCAGCGTACTGGGAAAACCGGTATGCTGCCTGCCAACTATGTGGAAGCCATCTAAATACAACTACTGCCCTTTCAAACTCCTTGTGGATGGGGAGTTTGATATCCACCAAGACAGAAACAAGCATTATATGTGTACTAATATTAGTCTAAGTAGTTCTGCTACCGTTTGTCCTCATGACTGTTATGAAATTTCGTTTTTGCCCATGTCACTAAGTCTATTGTGGTTGTGGCATGAGAAACTGACAAACTATACATACCTATTTAAGTCACAGACAATTGTATTTATCTTTTTGTTCTATTCTAACAGTTAAGTAACTGGAGCCCATTATTTTTGTATATTGCAATTACACTACATTCAAAGAAGGCCATCCTAAAAGTTTTAACAAAGTTTTGCACAAAGAGAGATGGGCTCATGGTTCACTTTATACGTGAAAAGGAAAACCAGAAGTTCAGTGTTTTATAAAAACCGAACAGAGGCACTAAAGTTGCCACACATGAAAATGAAAAAGAAAATAAAAACTTAAATGTTTAGGACACATCATCAGTTCCTTTAAAGTGAAAATGTATTGATTTAAAAACAAGCCTCCTCCCTCCCTTGCTGAAGGCTGGCCACTATTTGCATGTGTGTTTTGTTTCTTTGATTCTGTAGGTGTGGGGTTAGAGGAAGATGTATACCCTGAATCAGTAACTAATAAAGCACACCACGCTTCTGCAGTAAATCTGTTTCCTGTCATGGATTTGGTGACATTATTGGTCAACAACGTAGGGGTTGAAATTTCTGAAATATATCATAAAAGGATAGTTCACCCAAAAATCATTTACTTGCCCTTTTGTCATTCCAAACCTGTAATTTTCTGCATCTTCGCAACACAAATGACAATATTTTTATCCATCCATTTAAGTAAATAACAGATATTTCATTTTTGGGAGAACCATCCCTTCAATAGTATTCAACCCATATTCCTTTAATCTGTGAAACCATCCTTCTATTAAAGGGTTAGTTCACCCAAAAATAAAAATTATGCAATTTAACCACTACTTTCAAGGTCCTGAAAGGTACTAAAGACATCGTTAAAATAGCCTACATAACTACAGTGCTTCAACCTTAATTTTATGAAGCGACAAGAATACTTTTTGTGCGCAAAAATGAAACAAAAATAACTTTATTCAACAATATCTTCTCGTCTCATTATTGGCCAGCTCCTGCGTCAGCATCACACGCATACATTGTGCTGCTCACGCGAACAGCGTTGGCCAATACTGAGCTGGCGTTTGGACGTAAACGCAGAAGCCTGCAATATTCACTACAGTTCGAATTGTTAAAGTCATTATTTTTTTGTTTTTGCTCACAAAACGTATTCTTGTCATGTCATTAAGGTTGAACCACTGTAGTCACATGGATTATTTTAATGATGTCTTTAATACCTTTCTGAACCTCAAAAGGTACAATGATGTTGTTGCCTATGTGTGGTTTAGAAACCCTCAGAGTTCATCAAATATCTTAATGTGTTCCAAAGATGAACGAAGGTCTTATGGGTGTGGAACGACATTAGGGTGAGTAATGACAGAATTTTCATTTTTGGGTGAACTAACCCTTTAAGGAGTATGTCAGTTTGATATTAAATATAGGTTCACTTAAAGGGAACTTCTGAAGCAAAGCGATGGGTTTTTGTAAGAAAAATATCCATTATTTAAAACTTTATAATAACTAGCTTTCCGCTGACGGCTGTACACATTGATTTGCGGTGGAGTATCCTCTGCGCTTCCACGTTACGTCATTACGTCGCGTGTCAGGTCAGAGGATAGAGCAAAACAAAACCGCTCACAAATTAGAAGTCTAAATTGACCATTTTTAAAGAGAAAAATGTCGGAGAATTTCGATATAAGAGGAGCTCGAGTTTGTTGCACAGCCCTATTTGTTTGGACCGCGAGAGGTGTCTAAGCTTACGATACTCCTACATCCTGCGTCATACATCCCTTCAGGGGTTACTCATATGGACTTGCGCAGTATGCGTACGGCCGTCCGCCGGAAGCTTGTTATTTGAATTTGTTTTAAACATGGATATTTTTCTTACAAAAATGCATCACTTTGATTCAAAAGGCCTGTATTAACCCACGGAGCTGTATTGATTACTTTAATGGTTGGATGCTTTTTTTGGCTTCAAAACGTGGTTTCATCACCATTATAAATCTTGAAGGAGCAAGGATATTTTTAAATATATCCCCGATTGTGTTTGTCTCAAAGAAGATAATCATATACACCCAGGATGGCTTGAAGGTGAGTAAATCATGGGATAATTTATTTTTGGGTGAACTATCCCTTTAATGTTATTTCAAGTGACGGTTAACAAATGTTAATGCTGTAAAAAATAAATTGCTGTGTCAATAAGTAAAAATACAATTTATTTTTTTTGTATGTTCAATATTTGTTAAACTTCAGTGCATTGTTATTAAAAAAAATACATCTTGCAAATTTTAAAATGTTTTAGTTTCTTAAAATTAACATTAAGATTAATAAACGTTGTAGAAGCAGTCCAATGTTAGTTAATGTTATGTTAAATGTATTGGTGACACTTTACAATGTTTCATTTGTTAAATGCATTAAGTCAGCATCTTTGGCAGCAAAAAAAAAAAAAAAGCATCTAATTTGTAATTTTGTGGTTTGTATAAAAGACTGGGGAAGAAAAAAAAAATGCACGAAATATTAAAAGAAAAGATTTTATTAATACTATAGTTTTATTTCTTAAAAAAAAAAAAAAAAAAAGAAAAGAAAAAAAGTTTCCTTGGCATCTCAGTACAATTTTACAGTCTTAAAAATCACTCCATAAAATACATAGACACTTGCGTAGCAATGGAAATTACTTTTGGCCATTTAACTCTATTCTTTGAGAGCATAATTAGAAATTCATCTACTCTAAAATTCAAGCTAAAACTTGAGGGATGAGCAGTCCACTGTTAATCTTCAAATTTAAAAGTGAATTCTTGTGTCAGGAAAAATGTCTCAGTGTCCTTATGGCAAGCTATCATCAGGATTACTCAGCAAGCGGGACTGCAGATGGGTCACAATGCTTCTCATCATTCCGCTCAGATGTTCGTGCATCAGGCCCAACTGGTTGGGTGAACAGCGACCAAGTTCCTCTGAAGTTAAGCGTCCACCAAGTGCTACAACATCTGAGAGCAAATCTTGACAGTTTTTCTCCTCGGCCATCGGTCCTGAATCCATTCCCACTTCTGATGGTTTGTCATCTGCCAAAAGTTCAGAGAGAGAAAAAACAAAAAAAGTCAAAGGTAAATCATCAATGTGAATGTCACCAATGATGTACTTGATGGAAGAATTTTTTTTTTTTTTTTACCTTGTGCCTCTCCTGGTGTTTGCTCCTCATCTTGGTTTTGAGGAAGCTCCATCTCTTCAGGCTCAGATGTCATTTTCTCCATTTCATCAAAACTCTTGAGGTCATCAGAACGCCCTTTTCTCTGTATGGCCAAATGTCAGGTATAAGAATGATCTTCCATAATAAAGGGGAAGATAGTAATTTAAATAAGCTACACATTACCTGCTGTTCATGATAGGTTTTAAGTGCTTTCCTCACATTGGACAGCTTAGGTGAACGAATAGGAAGTGACTTGATTTCACTAGGGGTAAGAGCACTCAGGTCTCCAACTGTTTTAATGTTCCTGGCTCTAACAAGTTGACCAAAGCCACGAGGCCTGAACACATAAATAAACAAACAAATTAAAAATGAGGAATGAACTTAAACTGAACCCAAGGTGTCTTGAAGGGGAAATGGGTACTCTGGCTTACCACATGTTGGAGGATATCTGTGGTAAAACAGCCTCTACAGGGGTAGAGCAGCCAACAAGTGCTGGATAAACACAATCTTTAGCAATAGGATGTGGCTCCTGACTCATCTCTGAAATCTACGATAAAAAAAAGGAACATTTTAAAACCATTTCCACCAGTTTAAATAAACTAAAGTCTGATACAAAGGAATAGTATGAATAGTATTAAACATTAACAACTTTCACCTCTTTTTTATTTATTGAATTTAAAGAAATGAATAAATAATGATAAAAAAAAGATTCTGACCTTTATGAATAAGCAGACTGTATGAGATTAATATAAACAGAAGGAAAAAAAAAAAAAAAAAAAAAAAAAAGGTACATTGCAAGAGAATACTTACCAGGCATTTTTTAGAGCTTCTGGATCCAGGGCTACGGAGGTTACGTGGACTTAGACTTGAATAGCCTTTTGTGGGTGTAGTGATATACTGCATGAAGACATTAACAACAGGCCATGAAAGAAATGTTGAAACAAGCACAGTTTTACATCTAGATCTAATTAATTTCAAAACTCATGTTACACACCTTCGACTGTCCACTCAAGACTTTTGACCTAGGTGAGCTTGTGCGAATAACCGGACTACGTCTATCAATATCATCAGCCAGTTCTTGATGGTAAATTGGGGTTGCAAAAGACACTCGACGAGACTGCACAACAACAAAAGTTACATAGATGATTTTCTCTTTGTATGAAACCACTATTAGCTTACATTACAGTTGTTTCAATGAATATTTAGACAACTGGACTCAACTAATACCTTATGAAGGGGGGATGGGGTATCTTCTTCACATGTTCTCTTCTGTCCCTTCTTCAGAATACTGGTAGATGGAGAAGCAGACGGTGACCATACACGAGATCGGTTTCTGCTCGGGCTCTGGCCAGGCTCTAGCTCACCACTGAGAGCATCTAAAGGTTTAGGCTTGAGTGGAGAATCTAAGCAGGCTTCAGATGTACTACTTTGAGGTAGTACAGACAACTCTTCTTGTATATCAGCAGAAAGAGCCTGGTTGTCAATCTGAGTGTCTTTATTCTTCTCGATGAGAGCAACATTATTGTCAAGTAATTCTTTGCCATTTGACTCCTCTGGCAACACAACCTTTTCTCCACTTGGCTCTGAAACAGCAAGGTCTTCACTTTCCTTCACTGCATCCTCCTGCTGGACATGTGAAGACTCTAGTTGCTCTTGGCATATAGATGCATCTTCCACTGGGCGACCTTGACTTGGAGAGGTGTCTTGAGGTGTTGAACTTTGGAGAGGTTCTTGACTTACTGAAGGGTTGTCCAATTCTTTGTTGTGCTTTGGACTATCTGTGCACCCAGAACTCTCTAACTGATTTGTCTCTACCACCAGGACTTTTACAAACACATTGTTTGATTCATCCATTGCTTTGGATAATTCAAGCTGTGCTCCTTCCTCTGCTTCAGACAGTTGAGAAACAATTACACCAAGCTTTGTAATGGGGCTTTCAGAAGATGAAACATCACATGGGAGTTGAGCAGGCAAGGCTGAAAATGGCTGAACATCAGCATCTGGGAAATCCGCAATTGCTGAGCTCTTGCTTTTCTCTAATACGGATGTTGGGCTTGACTGCTCAGGTTGAGAGTTTATGGTGTCAGCGTCAAGTGGAATCTGCTCATTTTTCAGATCCTGTGATTCTTGAGTGTCAACAGCAAGTGGAACCTGCTCATTTTTCAGATCCTGTGATTCTTGGTTGTCAACAGCAAGTGGAACCTGCTCGTTTTTCAGATCCTGTGATTCTTGGTTGTCAGCAGCAAGTGGAACCTGCTCGTTTTTCAGATCCTGTGATTCTTGAGTGTCAACAGCAAGTGGAACCTGCTCGTTTTTCAGATCCTGTGATTCTTGGGTGTCAACAGCAAGTGGAACCTGCTCGTTTTTCAGATCCTGTGATTCTTGGAAGTCACTGTTTTGTGAGAACACCTCCTGGTTGTTTAAAAAGCAGTTGCAGCTCCTAGATCGTCTACGTCCACGTCCCCGTCCCCTGGTATGTGGGCATTTACGCAAACCATCAGTCTTTAAATCTTCTGATCCAGCTGGTGAAAATGAATTTGCTTCTTCAACTTCTCCCTTATCACAGATGATCTCTTTTTCATCTGTATCAGTTTTCAATTCTATCTCAACTATTTCAGAGCTAAGCGGTTCATGTGGCTGACTAACAGGGGCAAGGACCTCTTTATCATCTTGCTCTTCTTTGGTCTCACTGGCTGAAATTCCCAAACTAGTTTCAGGTTTCAGATCTGCCTCATCCTGTGCCATCTCTATTGAAACTTCTGACTGAATATTAACATCCTCCTTGTCTGGCACCATCTCAGTAAATTTGGGTTCTGCGGCAACTGCTAGCACCTCAGTGGACAGGGGTTTCCGAAGTCTCTTTTTAGGCCTTGGCCCATCTTCTCTGCTATCAGGGCTTTCAGACTCTGTATTGTCAGTAGTCAACAAGCCTTTAGATCGTCGAGTTCTGTATCTACCAAGCCCTTGAGAGGAATCTTGGCTCGCACTTAACTCATCAGCATTTACAGTTGATGTAACATCTCTGCTAGAGTCTGTCTCTTCTTCTGCAGTTCTCCTTCTCATAGCTCTTCCCTTCACCATTGTCACTGTTTGGGAGTCTGTCTGACTCAAATCTTCTTTGGTCTGCAAACCAGACATCTCCAGTAACTGAGATTCAGATCTCCTTGTTCTTCGCGTTCGGACAGTTTGCTGGCTATCAGCCTCAGAATCAGAAAGAGGTGTCTGTGAATGTTTTTTTAAAGATGAAGCAGCACTTTGAGGATCATTTTGAGAGTTCTCATCTGCCTCCTTGTATGTGGATTTATCAAGTTGTGTTCTAGTCTTCTTCGGTCTACCCAGTGACAGACCCTCAGACTCATTGAGAGTTGGCAGTCTCTCTCTGCTTTGGCTATCCGATTGAGTTACAGGTGAACTCTGGGGAGAGGACTCAGTTTGGCTTGCCTGTGGAAGTGCCTGTGAAGACTCTGCAGAGAAAATCTGTGAATCACTTTGGCTTTTCATTCCTTTACTTTTCTGCTGGTCACCTTCAACTTTAGTGCCCTCTAGAACCTTACTTCTCCTCCTCCCAGTCAACGTGCTACTTGGTGGCGCAAGTACTGACTTCTGTGTGTTTGTCATTGTTGAGTCTGCAACCTGATTGACTTGTTCTTTGCTTTTCACCTCCTCTGGATCTTCCCCTGGGCGAACCGGTTTACTTCTCCGTCTGCTCGACCTTCTTGGTTCTTGACTAGATTGATAATCAGCAAAACTCTGTGAATCTTTTTCAGGTGAGTCTTGTTCCTCCACGCTGGCTTTGGACACAGGACTGCTCTTAACACCCGATGCTTCACTAGATACTTGGGTCTGGGTATCGGGTACCACATCCTCTTCCTCATCAGTACCTTCACAAGGATGACCTCCCGGTGACTTAATCTCGTCTTTGGCCTCTTCCCCTGCTTTCTCATTTTGAGCAGATGGGTCAGTGCTGCTTATGTTTTGAGAATTCTGAGAGTCCTCTTTTGTAGTCTGATTCTGTGAGTCATTTGGAGTACACTCCGAAGACTTTGAAGAATCCAGTCTACTTGATTTCCGGATCGGTGGACCCGTAAATGCAACACTTGCAGGACTTGATTTCCCTTCAACATATTTCTCTAACGTTATGAACGACTGACGTCTGCTATTGGGTTTAGGTGGTGTACCAGATATCATATCAGATGAACTCGATACATTAGGGCTGGTCCCCTCTAGTCCACTTTTCTCATGCCCACTCACATCAACTGAGATGCCACTGGATGGAGACCGATCGTTCTCTGAAGTTTGATCTTTATTTGGCATAGATTTCTCTGGTGTTTCTATGTCTGATGTGGTGTCTTGGGTTACTTTAACATCTGTGGATGGTTCTTCACTTGTGGTAACCTCCTTGGGGGAGGAAACATTAAAACCAATTAATACACAAAACAGAAAGCATGCATGTATGTCCTCCACATAATCAAATCAGCAGTGCCAGAGTCTGAAAATAGCAGTTTTACCTTCAGGTGAACCTTAGCCTCTTCCTCAGGTTGATCCCTTTCATCTTTTGTTAATTTGTCCCTAAGAAGAAACATTGTTGTAATACAGTGGGTAAAAAAAATTTGAGTAAGAGCAAATCCATAATTTCAATACATACATGGACTCCTCCTGACTCTGAGTATACTGTGAAAAGACTGTGGTGTCCTGGGAGGCATCCAGGTTATTATAGAGAGCAGGAATGTCAACCCTTATGCAAAATAAATAAAAAGCAGAAAACAAATTTAGAGTCCTGACATCAATTATAAATGACAATTTCTTTTCAAAATTCTTAACGGTGACATCTAAACTACCAGACTTTGACATCAAAGATATAAGTTTAAAATTAAAACCATACTGCCTTGCACAAATATGCCTTTTTTTCATGGTGTGGCAGATGTCGAAAATTTGAGAACTTAAATAAAACCTTACCGTTTAGTCCTTTTGACCTCTTTCTGGTGCTCAGTCAGCACTCTCTCCTTTGTCTCAGGTGGAATGAAAACAAAATCTACTGATGCCTCCTCCTCAATAGCTTCTCGATTCAAGGGCTTGGGCGATCCAAAATCCAGCTTCATCTAGAGAGGGAATAGGTGATTTGTTGAAGGACCTGCTGTGGTTGCTAATTAAACACCACCATTGAAATTTTCAAGTTCAGATGCTTTTTTTTTTTTTTTTTTTTTTTAAAACTTATTTATACTTACAGACACTGGCTTTGCTACAGGTACAGAGCCTCTTCCTTTAAGCTCTTCTGCCCTCGCCAGAAGAGAGTCCCTCTTTCCAACAGAGGTCATCTTCACCCCACTAATTTGTGGGTCCAGTTGAGAACTCTCACCCTTATTAGAGAACATAACATCTTTAGTAAGCTCTTAGGAACAAAAGAAAAAAAAACTAACAGAGGGGACAACATGTTTGACTGAGGTAAACTGCTCTGCATTCTTCAGTTTTACATTGTTAGGAACACTAAACATACCGTATACTGTCCACTGCAATCATCTGGTGCATCAACGGCTTCAAAACCAGGTAAAATCAATGGAGTTTTCTGCTTAGCCTGACTTAAAACAGACCTAAAAAATAAATAAATAAATAAAAACTTTGGAGTCTCAAAAAAAAGGAAAACTTGATTTAAAGGGTCATGAAACCCCGTTTCAGCAGCAGTCAATTCTCACCACAGTTTTGAAAAATGCTACAGAAGTGGGCATGGTTAAGCTGCGGTGAGGGGGATGAGGGGAGACTGACAACACAGCAATAGCTTCTGATTCACAGTTTTATTTTGCGCTCATTAAAAGCATAAAAAAAAAAAAAAAAAAAAAAAAGCTTCCCACAAGCTGCAAATTACTATTACATACAACACAATATACACATGGGATTTGCTATAATTTAATACACTTTTCTCTGCATCGAATATGAACACACTGTCGCATCTTTGATAACTTATTTTGTGGCGTTTTTATAAGCCGTTTGATCGGTTAAAGAGCCATAAAGACTGGTTACACTCACAGTGTGGATGGATCGCGTTTCTGTCGGAGACACAGATATTGAAGAGAACTTGTGTGACGCAGAAGCTCTTACAAAGCAAAAACAAACACTCGTTTTTAATCCATTGATGCATCTCTCACTTAGTGTATGTGATCTCACTGTTTGATTCAACCTTATGTGACGCAGAAACTCACTGTTTGAAGCACCTGTCAGAGGATGAATAAGGCCGAAGTCCACCTTTTTCCCGTTATCGTAGCTCTCTCGAGAAAAATGCTTGCTACACACAAAGTTTCGATGTGTTGGTATTTGATGGCCAACCAACTGCCCGCAGCCAGTCTAGCCCTGGCAGTATCGCAGGGAAAGCCATGAAACACACCCGAACTTAAAACAAACACTTGTGACCCATGAACGCCTCTCTCATCTATACTGCGCGATCTAACAGTTTGACACGTCTGTCATTTGAAAGAACCACGTGGTGTCCTGAATGAGACTGCGTCTCCTCATAGGATAAGAAAACTTGACACTGACGTGTCATCGAAGTATTATAGTGCACCGCCCACATCACAGCTTGTGGGTTTCATGACCCTTTAAAGATCTGAAAATCTGCCTTTACATGTTACACAAATTCCCAACAATGGCATGAAAACTTACTTAAGAGGCTCAGGGTAAGTCAAGGTGAGTGCATTTCCAAAGGTGGCATTCCAGAACTGAGTGACCACGGTGCGAATTTGCTTGCTCTTGTGCGGAAAAAGCACACAGAGTAAGGGCGACAACACAGCAAGCATCTCATCATTGTGCAGAGTCAACTGCGTCTGAAGGCAGCCAAGCAGGTCTGTGGCTAGTTTCTCCAACTAGGAAATAATAAAAGACTACATATCAGAGCTGCTGTGATTTTGACTTCAAACTTACAACTGGGTAAATTCTTACCTTGTGTCCGAGTGTTGCACTGGGCTTTGATGGGTCATAACTTTTATAAATTTAAAAAAAAACAAACAAACAAAAAAAAACAAAACACAGTGTTACACAAGGAAAAAAGATTGTTCAATGTATGATGGATGAGAAAACTTCACACACCTGGAGAATTGTTCATAAAGTTGTGCAAGTGGTTTGGTGAGGGTGGACACCACCTCTTGTATGAACGTGGGCAATGTGATATTAGTGAACAGAGTAGACAAGATAGAGACCACTGTCAAGCCAAGTCCATTTAAAGCTCCACAGGTGGGCTCTACAGATTCTTCTGAGGGGTCCACAGAAAGAAATGCATCTAGAGTCTGCATCAGGAGAGTGTGGAAGGTCGAGAGATTCCCCAGAGCTTTGCTTCTCTTGCGTACCCAACTCAAAGGTGTATGAGGAGCTAGGGATTGGCACATGAAAATATGGTCACACAGTGCCATTACACAACTTTGCCAATTTGAAACTGAAGCAAAATCCTTACATTTCATCTTCTGCTGAAACTGTGGGGTGTAAGGAGAGAAGTCCATACTCTCAATGATGATCAGCAAGATATTTGCTATTGCATCTAGCATAGGCAGACTCTAAAACAAATGGAGGAAAAAAAAAAAAAAAAAAAAAAGGCTGAGAAATTATAATAGCCACAACACCCCAATTAGGTGCACAATTGAATAAATCTTCCATATACAATGTTGCAAGGTTGGAAGTGCCGTACTTTCAGAGAATCACTGTCAAGAGAGGCAGAGATCTTGGCACACAGCTCTTCACAGCATATGTTCTCCTCCGCTGTGGCTACCAAAGCTGAGCAGCGGGCAAATGCCTTGTAAAGCCTGGACCAAGTACTGATCATGGCCTTCTGAGTGACCTATTCAGTAAATAAAATTAAATAAATTAAATATTTGAATAATACTGGAGAAAGCATTGTACGAAAGCTAAAATGGGCTCTTACCTGGGGTAGGGCTGAACCAGGCAGGAGATGAAAGACTGGAAACATCAAGGCACTGTAAATGGCACTGAAGTTATGCTCCAGAGCGTCTCCTTGATTCACTTCATTGGTCTGTTCAAACAATGATTTATCAATAGCAGTAAAATACAAGGTTCGACTGGCACTGAAATGCACATTCATTCTATAGTACAGATGATTTAAATTTAGTACCTGAGTGATGGTGTCCGTCAGAGGGTTTACCACCACACTCCACATCCTCCAGAGTTGTTTTTTGTTCTTAACATCCTCCGCACTCCCACTAACTGCTCCTAAAACAGCCTCTCCAAATGCAAGGGGCGATGTAGGTCCACAAAACCCACAGCTCACAAGGGTCTCCAGGCTTGAGAAAAACCTGCCAGATGACAAAGAAAAAGTTGCCCCAATTAAGCAAGCAAACAATTTCAATAGAAATAAAAAAAAATTAGTAAAACTCTTAGATTTAATGCAAAAAAAAAAAAAAAAAAAAAAAAAAGTTCTCCGAAATTAGTTTTGGTTTTGATATTAGGTATTAAAAAAAATTTATGGTTACCTCTCATCTTCAAGAAATGATGAAAGCTGGTTACTTTTATAGAATAGCAATATAAGGAAAAGTGCAGGTGTACCCTGGAAAAGTAGAAAAATCTTATTTACACATTCATAATACAAAAGACATGCATGAACTCAAATGGTGAAAAACTGATAAAGATGTTTTTACCAAGGCTTTACCATAAGCAGTGAAACAGCACTTACGTTCAATACATCCATGTTTGCCACTTGATAAGCTGCAGAACCAAGCACCTTCTGAGGGATTCCTTTAATGGTGGCTTCCAACAAAAGCTGCAGCAAATAATGTTTGAACAATGAATCTCTTTAAACAGCAGGGTCAAACCTACAACCTACATAAATATTTAACAGAATATACTACAACTCAAATGTTTAAGGTCCTTTTTTAAGTTTTTAAAAGAAGTCTCTTATGCTCACCAAGGCTGCATTTATGTGATGAAAAATACAGTAAAACACTATTGTGAAATGGTCACAATTTAAAAATGTTTTCTCTTAATCTCAATAATCTTAAAGGGGGGGTATAATGCTATTTCATGTATTCTGACTTATTTACACTGTTAAAGAGTTGGATTCTCATGCTAAACATGGCCAAAGTTTCAAAACACGAGTTGGACGTATGACGGAGTATTTCTGTGCCAAAAATACTCTTCCAAATCCTCAAACTTCGCTGTCTTTTTTTTCCAAGTATGGGGCTGTGTGACGTCATAAATGTCGGAAATCCTTGTACAGGCATTTCTCCCGGAAGAGCGCGCGCGCACGTCGACCAGAGCGAGAGAGCAAGAGCACACCCATCAACGGCAGCGCTGTACAGGTCACAGGACTTCACGAAATCAACAATGTCACCAAAGAAGTGTGTTTTTGGTTGTGAAGGAAAGATAACCTTGCTTCCCAAAGAACCCAACGTTAAGTGGAGCTGAGAGTTTTGTTCTCACGCATTACATTGATGTACTCTCGATATTTGTTATTAAAATAACCATAGAAACTGATAGTTTCAATCACTTTTTTATTGGTTAAAATGAATGGAGAATATCTCGTGTTTTTCCGTGGCTGCTCGAGCCCTCAGGATCGGCGCTTATGGTTTCATAAACAAGGCCCAGGTCACAGCGATAATGATCCCGGTCATGAGTCAGAACCGCAGGTGGTGAGTAAAACTGCTTCAAATGTCTGTTTTGTTGGCAATAGGCGCCTAAGTGCATATAATGTAAACACGAACGTAATGAATTCATAAATTCATTATTCATCATTCACTATACACTACATTCATTATAGTGATTTAAAAGTTATTCAGGGATAATGCGATGGTGTATTGTGTGTTTAAATACATTTGTTTAGCTGACCATTGATAGCTTGCAGACGATCGCTACGCAAAAGCTGGCACACGGCACGCCTCCAGGCGCTCAGCTGTTTTCGGAAAGACTCGGTACAGCGTATGTATCTTTTATAAATATGATAAAACTAAAGACTTTTTGGAGATATGAAGGATGCACTACTACTCTATAGGTACTCAAGATTAACATGAGATTGGCAGAAACTGTGTGAGATCCCCCCCCCCCTCCCTTTAATATATGAAAAAGTAATTTATTCCTGTGATGACAAAACTGAATTTTCAGCATCATTACTCCAGTCTTCAGTGTCACATGATCCTTCAGAAATCATTCTAATATGCTGATTTGTGGCTTAAACATTTTTTTATTATCGATGTTGAAAACAGTTGTGCTGCTTAATATTTTGGGGGAAAATCAGGATTCTTTGATGAACAGAAAGTTCAAAACACCACTATTTATTTGAAAAATCTTTTGTAACAAACATCTTCACTTTTGAACAGTTTAATGCATCCTTTCTGAATAAAAGTATTCATTTCCTTCACAAAAAAAAAAAAAAAAAAAAAAAAAGGAGTGATCAGTATGCCAGACTGCAGCTGGGTTAAGTAACACCGTTTCAGCATCAAAATAATTTAGGTCATTTTCACCATGATGTGCCATCTTACCAGTACATGTTCAGCAGGCAGAGCATCTGAGGACAAGATGGACTGCAGAGCCTGTAGGAGAAGCGTAAGGACCTCTGAACCCTGACGTTCCTTCTTATTACCTTGTGACGGGGGTGACAGGAAAACTAAATTACAATGAGCCACTATCCACAGCACAAAGAATCTGTGCAAATTATCTTTGACTTCTGTAGAGTGTAGAATGTTCACCTACCAGCTTCTATTGCTGCGCTGACAGAACCGATCAGGTTGCTCCAAATGAGATTAAGAAGTGCTTCTGTGGAAAATACTCATATTAGGTGATGAACATGGACAGCATTAGCATATATTTCCTTTACTGACTGATCTATAATATTATATAATAATATTATTAATAACAATAATAATAATAATAGTAGTTCGTCTTATTGACCTGCTTAGAAACAAATGTCTAAGACGAAAGTTAAGTTGGCATAAGGACTCATTATGCAGATGACATTGTTGAATACCTGGAGCATGTTTTCCCACAGTAATGAAGCCTTCTCTGGTGGCTGATATGATGGTAGAGGCATGTCTGCTAAAGAAGGAAGGGCTGGTGAGGAGCGGGTGTGTCAGGGGCTCTGAAAAAACAAAAAAACAAAACAAAAAAACAACACACGATACATTGACATCTATTAGATCTGAAGGTTCATGCCATCACTGTAATTTCACAAACTTCTCATTGTAAAGTGAGGTTCAACATATTAGCTGTAGTAGTATATGAACAACTCTAGATTACTAATCAAATACACACATTTATGTCACTCATATTAACTTTGTACAGACATTGAAGCCCAAAGCATCACTGATAGAAAACCGCTTTCAAAGCTCAGATAATACTGTGTGTATGATTACCCAGGCTGAGTTGAAGATTTTCTTTAGGAGCTATGGCCGTGACCTCTGGACCCACGAGCCAGTGCAAAAGCATCTCTAATCCCAGGAGCTGAATGGAGCGGTAGGACTGAGGCAACTGCATACTGCTGTTCAGATTCATGCGAGGAGTAGTGCTCGGCGTGCTACAGGAGGGAACGCCTGGAGGAACAGGAAAATAAAGTATGATGACATGCCGCTAATATGAAAACATTAGGGCTGTTAGGGTTAGGAGGACAAAAAAAAGAACCAAAGAACTTAAAAGGTAAAGTGTTTATATTTCTGCACAAGCAGTTGTCAACAAAATTGAATTGCACAAAAAAAAAAAAAAAAAAAAAAAAAATTGCACACACCACCTTTAAAACTAATCTAATATGTAATCTCATTCTATCCCCTTTATATGATGTTGTGATAAAGGCACAATGAGAGGAAATGAGTTGTACCTGTTTTAGGTGTATTAGGGGTGCCATTGCTTGGGTTAGGGGTTCGAGCAGGTGTAGTCAGGGACTGCAGTGGAGGATCAGGAGGAAGTGTGCTGTGCAGTAGAGGCACGCCAACCTTTAAGGTGGCGTGATGAAAAGAATGGATAGAGAAATTTGTTGCTCTAATTAACCAATGGAACCATGTACATCAGTTACAAAGTCTGCAAAGACCAAAAATCAATCTATCAATGTAAACAGTGAATTTTACCTGCTCAAAGTTAGTGGACAGGTTGGGTCCGAGCTTGACTACGAGATACCACCACACCTCCAGCTTGGTGAGCAGAAGAGCTTCAGTCCTGACTTGGATAGAACTGAGGGGCTGCATGAGGAGCTTCAGGCGCTTACTGCTGCACAGGATATCTGCTCAAGAGAATCCAGTTACAACTTATCAAACATGAGCTGCGAAAAGGTAGGATGTAAAAAAGTCATGAACTGTCACTGGCCAGGTAAAAAGAGTTCCCACACCTATTGACCAATACATTTCCATGGCTGTCAGTTGTGATTAGATTTTTGAAAGATTTTTAAACATTCACTCACTAACAGCAATTTTTAACCAATGAGATATTTGAGCTATGCATTAAAAAAAAAAAAAATATCCATGACTTTATTTTCATGACTTTCCACACAGCACAATTTTGTAATTCTCTGATATTCCCTGGTTTTCCATGACAGTGTCTATTACACCAAAATATAAAGAAACTTGCCTGGATTAAGGGCAAAATTGTCAATGAGGCTCTTCCAAGCTATGAAAGCAATCTTCTTAATATTAGGAGAAGAGTTGCGGAAACCCAGCTCCTCTAAATACAGCAAGGAATTAATAAAAGCACCGCCTTTGTGGAGCAACTGAAAAGAGACAGAAACACATCCTTATCCACACTGACAATCTCAACATTCAGAACTGAAAAATTGAGACTTGAAGAGCAGCATTTGGTAACTTTGAGCATCTTACCTTTCCCAGAAGTCTCACAAACAAGGGCCAGAGCTTCAGCATATTCGTCTCATTCTTAGAGGCAAACAGCTTCTGCATTTCAGGGATGAGCATCTGGAGGCAACAGAGAAGCATTATGCCTATTTATATTTCATATAAATATACGCACAACAAAAAAAAAAAAAGCTGTTGTGTACATTCGCAAAACACTTACAGAGGACATCATTGGCTCTACAATGGCCGCCACCTCCTGCTGTTTCTCCAGAAGAAGAGGCAAGCCCATTTCCAGGGCTGCTGCTGCACGCAAGCGCACTTTATTGGCCGAGTGAACCACGAGAGGAATAACCAGCTTGGCCCAGCACACGGCTCCAGCAGCCATTTGAGAGGGGGCCTGCTCCAGCAACCTGACGTTCATCACAAAATCATATTTACAGAGTATCTCAAGTGTGAAGAACACTGCAAGATGGCAGACCCAAGAAAGAGAAAGCAAGGGAAACTTCAACAAACCTTATGATGACATTGAGGGACTCATGGTCAATGAGGATCGACTGAACCTCTCGGGTCTGCATGGCCTCTAGACTCTTGAGAATCTCTGGGGCCTGAAATGTAGAAAACAACATTTTTAGACAAAAGATGGAAAATCGAGGAGAAAGAACATAAAAACAAGGTTTATTTCAAGCAGAACATGCACAGTGAACAAACCTTTTTGGATGCCACCTCTGGCGGAAAATTCTGTTTTGAAATCACCCATAATGCTCGCGTACACGTAAACTTCTCCTTGGATTTTACCACAACATTACAGAGCGTAGACAGTATATCTTCTGAAATATTTGCTGCAGGAAAGAAATGAAAGAAAAAAAAAAAAAAAAAACGATTATGGTCGCTACTTATTATGGAGTCAAAAAGTATATTATACTAAAGAATTCAACTTTTTCTATACCTGGTATGACTGAAACGATGAGTGAGTGGAAGACACAGAATCCCAAAGCCTGCAGTGCAGCTTGACACAGCTCCTCATTCTCACTGGAGATATGAACCTGAAAAGAAAAGAAAAAAGGTCAATAGGGTTGTTGATGCGTAGTTAAGATATACAGTTTTCTGAAAGAATAACCTTTTTTGAAGAAAGAAATATAATACCAAATATTCAGTTACATAGACAAAGTGCCAGTGAACGAGTCTTAATTCATAGGAGACAACTTACCAAAAGGACTTTACTAAGACGTGCAAAATGCTTTACAACCACAGGCAGAAACTGACGCCCTTCCTCTCCATTGAGACGGCTAGGAGAAAGAAAAAGAACCACCAAGACTTATGATCAACCTATTAATAACTTTAAAAATGACTGCTCAACTGCATCCTTACTTGACACATGAGAACCTGTGAGGTTTGTTCTCACACATCAAGCAATCACAGTTGAGCTTTTGTTTACACCATATTCACGTTTATGTGTGAATTAAAAACCTAAATAAAATCTGTTCATCATAAAGCATTTGAGTCTGTCCAGAAGACTATTCAGATTGATTTGATCTCTTTAGGAAGTTTTTGAAGCGAGAATTGCAATAAAATATCTTCATTTGTTTTTCGAAGATGAACGAAAGTGTTATGGGTTAGGATATACAGTATATACAGTAGTTGTTGACAAAACTGTGCATCACTACCAGGGCTGGATTGGTAATCGGGCATACCAGGTATTTTTTTTGCCACAGACACGTCCATTGGTTTGTCTTCTGAATTGACAGGCCAAAGTGAGAGAGACCGGCACACAGCGCTGACGAACACAGCGTTGTGTTTCTGCCGCTCTGACATGATAAACAGCGCAAGTCGCTCGATCCATTCAGATTTCATTCCGAATTTTGTTTTATACAGTCGTGTGATATGGGAACATTCCAGGTTCTGTGGGGAATCTAGCTGAAAACAGCCGTGACCATGTAAATACATGACGAGGTAAACTGGAAAACGCCAATACACACAACTACAAGCTTGTCAATCCAGCCCCACCACCTTTACAGTAATTTACCTTGCAGCTGCCAACAGTGAAGAAATATGGTGTTTTGGCAGAAATGTATTTATTAAAAATTGCTATTAGTCTAATAATTACATTAAATATTGTGGAATATAAATCACTTTTATAGATGCTGTTTTTGTATTTTCTACATGTGTTTAGGAGCATGGTTTTACCTGTGTCTACCATGATCTTACAGTTAAACCATGGTAAATTTCATTAGGCCAATTAAAGGATAATTTAACAAAACGGCTTTAAAGCCTGGATCCCTTGAATTAAGGACAAAGCTTTTTTCTCTTTAAATATGTTTTATAAACATTAGTAGTTCTAATGAATTTTAATTGAAATAAAATGTTATTTCAATGAGAGCCTTATGAAAGATAGATATCAGTGTCTTACATAAATTAGGTGTCAACTCTTTAAAAATATTGTTTTCAACCCAAAATGTCATCATTTACTCACCCTAATGTCATTCCAAACCTGAATGACTTTCTTTCTGTGGAACAAGTCTGCTTTTTGTCAATAAAATAGAAGTTAAGAGTAGCCTAACCAAAATGGTTCGGTTGCCAACATTCTTCAAAATATCTTTTGTGTTT
This sequence comes from Mylopharyngodon piceus, assembly GCA_039654765.1. Taxonomy (NCBI): domain Eukaryota; kingdom Metazoa; phylum Chordata; class Actinopteri; order Cypriniformes; family Xenocyprididae; genus Mylopharyngodon; species Mylopharyngodon piceus. The sequence continues at coordinate 11,839,536 of CM077441.1, read as the reverse complement.
CACAGAAGAGAGAAAGTCATACAGGTTTGGAACGACATGAGGGTGAGTAAATGATGACAGCATTTAATAGCAGTAAATTTACTTTACTGCATCCTAGCTCAAAATGCTTAAGTGCATTTCTATGTAACAAAAGTGCAATATTAACTTTGTTAACTGCATTTGCAGTAAATTCAATAATATAATTATTTGTCCCTGTCCTAGTTTTATCTATTCGTTTATTTAACATTACTCCAATTTAAGGCCAATATAAACATTCACGGGGGAACTCGCGGGCTGGGTCTGTCCAGGGCCGAATTTTAGCCCCAGTCCAGCCCTGATCACTACAATGCTAAAGGGGTTTTTAAAATAAAGCAGACATCCATACATTTGACTAAAACCTACATAAAAGAGACAGACACCAAAACTGTAAGCAAACACTTACTTTGCGATGGTGATGTAGGCATCTGTCTGCTCTGACAGCCCAGCTGCTTCATCTTCCAGACACTCCAGAAGAGGAAGGAGGCTAGCACTAGATAGAGGTACTGCAGCCATCATCCTCACAACCTGAAAGACATGAAACGCACATTACAGCAATGCATACAGCATTGATTACAAGACAGACCGAATGTAACGCAATAAAATGAGATTAAACATTTCCAATTTTAATTCAGGTGGGTAACAGGAGCAGGTCTGTGGTTTTAAATTCTGGACCTCTTAATCTTTTAAAAATATATTTAGAAACTACTGTGCCCCTTGGACCTGTAGGATCCTAGAATGGCTCTCACCTTTCACCCCACTTGCTACAGCCCTGACTGAGAGTTGTGTATCATGCATTCCTGCGATTAACAGTCGATTATGAAAAACTACGCATAATCAGAATGTGTGAAAAGTTAATATTTTAACCATGTCGTGTTATATTGGTAGTGAAAGTGAGCTAGAATAGATTAATGCATGCAGTACATCGTGTTCTATTGATGCAAATAAGATATCTGACGTATAAATGGCTCTAATGTCTTTAATACAAGCCCACAAGATGGAAATTCAGTCATCTACTATTCCTTACTGACATATTTGGGAAGAATAAAACCTAGATTCGATGTTTAGCTAGCCAGGTGCACGAGAGGCTAATAACAATACGCCATCCATCTTTATTAAAACTCTCTGCAAAAGATTATAACGCATATTTTTTTAATTAATATCAAGTTTTTACTGATGGTTGTGCACTAATATGTCTATCAGTCTCATATGCAAATATTAGACCACATATCGTTTGTATTTTAAAGCTATTGTGTTAACATGTGCGTTGAGCGTACAACTTGTGGGCACCTCCCGTGCAACAAATACAAAGATCAAAATATGGCGTTTACTGAAAACTTTAAACGCCGTGTAGGTTTTTGCTGTAATCAATCTAATCCATGAGGAACTTCCTCTACAAAGACTGCAGAGTTAGCGAGCTAGTTACCATCATCATGTTACCCACCCAACCCCCTGAACACACTCATCAACAGACACGACTCAAGATGTCTCACCTCGCGCCTGAGGACACGCTAACAACCACTGAAGGCGATATCATCGACACACAATGTATATCAAAGAATTCGGAGGAGTTTATACAACAGTGTTTATAAGCTATCAAGACTGCGCTGCGTCTTTCCACTCCCCGCGAAAATGCTGGCGCCAAACATGACGCGCAACTGAAGCGTCACCTTCAACCCGACGTCAACTCCGCCCTCTCATAAATTATGTATTGAATTAATTAAGATACTTTGCCACAACTTGAATGAAAAGACAATCAAATTAGGACACTACGGTCATTTGTTTTGTTTATTATTAGTTAAGTTACTCACCTAACATTACAGTCTGCAAATCTACATTTAAAGGCATATGCCTTACCTCAATTCTCAACTGATGAAGGGACCCACAATAGGGCCACAGAGACGTAATAATTAAAACGCTAAATAAGCACAAATATATAGGCTGTGTAACTTGCATAATCTGAAGAAAAATCAAGAATTTGATAAGTTCTCATTCCACAATTTTTTCCATCAGTTATTCAACGCAGTGTTCAAGAACTTTGTATTGGCAAATTGTTTGTTTTTTTCTATTAGTAGTTAATCATGTTATGTTGTGTTGAGCAGAGTTGCTAGTAAGAATGTCCACAAGAGAAATAGCTAAACCTGTGTAACTTTATATAGGCCTAGAATATATTATGAAGAATGTTGGTTATATATGTACACACACACACACACAAAACACTCAGACATTTGTGAAAATATCTTCTTTTATGATACACAGAAAAAAAGAAATTCATACAGGTTTGGAACAACATAAAGGTGAGTAAATGATGACAAGATTTTCATTTTTTGGGTAAACTGTCCCATTAATAAAATGTTTTCAAAGCAATCATCTTTGTCATAGAATTACTTCTTTTGAAATTAGGCCTAAGTAGATAAGTGTTTATATGCACTTTATATGTCCAATGGGTTTATTTCTATTAAAATCAAGAGATTTTAACTTATTTATTTTTGTTAAATGATGGTCACATTAAAATACTGTAAAACATTAAATACACTTTTGGACAATGTTAGTAGACAAATTAAACTAGTGAGAGTGTAAAAACTGTTTTATAAGAGTTTTTGAAATGTTCAAAAACTCCATACACATTTGTGATTATTATTAGCTTTAATATTGCACATGTAGTTAAAGAAGCAAAAACATAGTGCTGCTTGAAAGTTTGTGAACCCCTTGCAGAATCTGTGAAAATGTGAATAATTTTAACAAAATAAGAGGGATCATACAATATGCATGTTATTTTTTATTTAGTACTGTCCTGAGTAAGATATTTTACATAAAAGATGTTTACATATGGTCCACAAGACAAAAAATAGCTGAATTTATAAAAACGACCCGCTCAAAAGTTTGTGAACCCTTGATTCTTATTACTGTGTGTGGTTACCTGGATGATCCACGACTGTTTTTTTGTTTTGTGATGGTTGTTCATGAGTCGTTTGTTTGTCCTGAGCAGTTAAACTGCCTAATATTCTTCAGAAAAATCCTCCAGGTCCCGAAAATTCTTCAGATTTCCAGCATCGTTTGCGTATTTGAACCCTTTCCAGCAGTGACTGTATGATTTTGAGATCCATCTTTTCACACTGAGGACAACTGAAGGACTCAAACACAACTATTAAAAAAGGTTCAAACATTCACTGATGCTCCAGAAGGAAACACGATGCATTAAGAGTCAGGGGTGAAAACTTTTGAACAGGATAAAGATGTCCAAATTATTATTATTTTGTTTAAATATCTTTTTTTTTCATTTAGTACTGCCCTTCGGAAGCAACAGAAGACAAATTAAGTACAATATTCCTTGATCTTCAAATTCAAAAAGTTTTCACCCCCCGGCTCTTAATGCATCGTGTTTCCTTCTGGAGCATCAGTGAATGTTTGAACCTTTTTTTAATAGTTGTGTTTGAGTCCCTCAGTTGTCCTCAGTGTGAAAAGATGGATCTCAAAATCATACAGTCACTGCTGGAAATGGTTCAAATGCGCAAAAGATGCTGGAAAACTGAAGAATTTTTGGGACCTGGAGGATTTTTTCGAAGAAAATTGGGCAGTTTAACTGCTCAGGACAAACAAGCGACTCATGAACAACCATCACAAAACATAAATACAGTCGTAGATCATCCAGGTAACCACACACAGTATTAAGAATCAAGGGTTCATAAACTTTTGAATTGGGTCATATTTATAAATTCAGCTATTTTTTTTTTCTTGTGGACTTTATGTAAACTTCGTTTATGTAAAATATCTTATTCAGGACAGTACTAAATAAAAAATGACATGCATTTTGTATGATCCCTCTTATTTTGTTAAAATTATTCACAGATTCTGCAAGAGGTTCACAAACTTTCAAGCAGCACTGTATATATAAAAAATTACACTTGTAAAAGAAGTGGGATTGGTGTATTAAACAGTGGTCAAGAGAGGGTGTCAGCGTGATTGTCAGAGAACTGAGAGGAGTTCACAGCGATGTACTGTAGCTGAAACCCTCCAGCCGTCACAGAAGAATCAGAGAGGAACTTCAGTGTCATGACGTTTCCTGAGCAAGAGACAATACAGAAACAAAGATACTATCTCTATCGCTAGTTCTCTCTATATAAGATATTTGAATATCTTATATAGAGCACCGACCATAAAGAAGCATGAATTTCTAAAAAAAATAAAATAAATAAATAATAATAATAATAAATGCATTCAAACTGAATGCAAGAGAAACAACAAACAACATACCTGTACTTATGAAGTCCTCTGGCAGTTCATCCCCACAGTATCTATCCAATATAAACACAAATATTCAAATATTATTTTTTTGGATTTTTTTTAATTTATTTATTTTTTTATTATTGTTAAACTATAAACTCTCAGCAAATGTAACTTAAAGGCCTATAGTGAATAAAACATAAACAGCTATTATTTACCTGCCAACAAAGCCAGAAACATCATCATAGCTGTCATAGATCTCCAGGTAATCACTGAGGCAAGCTGTGTCCTCCTCAATGTCAAAGTCTAGAAATTGCAGGCGGATTCTCTGGCCGTAGCGCACACGAATGTGCCAGTAGCAAATCTGCTCATCCTGGTATTCTTCTGGATAACCAGGAGAATCCAAAACCTTCTCCTGATCTGTGTGCACTCCTCCACACTCCTTTGCTGCAAAGTCAGTACAACAATTAATACATAAATAAATATCATTGAATGAAAAATCAAATGAATAAAGGGGTCAATCCCACTATGTCATACATTTGAATTATTATGTTTCATCTCCCCACATGGAGATGAATATCAGAAGTATAAAAGGGAGTCAAAGGCATATAAGCACTATGCTTATGCAGACAATGACAAATCCAAACTCTGTCTGTGGTTTGAGCGGGTGCTCGGTGACACACATCTGGTGCCCTGCCCTGAATGAGGTAGTGACTGGATACAGACTAAATTTAGACTATAAATTATTATTAATTTATTATAAATCTATTTATTTATTTATTAGATAAGCCAACCCATCCTGTTTGCATTGTATTGAATTAAACATCTACAGTGGCAAGAAAAAGTATGTGAACCACTTGCAGAATCTGTGAAAATGTGCAAAATTTTAACAAAATAAGAGAGATCATACAAAATGCATGTTATTTTTTATTTAGTACTGTCCTGAGTAAGATATTTTACATAAAAGATGTTTACATATAATCCATAAGACAAAAAAATAGCTGAATTTATTAAAATGACCCAGTTCAAAAGTCTGTGAACCATTGATTCTTAATTCTGTGCGTCATTACCTGGATGATCTACGACTGTTTTTTTGTTTTGTGATGGTTGTTCATGAGTCCCTTGTTTGTCCTGAGCAGTTAAACTGAGCTCTGTTCTTCAGAAAAAATCTCCAGGTCCCAAAAATTCTTCAGTTTTCCAGCATTTTTTGCATATTTGAACCCTTTACAACAGTGACTGAATGATATTGAGATCCATCTTTTCACACCGAGGACAACTGAGGGACTCAAACACAACTATTAAAAAAGGTTCAAACATTCACTGATGCTTCAGAAGGAAACACGATGCATTAAGAGTCGGGGGGTGAAAACTTTTGAACAGGATGAAGAGGTCCAAATTTTTCTTATTCCGCTTGAATATAATTTTTTTTTCATTTAGTACTGCCCTTCGGAAGCAACAGAAAATACTTGCATGTTTCCCGGAAGACAAATTAAATACAATTTACCTTGATCTTCAAATTCCAAATGTTTTCCCCCCCCATCTATTAATGCATCATGTTTTTTTTCTGGAGCATCAGTGAATGTTTGAACCTTTTTTAAAAGTTGTTTTTGAGTCCCTCAGTTGTCCTCAGTGTGAAAAGACGGATCTCAAAATCATTCAGTCACTACTGTAAAGGGTTCAAATATGCAAAAAATGCTGGAAAACTGAAGAATCTGCAGGACCTGGAGATTTTTTCTGAAGAACAGAGCTCAGTTTAACTGCTCAGAACAAACAAGGGACTTTTGAACAACCATCACAAAACAAAAAAAACAGTCGTAGATCATCCAGGTAACCACACACAGTAATAAGAATCAATGGTTCACATACTTGTGAATGGGGTTATTTTAATAAATTCAGCTATTTTTTTTGTCTTGTGGATTATATGTAAACATCTTTTATGTAAAATATCTTACTCAGGACAGTACTAAATAAAAAATAACATGCATTTTGTATTATCTCCCTTATTTTGTTAAAATTATTAACATTTTCACAGATTCTGCAAGTGGTTCACATACTTTTTCTTGCCACTGTAAATTTCTAAATTAAACTTTCAGGCAATGCTTTGTCAAACCATTATTCAAAATAAACTTTTCTATTCTACTATTGTGAGTGTGTGTGTGTTTCAGGTATTCCCTACATTATTGTGACAAAATGTCCCCACAAAGATGGCAATCTCCGAAATCCCTGTCCTTGTGTGAACATCTTTTGGTCCCCATGAGGAAAACAGCTTATAAATCATAGTGAGTGATGTTTTTTGAAAATGAAAGAATTTAATAAGTTTTCTTTGATGGGTAGGTTTAGGGGTAGGTTTATGGAAAGTTCCCATAAAATATGAAAACCCAACGTGTGTGTGTTGATCTATCTACAGTTTCATCAGATGAGATGACAGTCAGGTCGTATTGACTGCTTATATGATCGATTAGGAGCTTATTTGTATGCCAAAAATACAAAAAATGTCCATGCCAACATCTTTCGCAAGACACAGGACATCTCAGCCTGAAAGTCTGTGGTAACCATTTACTCTTTGACTTCTCTTTGAGATCACTGCTGACTCAAGCTCTCCATAGGGAGAATTTCTTTCACTAGCTCATTATAAATCAGGGGAAAAGAGCCAGCCACAAACTCAGCTGGGTCTCTGGTAATACATTACTGCACCTTGTAAAACTTTCACGGGACTTTGTTTAGATTATTCACAGTGAGAAACATTTGTCATTAGAATCTTCCATATTCACACAAGAGAAAACAGCCAGAGAAAACAAGCAAGCATTTTACAAGAAATGTATTATGCGTTTGTTCTCAGCTTGATTTTTTCAGCTTGACCACTCCACATCTAGGGCATTTTTTTTCTGCATGTAACTTATAATAATGTCCTGTTCTGAGGTTCACTGTCCATCTGTCATTGTGTGTCATAAAGCAGCCATCACCATTTCCCCTTAATGTTTCATTGGTTGTCTTTGACCACAAGTTATCCCACCCTTATAGTTTAGAGACCAATGAGAGTCTGAATAATGATATACAGAAATTGTCTTTAACCTATGAAGATTTATACCTTACTACCACGCTAATGACTTTATTTCAGTCCTAGTTAGGGGTGCGTTTCCCAAAAGCACTGTTAGCCAACTATGGTCACAAGTTCCATCGTTATCAGCATAGAGTCAGTGTTTCCCAAAACCATAGTTTCAACAAACATTGAACTAACCTGTGGTTAGAAACATAGTTTCTTGCTTGTATAACAAGTGGACATAATAAATCCTTATCGTGAGCAAAATAAGCAAGCTGACATTCAGTACAATCTATGGGTATGTTTACACGACAACAATGTACTAAAAACGGAAACGTTTTTCCTTTGCGTTTTTTGCGTACAGACAACAACGTTGTCAAAACGGTCCCCGTTCACACAGATCTGTGAAAACAATAAAAAAAAAAAGTCAGACCCCCAAAACGCCATTGTTGTGTAAATGGACAGCCAAAACACATACATTTTTTTTCCATTTTTAGTTGAAAACGTGTAGTGTAAACACCGTTATTATCTCCGTGTAAACTACAAAAATGCAAATTTGTAAAAACGATGACATCATGCGCATATTTATTACGTATTCAGTCTGTAGGCACGTAGTTTTTCTTTACAAAGTGACATCGCCAACTACTGACCTGGCATGCGTAATACAATGTTTTTATATAAAATACAGAATAGAGTCTATATAAAATACAGTCTTTATAGCAAATATCTGGCATTAATTCAACCTCAAACTAATTAATTAATAGAAGTTATTACTCCACCACCTGCGTGACGTCATTAAAGGGTTAGTTCACCCAAAAATGAAATTTCTGTCATTAATTACTCACCCTCATGTCGTTCCAAACCCGTAAAGCTTCGTTCATCTTTGGAACACAAATTAAGATATTTTTGATGAAATCCGAGAGGTTTCTGACCTCCCTATACACAGCAACGTCATAACCAATTTCAAGGCCCAGAAAAGTAATAAAGACATTGTTAAAATAGTCCATGTGACTACAGTGGTTCAACCTTAATGTTATGAAGCGACGAGAATACTTTTTGTGTGCAAAAACAAAACAAAAATAATGACTTTATTCAACAATCTCTTCTCTTCCCTGTCATTCTCCTATGCTGTTGACGTAGTCAACTCAGTGCAGTGCTTCTGGGTTCTACGTCAGAACGCTGACTCAGCATCACCAACGTGGCTGAACGACTAATTTGCGACAATACAGTTTCGGGAAACAGTCATGACTATCTAGTTTATTTCTTCAATGATGCATTGTACTATGGTAGTTAATCAGTGAGTTACGTCGTTGTATGGGAAACACACCCCTGGATCGTTTTCAAGGAAAGTATTACAAACGATTTGTGTCACTACTTTGTCAAAACAAATATCTGTTAAATACAAATCTCTCTTTGGCTGACTAAAATCCACCCAGGATGTCTCAAACTCACCCTCAGGGTTGTAGCAGTAGACATCCCACCTCTCACTTTTGTTGAGCCTGTATCCGTAATCAATGATTCCGACCTTCCCAAACCCACAGTTGGTGCCAGCTTTAACAATCGGATAGCCCACACGTCCTTTGTCAAACCATCCAGCTGCACACATGTGAAACCCTTTGGGAGAAGGACAATTTCTGTTAGTAATTTGACATTAGGGGGGGGGGGGGGGTATAATGCTATTTCATGCATTCTGACTTATTTACACTGTTAAAGAGTGTGTGTGGGGGGGGGGGGGTGTCGAGTGTGGGCCTGAGTGACGTAAACGGGGGCGGAATTCCTTGTACGGGCACTTCTCCCGGAAGGGCGCGCGCGCACACGTAGACCAGAGAGAGAGAGCAAGAGCACTATGGGGGGTGGATTCTATAAAATTTGATGATTGCTAAGCAAACTGAGAGGAGAACGTGTATACGCACGCTAGCCGTCTGGCCAAAATCCCATAGTATTCAGGCGTCAGACGTAAGATATGAGACGTTAGACGTCACGGTCACGTGTTGGAGCTGAGCTCAAAGTGCGCGGCGGCGATGGCGGCGACATAGTTGAGAAAGTATATTTTTTTACTTTGCGTCTGAATAACGTACGTGTGGATAAACGCCTGGATAACGTACGTGTGGACTAACGTCTGGATAATGTATGTGTGGACTAACAATGACAATATTTAGCTTTATTCCTATTTTGCCCAAAGGAAGCTTTAAGGTGGAAATGTTCACAACTTGGAGGAAGCAAACAAATCCGTCTCCCTGATTAAAGCTTGGCCATTCCTCCGGCCACCTCTGTTGCGCAAGCACCGCTGACTTTTCTCCGTTTAAAGGACACACCGGCACAAAGGCCATTTACACATTCCAGCTGAACTTCACCTCTTAATATGGAAAATAATAAAAATAATTAACAAGCCAAAATATGCATATAAGTGGCCATGGTAACACTGCAAGAGCGCGCTTGGCGAAGCAGCTTTAGGAGCCTAAACAAATAAAACACAACAGAGACGAGCTCGACGGTCAAACATGTTTTTTTCAAGCGCATGTTTACTTAGAAAAATAATGTAGGTAAAAGTGCTGCAATGGCATAAAAAACCTTAAGGTTAGCACAACAAAATTATCAAATATATTGCATGGTTATACACGCTCGTATCAGATGTGTTGCATTAATTATTATTAGTAGACTTATTTGTTCGTTCGCATGTGCTTGCATTCGATTTGCCTAATGCAATAAATTGAATTATTATATTTAAGCTTTAGTTATATTTGGTAAAACGTCACTGAATACATTAGGCTATTTATAGATTTTTTTTTAGGTGATGTTGCTGGGTAAGTGAATTAAGAACAGTGCTCAGTCATAAAAAAAATCACCACAGGCCAGGCGCCAGGATGGCATAACTGGGGGGCACCACTACATAGACTATTTTAGTTATGAAAAATATAATATATAAACGTTAAGCCAAAACGAATTCATTTAAAGCTAAACTGAAACAGAAACCGGCGTTATAACCTACCTCTCTAATTTGGCACAAATCCAAATGTTTCCATATTCACGATGTATTTGGATGCTAAACTATATTTATTATTTAAATGCTTTGATTGTACACAAACTACTTAAAATGAGCAGTGTACCGTTTATATATTTGGTTGACTGTATGTTATTTTGACAAACAGGCTGCGATGTCAAGTTATTTACACTGTTAAAGAGTGTATGTTGTGTGTGCGCGTGAGGCGCCGGCGCGATCACTTGAATTTTCTTATAAAAGCGGAAAAAACTTAAAATACTCAGACATTTATGTAACACCATTCGAATCTGTGAAGGGTTAAAAAGGCCTATTATTTTTGTACACTCACAATAAAAACAAAACATTGCTTGTAAAATAAAGAAAACAAAAATAATTTTCTGCCGTCTCGGTTTCCTTTCCGTGAATTTGCTTCTCAAAAATGAACCGAAACTCAGCATATAGCCTAGATATAGCTTAGTCTATTGTCGCATTTTGTTCCTTTCATTTTGTTAATAGGCTATGTTAATTATTTAGGTGAAATAAATTTCGCGCATATGTTATTTATTCCTTTTATATGATTTAATCATGTTTTTCTCCATTCAGAAGCGCTGCAGGTGCGTGATGATGATGATGATGATGATGATGAATCCTCATGTTCTGTTGTTTATTCTGCTGTTTGTTCATGTAGGCTAAAACTAAACCCCTGGGATTTTATTAATGGGTCACAGACACGTATCCATTGTAATTTCGTTTAATTCTAATTTAATATAACCTTGTCGGTTAATGAAAAGATAATGATCGCGTCGGTTGAAAGTCAGGGGGAAAAAACGAAATGACATTGACAAGGCAACATTTCTAGTTTTCGTTTAGTTTAAGTTTTTTAACTAATATTTATATTTTCTTATATTTCAGGTTTATTTCGATTAGCATAAATGTTTTTAGTTTTTGTTAGTTAACTATAATAACCCTGCCTGGGCAAAACATCCATAGAACTGTAGTACAGTCAATTTTCCAGCTGTTTAAGCCATGAATATTTACAAATATTCACGAATTATTTAATGCCGTCTGGGACACAATCTCAGGCCGGGAGTCTCAGACTCATCGAAGCCAATAAATACAGCTATTGATGCTCGGGAAGCTAACAGCAATTTCTTAACGATCAGCATTTCATCTGAAAGAGGTTCGCCTGAAAATGTTGTCCACTAGAGGGAGCCACAGGATAAGGAATATTTTAAGCTTATCTTCCTTATTTTTAAGCTTATCTGTTTCCATACTTTTGAATGTATATAACCTTTTCATTTCTTTGATCATGTTCTGACAATATAGTTTTATAATTAGTGTACTGTACATTGAAATCTGTGAAATGCTTATTCCAAGAATAATTCTTTTTACTTTTTCTAATATGCTGTCTTAACTAATATGACAGTTTGTTCTATGTATTTCTGTTTTCCAGTATTATATATAGCTTACTATATTATAATTTCTACTAAAATATTACATGGTTAAAGTGTTTACTTGATCATGGGCCATTGCTTGCACTCTGAATTAATCTTTTAATTTCGAATTTGGTCTTTTAATTTAACTGTCTTTAATGCATCATGCACTTTACTTATATAACGGGTTTCGATGGGGGACAAAACACTTAAACAACATGTTGTTTTACTTGGATTGTGCTGTCATTATATTAGCAATAATGTTTATGACAAGAGAAATGTGTAAATTAGTTGTCTCTGGTTATCATTTTAGGACATTAAGACATGTCAAGCATTTTCAAGTTAAGCAAGCACATCTTCTAATGTCAGTTCATTAATTGGCTAATATGTTGCAGTGTATGTCATGTTTTCGTCAACATATTCTGACCATTTAAACAAACTTAGGAAATGGAGAAATATTCAGCGATTTTAAGGTGATAAAATGTTAACAATGTTTTTTTCTTTTTGCTCAAAACAAAACAAAAACACTATTTTATAGAACTTCAGACAATTTACAAAATAACATCGAACTGGCAACGTTACTTCAGACGTAGCTTCTCACGCAGCTTCTCAGGCGAGAAGGGGGGCGACGAAAGTGTCACGCTTCTTATCACACGTCATTGGTCACGGCTTCTGCTCACGGCAAGGTACGCGACGATCGACACGACTGATTGCTTAGTTAGCAAAGTAAATATATAAACCACACCTCATAGAGCACGCCCATCAACGCGCGTTCGGCTTTACGGAAGTCGTCGGCAGCGCTACACAGGTCACAGGACTTCACAAAATCAACAATGTCACCAAAGAAGTGTGTTTTTGGTTGTGAGGGAAAGAAAACCTTGCTTCCCAAAGAACCCAGCGTTAAGTGGAGCTGAGAGTTTTGTTCTCACGCATTACATTGATGTACTCTCGATATTTGTCATTAAAATAACCATAGAAACTGATAGTTGCAATCGCGTTTTTATTTGTTAAAATGAATGGAGAATATCTCGTGTTTTTCCGTGGCTGCTCGAGCCCTCAGGATCGGCGCTTATGGTTTCATAAACAAAGCCCAGTTCTACGCTGGATTTACAGATCGTTTGAAACTGAAAGATGGAGCGGTCACAGCGGTAATAGAGACAGAGCGCATTTAGGCCACGCCCACACCGGGGGGGGGGGGGTACAATCCAACAGTCTCCATTGACTTTTTATTGCGTGACGCTGCCTCCTTGTCATTTCTGACTTATAACAAAAAACAGAACAATGCCTTAAAGCTGATGTGTGACAAGGTGTACAGCAAACAAGCTAAAAAACCCAGAACTAAGTTTTTATAAGCTACCGAACCGTAAAAGCCTGCCTTTAGGGAGACAAAAGTGGATACAGGCAATAAGACGTGAAGCATCAGCAGGAAGAATGGGTAAATTTTGGGATCCTGACACTCAGTATGCCTCAGTAAGCAAAACATTTTGAGTAAACATAAAGTAACATTTTGTCACTGTTAAGTCAAATATCCAAATGTCAGTTTTATATATTATATTTCCTGTCGCTGATTACGTTACCCTCCAGTGGGCGTAGTTCTCATAGTAATATGATATGTCGCGCTCTGTGTCAATCGCCTGTATCCACTTTTTAGCCCTTAAACGCTCGTTTTTTGGGTCGACAGCTTATATAAACTTATGGGTTTTTGTTTCCGGGTTTTTTTTAGCTTGTTTTCTGTACACCTTGTCACAGCAGCTTTTAGACATTGTTCTGTTTTTTGTTACAAGTCAGAAATGACAAGGAGGCAGCCTCACGCAATACAAAGTCAAAGGAGACGGTTGGATTGTTTTCCCCCCGGTGGGCGTGGTTTTCAGATTATGACGCGTGTCGCTCTGTCTCTATGATCCCGGTCATGAGTCGGAACCGCAGGTGGTGAGTAAAACTGCTTCAAATGTCTGTTTTGTTGGCAATAGGCGCCTAAGTGCATATAATGTAAACAATACGAATGTAGTGAATTTATAAATTCATTATTCATCATTCACTATACGCTATATTCATTATAGTGATTCAAAAGTTATCCATGGATAACGCGATGGTGTATTGCGTGTGTTTAAATATATTTGTTTAGCTGACCATTGATAGCTTGCACAAACGCTGCACATGCTCATGACAGCTCGTCACTCCATCTCCGCTCACAACGACACGCCTCCAGGCACTCGGCTGTTTTTGGAAAGAATGTATGTATCTTTTATAAATATGATAAAACTAAAGACTTTTCGGCGATAAGAAGGATGCTATACTACTCTATAGGTACTTAAGATTAACATGAGATTGGCAGAAACTGTGATACCCCCCCCCCTCCCTTAATATTAAATGATCTCAAATTCAATTATTTAGAAATTCATTTGAAATTATAATTAATAAAATGTGATCAAATACAATTTTAACAATGATCAATAATATTTAAAAAATAATACATTATAATAATAAAAATATATGTAATATTAATTCTGTAGTTCATTTCTTTTTCTCAGTGTTCATATTATTACAACTGCAGTATTTCACAAACAGATTCTGTGTAGACTGAATATAAAATGTTCTCCATAACAAAACTAATAATTGAAGGAAATTTGTCTTTTGGGGGGTATGAAGAACAAAGGGCTCTTGTGATCTGAGCAGCCATGGGCACCATTTGAAAGCTGCAAACAGAGATAAAAAAGAAAAGAAAGCAAAGCAGACCTCCTGCATAGAGTGCCATAGGCCTGTAACCACAAAATGTTGTCATTACAGATCAGAGCTCATGTCTGGATCAAATTTACTCTTACTGCAAACAAAAGGGGGTTCATTTTACAAGAAAGCAGGTGTTACTGCTCAGGGAACACATGACAATGACTTTTACAGTTAAACATAACACTGGGTGGCACTAGGGAATGTTCATTGCTTTTGTTTATATGATGTGTGCAAATATTTAATATATCTGACTGTGAAAATGTTGATTATCATTCTGCTTGCTGACAGATTCAGATGTGGTTTAAAATCGTTTTTGGTTGTTTACTGTTATAGCCTATTCAATGTGATCCAAGTTGCAGGACTTGCTCAGCTTTCAACATTTTTGCTGTGGGCCAGACCCTCCCTTGATGTTTCTTTTGGCATCTGATCCAAGAAAGATTTGTAAGTGTGATACAAACCAATTTGTCGAGCAGCCTCCAGTTGATCATACGTAGCAAGAGCCCCCCCCTCAAATTTGCACACAGCCTTGGCTTCCTTATACGTCAGCTGATATCTTCCTTTGCGAGATTCGCGGTGGTAAACTCCAGCTGCTTGCTCTGTAAGGAGAGAGAACATGGGTCTCATTTGGCAACACTATCAGCTTCGAGGACTCACGCGAAGTTTTCTGGGTCTGTTTAGTGTCTGAGAACAATGACTTACCTGTCTACTCATATTACATCAGACCTAAAACAGGAAACTTATTTTAAAAAGGTTTTACCCAACATATATTTTACTGTGCAGGACATCCTGAATACACAAGGGACAATTATGATGTACATCCAGTTGCTTTTGGTAAGATTACTAAACCAGATGAGGCCCCTTTTTGCCTCATCATGTTGTTTTGCTGTTTTTAAGCACGCATGCATAACCTTGAAAAATTCCCATCTCAGATGAGTTATAAGCCAGTGATTTTACTGTGTTGGCCTAAAACATCAAAGTTTTCAGAAGACTGCAAGCATTAGTGAGCTCCAAACATGTCTCTGAGCAAAGCTCAAAATGGGAGACTCATTTGAAGAATGAATGTAGCAAAATACTGTAGCAGCTTATTTAGCCCTAAGTGTTTTCAGATGTGTAGTTGTCAAGCCACTGTGCCACCATAAGTTAATAAATAAAGCTGCTTACAGTGTGGGAAATATACAGTGTCTTTAAGAGAAGATTTGTTTTTTTTAATATGGTTTTTGTTTGTTTATAATTCATTTTAAATGTCTACTATTTTCTTATTATATGTAGGCCTAAATGTAAAGTTAATTCTCTAAATATTCAAATCTAAAACATAAGTTATTTTAAATAGCCTACGCTAAAGCTGTCATATGTAAATCTATAATAAAGTGAAACAAAATTATATTATCCTTCTTCTGCTTCATGGACATACACCTGTCAACTATTAATCTAGTTAATCAAATCACGTATTTTAACGTGCTCTTGCTAGCAACAGACGTTAGATCAAATGTTTGAAAACTCTGCTGAAAACTACTTAGAAATGTTTTCTGTGTGTGGTTCCAGTCGTAGTTGCTACTTATCCCCCATAATCCTCACTAATTATTTATTAAAATGGTTTAATCCAAATCACAGTTGGCTACAAATAAAACATTGGTAAATTTTGGTTTTACTTGGGAAAACAGTGAAATGCTATACACAGCTATCAAATGCAGATTGTTCTTTCCTGTGTCTTGCTATCAAACAACTAAAATCTACGGAGAAATGCCTGTGAGTTTCTTGGATCATGCTGAAAGTGTTTTCAGGTGCCCTGGGGTAAGTTGCAGTACACCGTAACAGAATGAAGTCATTTCCCTGTGTTTACAAGGTCCCTTCAGACTGGCTGCACTGTCACCATTCACAGAGCCATAAGCCTCTCAAGTCTATGGTTACAAAGCGAAATGCACACAACACATGCAGTATAACAGTTGTATAACATATAAACCTTGTTGAACAGTAGGCTAAATTAAAGATTTTGCTTTATAAAATCATTATATAGACTATGAGGGGAAAACAAGAAAGAAAGAAAGATTAGTTTTAAAATATTCACAAGTCATACACAGTTTGGTCAACAATAAGAACATGTGAAATAAATACCCAGCCAGATAGAGTTGTGCAGTATTCCATTCTTGTAACCCCAAGCTTCAGTCTTCTTCAGGACAAATATAACAGCGAATACAGCAGTTAACACGTGCATTTTTTTTTTTTCGTACAGATGTTAGCGCAGCTGTCACGCAATGAACTGTGCATATCAGGCGCAAGCCAGGTTTAAATGGTTTTCCTGCCTACTAGACTCTGACGTGTGATTTCAGTAAATGATGACGTTTGTGCGGAGGGCTGGATCGGGGAAGACCCCAGAGCCATATACACATATACGCATAGGCGTAACAAAATGCACATAAACGTGTCCCTGCTCTTGATATACAATCACTGATGAACATCTTTGGTTTTAATTAATTAATAAATAAATGAATAAATAAATAAATAACACGAGGGCGGATTAGAACCCAAAACCACTGGCACGCTGAACGTAAATTATAGCCTACCCCTCGTCCATCAGGACAATCTAATACCAAACATAGATTTATTGGCTAATGTAAATACTTTCTGTGTTCTAATCCGCCCTCGTGTAATTTTTTTTTTTTTTTTTTTTTTTCTCATTAAAACCAAATATGTTCATCAGTGATTGTATATCAAGAGCAGGGACACGTTTATGTGCATTTTGTTTTGCGATTTCACCGGAACAAATAGAGTCTCCAGCCGCGATAGATTGAAATGCTCGTCTGCGTGAAGACTGCGCAGTGTGCACGAGCGCCAAGAGAACACTGTTGCGCCACTGATAACAGCGGCAACGAGCACTTCACTCAACATGATTCAAAAACAACACATCCTAGCGCCAGCTTGCCTATTATTTAACACAAACGAACGAATTGCTAATCAACTAGAGATGTTTCTTTTGTATTAGTATACATCCGTGGCGCAATATGATTTAAAAAGTGGTGGGGACAATATCGACCCTGGCAAAAAGTGGTGGGGACATGTCCAACTCGCCCCACCCATACGCCTATGCTAACAAATAAATGAATGGACATTTAGAAAAATACTCCACTAAGAAAAATAGTCCATTACAAAGTACAAAACAAATCCACCTTATCAGCTAGACAAAAATCAAAGATCATCAATTATATATATATATATATATATATATATATATAATTACATATATATAATTGTTAATTTGCAGTCCAAGTTACTTTTTTGAATACTTTTTCATTGAATACTTGCTAAATACTTTGACATAGGCTATTTAGCAACATTCACATGCCACAAGGCCTGTTTTTTTAATTAAAAACATGCGTGTAACGACACAAGTGCGTCAAGTAGCCTGTAGTGATGAAATCACTTCTCCACTTTAATTGAAACATTGTAACTTCTCAGATTTCTTCATTTTAGTTTAAATATTTTAGAGACCCACCACCAAGATATATGAGCTTTCCTCTTGAATGTGTGTGAAGATCCAGTCTGATGAAAAGATGAAAAAGCTTTTCTTTGTTTATAGAGAATATAATATAAGCTACAAATTAATTAATTTTCTTTTTGTTTGTATATTTTAATGTTTAAAACATTAAAATGTAAACCTAAAATAACAATATATATTATTTTAAATGTTATGTTTATTTCTTTAAAATGTGAAATTTCATCATTAAGGTCTCTGCATGGGACCCAAAAATTAAACTCAGCAGAAACAGACTGAGCCGGGTCTGTGTACCTTTGGATAATTTGTTTTCTCATTTTCGTTGTCTTGTAAATGTATTTTTACAACATCAAGAATAATTGCTAGCAGATTTCATCAGAATAACTTCTGTCTGTTTCACTCCGAATTAAATGTAGGAGGTGTTGAGTCACTCTGTTTCACCATCCAGCCTACATGAATTTAAAGCGGTTTCCATTCCATGATTTCATGCCATACTGTAACCTGTAACACTGTCCAGCTCAATCTGTGGTTTCATACAGGCCATTTCTAGTCTGTGAGTCTGTGATGGGCCTACACCCCCTGAAAGACATGAAAACTGCCAAAGAAAAGTTCAGCTGGGAACTCTGGGCATTTATCTGTCTCAGTGATGGGGTAAATACAATTTATGATATTCATTTTGGCTTGTATGCCATACTTTGTTATAGAGGCTAGTGAAAAAATTATTAGCTCACTCCATTAGATCATTTAATTAAAGAGAATGTGCAGTACATTTAACTTGCCATACTTTTTTGCCTCCAGATTAAAAGTTTACATTACTGGGTTTTAGTATTTGCATGTAGTGAGGTGGTAAAACTTTGCTAAAAGTGAAAAGAAGGTAGAAAAATGTTGTACTGTGGCACAGAAAAAAGGATCAGTTGGATATGACTTGAATACTACCATCTGCTTGTTTAGTGAACCACACAGAAGTGACATACAAACAAACTTATGTCAAAGCTGGTCTCGGTCTCCAGGTCACAAGTAGCCATTGCGTCTCCGACCTGCTCAACCTGCTCAAAGAGAGAAGCAGAATTTCATACAATGACATGTAATTCCATGACCTAACATCCTGCTTAAGTCTGCACCATACTGAGATGGTAGAAACCACAAAGACACACCAACCAATACACCCAAGCCCACATTCTCCCTCACACACTCCAGATATATGAGTCACTTATGTCTCTCTCCTCTTGCTTTTGAATAGTTCACTTAAAAATCTGTCATCATTAACGTCCCAAACCGATAGCTAATATGTGTCTTCAGAAGACATGAGTTGGAATCTAGCACGTGTTGAATAGACCACTCTTAATGTCATTAATTAATTCATTAATTTATTGATTAACTTGATCACTATTGGAACTAATAACAGCAGAATAGGTTGTTTGCAATCACGTGGTTCTGGTGACGCGCGAAATTCAGGTGGAGGGCAAGAAGTGAAAATTAGAATGGAAGAGATGGGGGAAAGTCCGTACTGTGCTGGTTTATAAAGGTATAAACAGAAAATCACAACATATGTTGGACGTGATCCTTATGTTATGAAGAGGAGCGATTTTTCTACTGAATTAAAAGACTTTCCTGCCATCGAGGCTGTAGATATAGAGAATGTGAAGCTGCTGTCACGAGTTCTAGTCTGGTTTGTTTATATCGCGCTGCCTTTCTGCTAGTGACGTTAAGGACAGTATTTTGATTTTCTGTCGTGATTGTGAAAAATGTCGCCATTGTAGATCATTCATGCTGAATCGAGAATTGCAATAGGAACTCGCATCATCGTTCAGGGAAAAAACTAGACTCTGTAATACAATTTTCGCTAAGGTCTGTGGACATGCACTATGACACTTCATCCAGTAGATGGTGCTATAGGATAGAGCAGCACATTTCTTCCATATTTCCTTAAACACACAAACGATCCTTATTATTCCCTAAGAAAAATAAAATTGTCTTTTTTTCTTTTCGTTCTTATATTCAATTAGTGTTACAAAACTGTAGTGTCACTGGTCACTGCAATGATTATGTCCAGAAAATGGAGGTATTCTCTATGCTCTGGGCATTTAGTCTTCGGTAAATCGTTCATTTTTTTTTTAAATCTAGATCAAACTAAATTAAATAAATCAGGACTGATATTAGTATTTGTGTGATCATTCAGTGATACAGAAAATAATGTGAGCAGGACATACAGTATATAGTAATATACCGTAGCACTTCCTTTTTGATCACATTAGGGCAGTACAAATATCCTTGACTGGGTTCTGCTTACGCCAATGAAAGTATACTGACATGAAAAGGGTTGATTTACTGACTTCATTGAGAGAAAATTGAGATTTGGACATGTGAATGAGTAAAGCTACTAGCAAAGATTAGACACTCAGGCATAAATACAAAAAAAAAAAAAAAATCTTAAATACCCACATAATTATTTATGGATAAACATACTATGGCACCCATGTACCATATTGCCCAGGAATCTGCACAAAGCCAGTAGACCTCAGTTTACAAAAATCATTTGCATCACAAATGATTGATCATTAGTACTGAATATAAGCTTACTGTGGCTCACACAAACTTCACTCTTAATCAAACCGGTTGAATGTGAATTCCTTCGCTGAATGCAGACATGTAGTGAGTCAGAGAGACAGACTCATTTGATGAGTATCAGACCTCAGTGCTGTAGGACATACCGTGCATTCCAGTAAAGCTTAATATTGGCAGTTATCACATTTCCCTGGAAATGGACACTGAAGGAAATGAAAGACACATTTGGCACATCTAGGTAGCTTGATAACTGCATGATGCATAATTTATTTATTTTTTTTTTAGTTTTTTTTTTTAAAGAAATGAATACTTCTATTCAGGATGCATTCATTCGATCAAAAGTGACAGTAAAGACTTTTGTAAGTTATAATTTTGAACTTTCTATTCATCAAAGAATCCTAAAAAAATGTATCAGGAATAACAAAAAATGAGAATAAAAATTAGAATCTTGCTTCAATGGAAGTTCTGTCTGTTCAAAATCACATGAACTATGGTCACAAATTTTATTTTTTTGCTTCATAACTTTTGTTTAAAACTTCTCAAATTTTTAAGACTACCTGTTTATTTGAAAGAAAGGAAGAAGAGAGAACATTCACAAGGGGGCAGAAGATCAGGTCTTCACAGTCACATCTGTTGCTGTTCAGCTCCTAAAGTCTCAGACGTTACTGAAACATACAAACCTACTTTCTCTTCTTATGTTCAGAGCTGCGTCCACCCAGTGACATGACTTCACTTCTGTCTGAATACTCTGGCTGTTGATACTGGCTCATGGCTCTGGAGGAAAACAGCATTCAGTTCATCAAACTCTGAGAACGTGATTTATGTGCAAACCACAGGGTTGACATCCCAATAGGGAAGAACCACTGGAGCTACATACACATATTTGTATTTCTACATGTAACCCTAAGTCTCAGCTTAAAATATCAGCCATGGTTGTGTTGTGTGGCAAGAGAACATGGAGATGTGGCAGTGTGACCACATGGCGGTTACTTTTGATTTGGAGGATTTAAATTTACCATGCAGACTTTTACAGCAAATACAACTTCTAGAAACGCACAAAAAAACTGAAAATGTAAGACCCTTCTCCATACCTTTGATTGGATTGATAGTGGACCACCCACCAGTCCTGGTAAAATACTCTTTAAGATGTCTTAGGGACTTAGTCTCATGTGGTTTCACAGTAAATCAACACTAAGAGTGGTTTTCAACTATAGGTTCAATAGGCATGTGCACTTTCCCCATCGCAAACACAGCTGCTTTCTATAACTGAACCTGAGTCCTTTGACACGTCACCAAACATGTACACACAATGGCGGATTTATACTCCCACTCTTCTTCGCAGCAGGTAAAACCCCCTTCTACCACATACACACCTTTGAAGCTCAAAATAAGCTGCCCATTTTATTTACCAGAAGTCACAGGAGATTGACAAATAAATGGTACTAAGCAAACTTCTGCCAATTAAAGCCCCTCACCCACTCCAGGTGCACAGCCCTCTTAGATCAAGGGCTTCTGTCACCTTGCTTGAAAATTAAGTCAGATTTTCCCGTCAGCTTACAGAAGGGTGGATGTGTCATTCCCTGCTGTGCTGACATGCTTTGTTAGCATCAAACAAAAAAGATCTTTAGACTGTAACTATGTTTGAAAGTAATAGTTTTTGCGTAGTTGAGCTACAGTCTTCAGCTATCTGTCCAATTATACATGTTGCAAGGTGTAAATGAATATTTGAAGAAATTAAATACATGTTGCATGTCAACTCTGGACAAAGCATCACATTATCTAGGTCTGTTAGTCTGAAAAGAAAAAACTATTTCATCAGAACAAAATTATTTGCATGACAGTTTAAAAGGACAAATTATTGCTTTAGTCTGACTGAAATCAAACTGCATGTAAATGTGTAAGAAAAAAATGATCATGATGAAGTTTATTGCAGCGTAGCAGTGACAAAGTACATGTAGCATCTTGGGTTAACCTTAGTCGGAATGAATCCAGAACATCCAAAATCTCAAACCGTTTATCCCATGACAGTTTACCACCCCTAATGTAGATGAAGTTGCTCCTGTTGTAACAGCTGTGGTCTGTATGTTAATGAAGTTGAGACACCCCAATGACCCCTTTGTCTGAAATGGTTCTCAGGGATGCTCACCTTCTCCCATTCTACAGTTGGCGACCATTTGCTCACTATGTGATCCACTCAAATGGCGCAGAAACAACAAAACTGTTGACTTTGTTCTTCTCTATAATAACTAAGCCATTTTGGGGAATGAGCATGATCAACCACCTATCTTGGAGTGGAATCTGGGTCAGGGCAGACTATAATTTCTTAGTGTCTGTAGTTTAAAGTCTGCATTAAACAGAATTTGCGATAGTTTTTTCTTCCCTATAGTGGCATATATCCGAGTGAAACTGCTTCTCGAACGAGAAAAAATGTAGGGCGGGGTTTGATTGTGTCCATGGGGCTTTGATTGGATAGTTGTGGTTTACTATTGCACAAATGATTTACTATTGATGTCATGTGAGTGACAGGTTGTCCCGCCCTCATGCCAGTAAACATGAGAAGAGAGGAGAGAAGCTGCTGCAAGAGGAAGGGAAAATTGTTTTGATTAAAGATTATGAGGGCACATGAATTTTTAAGAAATGATGTGCAGATATATTTATATTATATATTTATTTATTGCTTCTCTTGCAGTGTCTCACGTGACACGTTTCTAAAAATGAGGTGCTCGTGTTAAAAGAAGTTCAACTTTTAAAAAAACACGTCTCTAGACCTTGTTTGTGTTTTTTTATTCCACTGAATGTAAAAACACCCCTAATGATGCACTTTTTGTGCTTTTAAGTAGAAACAAACATGACTTGCATGGGGTTAATCTGAGTTCTTTCTGGCAGGTGGGTGTCCAGTGTCATTTTTTACTTGGTCCAGGTCCTGATGGGATGGGTGTGGAGCTTCTAAATGTAATTGTTCCAAAAAGAAAAGAGACACTCTTGAATTATCAGCAGGCAGTGTTATTGCATCACACTGTACAGCTGAAAATCATTATGAAAATGTGCAACCTGTGGCAATACACCAAAGACTAGTGTTGTAGAGTGGCATTTCTTGCTTTACTTGATAAACCGTAACCTAATATACAATGTGCAAAACAAGAGTTAAGTAGAATTATTACTCTAGTTATGTTAGTACCCATCTCTTCATTAAAGAGTTGATGTATAATTTAGCATTTTGTTGCGTTCTATGCAAACTTTATGGCATCTGACTACTGTACATGTGCTAAATAAATTTAATTCATGTAAAATGTGTAATGGCTGGGAAAGGCACAAGGTTAAAAATATACAATTTAAAAAAAAAAAAAAAAAAAAAAAAAAAATTCTCTTTGCCTGTAAAACAATGCACAGCAAATCCATCATAATGAGCAGGAGGTATGGTTAGAACTGGAGAAAATTAGGAGTTATATTCAAGCAAGCGGTCCATGGCAGGTCAACGTCCATTGCTCATGAAGGTTTCTGGACAAGGCTGGTAAGCCCTGCCTCTCCAACTAGTCAAGCCAATCCTCTTCTCATATTCGGCATGTGTCCAACTGCTGCTCATCACTGAACTTTCATTACCCAACTGCATAAAGATCAGTTCCAATCCTCAGGAACCACCCACCCCCCAAAAAAAGTTTGCTTTACAAAAGACCATAAAATTTGCTCTGTCTCTATCCTCCACTGTAGTGCAGAGGTGCGCTGGACAGGTCCTGCCATGTCCCCCAGTCCAAAAGCAGGTTGATCAGTGGACTCCTCCGTTGCACGACTTAGTACTGTGCATATGGAATGTCTCCATTGGGTGAGAGGGGATGGACTGTTTATAAACAGGATTAGATGCCTAGGAGGAAGACATGGAGAGACATACAGAAGAGTAAATAGGTCATTGGGTTCATTGAAACACACATAGTTAGAAGGACAGAGCGAACAGAGCTTTTGAACCACAGCCTTGGTATGATCATCATGACTGATCTGCGCTCCCAGCTGACTGATGTTTTGCAAAAGGCCTCATGGTTTCAATCAAAGCCTAGTTGTTTTTGTCCTTGTGATTGCATAGATTTGCCAGTTCAAGCTATTTAGATTTTAAGTAACTAACAAACAATGCTATATTAATACATTAGACTGCAGCAACACTACCATTAGAAAATAAATTAGAAAGAAATTAATATTTTTATTCAATGAGCATGCATTAAATGGATCAAATGTGACAGTAAAGACATTTGTTACAAAAGATTACTATCTCAAATAAATGCTGTTCTTTGAACTATTTAAAAAAAAATAATATTCATGATTTCCACAAAAATATTAGCAGCACAAAAATAGAGCAGCACAACATTGATAATAAGAAATGTTTCTTGAACACCAACTCAAAGCAGCAGCCAAATGTTACAATAGGCTTGTTTGACTTCATGCGGCGCCGCAAAGACTGGCTGCCGCCTGACAAAAGCAATGCATTCTGGTTAGCAAATTTGTCCGACTTTGATCGGCGCTGTAGCCACCTTACGATCAAAGTACCGCGAGAGCAAAACGAGACCAGCCACCTAGGTCAGGCGCTGCAGTTGTTCAAAATAGGCTGCAAAAGCCTCGATGACAACACACTTTATTCTCACTGGTCAGATTCTGTGATGACAAGGACAACGTGTGTTGCGTGTTTTTTCTTAGACAAGTTCCTGTATTTAACCAATTTTGATATTGAATATCTGATATTCAAAACATGGGAATTTCAATCACATCCACTTCTTCGGCTACAATCAACGCAAAAATCGCGTGGTCTGCCATGAATGACATTGGTTCAGCACATTACGGAAAGCACAAAGTGTCCGACCTGACGGCCGTCTCTGTAATCCTCCCCGCCTGCAACCGGCAGATCTTGCCAGCCGGTGGCAGGCTAGTGTAGTTCATCTCGAACAAGTCTAATGATTTCTGTAGGATCATGTGACACTGAAATACTGTTAAATGGTAATATTTCACTATATTATTGTTTGTACTGTATTTTTGATCAAATAAATGCAGCCTTGGTGAACATAAGAGACTCTTTAAAAATAAATAAATAAATAAATAAATACATACATACATACATACATACATACAATCATACCGACCACAAACTTTTGATCGGTAGTCTAAAAATTATAAATAAAATAAAATAAATAAAATAAAAAATATAAAATAAAATAAAAAACAAAACAAAAAATAAAAATTAAAAAAAACAAAAAACAAAACAAAACAAAAAACAAAACATATTAAAAGGCAGGGTAGGTGATTTACTTCGAAAACATTTTTTTTTTGTTATGCTGGTTGAAAGTCTCTTCAGATTCCAATAGCAATCACTAAGTTAAGTGGTCTAAATGTATTTATACGGTCTGTGGAAGGCACAGGTCCATAAAATGTTCGTCCAATCATATCCCTCGGTCCAAAACAAAACAATGAGCTTATGCTGCATTCACGCCATACAGTAATATGGAAGAGATGGAAACCCTTGACGTTATACTCAGGGAGGTTTGTGACTCAAATTTATGCGTTTCAATGGCAACACTATCAATACCGAAATGAATGTGCAGCAGTCAGGTGGTACAGGTCAGTGCTGTAAGTTGTTTACGTTCATTATTATTGTAATGTTATGTGCTTTGAGACATGAGGTAGTTTAACGCTGTCTCTCGTGACGCTTTTGTTTGGATCTTATGCTTTCAAAGCTAGCTTGCTATTGCTAGCCTCTCCAAAAATTACCTACCCTACCTTAAGCAAAAGTTTTGACTAGTAAACAAGTATTGTGACAAGTATTTCTAAGTACATTTCACACTGTCAAAATTATCTGATTGCTATAATTTCCGTCAAACTTAGTGCAGTAGATTGAGTTCTCACCATCTCATAACGCGCCCGTGAACGTGCACTTTGGAAGCGTGAAAACTCGCGGCGGTCGTGGATGGTGATGACCAGTTTCCAGAGGGCTAGCAGCAAGATGCCCATCAACAAGATACTGCCAACAACTGCCAGAAGCACCGTCATGGCATTTGGGGCAACAGCACATTCTGTAAATACACAAATGCATGGCCATAATGTATGATAAGATGTTTAGCTGACGCCCTTCCCATTAGAAACAGCGTTTGCATCAGAAATGGCAATATTTATAATAACTTCTTTTACTTTGATAATTTCTTCTCTTATACTTCCCCAAAATGAGTGTGTTTAACATAATTCAGAAAGCTGTTCTTACAGAAGTAGTTGTGAAGTGCTAAATAATTATTATCATTATTAATTATACATTTTATTTATAGGCGCCTTTCATGGCACTCAAGGACACCTTACAAAGTCCATAAAACAATGACATTGAACAATAAAACCAATACAATGAACAAACATATAAGTCACATAAAAGCCTGCCTAAACAAATAAGTTTTAAGATGAGATTTGAAAACTGGAAGACTCGAACTATTGAAACTTCTACAGGAAGTGAGTTCCATAAATGGGGAGCCGCATAACCAAAAGCTCGTGACCCCATGGAAGTTGTCCGAGTGCGTGGGAGAAATACTGACCTGGCTCTTTAAGAGCGGTGAGGACCGATTGGCCGTTGGCATGTTCGGAGTATGTGAACTTCATCACACAGTCATTCTCGGTCTTATACACGCATTGAACGGTGTTGGGAGCATCAGTTTCTGAAACAGAGAGAGAGGAGGAGTTGAGTTCAATAAAAAAAGCTGTCCAAACTGTGGCTGAGGAAACAAAGTGAGAAAGCAGAACATGTCGAGCCAATGGCATAATCTTGAAACTCTGTAATTATTTTTGGACCAGACCTTGCATTCCTCAACAAGGACCCAGATTAGTCAAGAATGTTTAAATGTTATCATAATTAAAATCCCCTACAGACTAGGAAGTCTCCCCCTTCCATTTAACTATGGAGCCTCTTTCACTAAAAGAGCTGGAAGTTTCCGGTATGCACATGTGGAGTCCATTAAGGAAGTCAGCTGACTCAAATGACAGAAAAATGTTGTAAAACATCAAATCCATAATGCCTTCTTTTACAATTAGGGGTGACATGGAAAGGCCTTAAAGAGTTCACAAGCATCCTGAGTGTTTCACTGCAATATCTCAGAGAATGAGTCCAGCATCATATTGCTCAACAATAAACATTCGTTCATGCATTCCTAGACATATGTAAACAATGCCTCGTGCAATAAAACCTGTTATAAAAACCCTGGAGAAGTTCTCATAAACTTTATTAATAGCTTTCGAACTCTAATAAAACATTCATAATTATAAATAAAGTATAAAAACATAAATAAATAAAAAGATCCACATATGACAAAAATAAACATTTTATTCATTTTCTAAAGTGCTATTCTTTATATAGTTTGAGCATTTTACATATTAGTGGTTTGAATTAATAGCAGGGTTGTGAGGAAAAACAGTAAACACAGGCTTTCTCCATGGGACAGAACAGCGAGTGCTGCAGAGTCGTCTAGACTCACATTCTCCAGATAATAACATGAACAGAGCTGGCCATGATACACCACAAACCGTGCTTCACCCTGCCGCGAGTAACACATTCATGACCTGGAAGCACAAACTGTGGCACTGGACCAACAGTGTGTCCTGATGAGAGGGAAAACAGACAGCTCTATGAACTGAGCTCCTTCATGATTACAGCTGGATTCAAGTTTTCTCTCTGACTGAAGTTAAGGAAGATGTATGTTAAGTAACCAGTGTGTTGATGACACGGGCTGGCAGTTAGTTTGAATGTTGATAGAATTTTTTTTAATCTCCTCTACCACCTTTGACTATTCCCACGTATAAAATGGCAAAGCCTAAAAACATAAATAATAAAATAAACGAGCCATCATTAGCTGTTTCCATTCACCTATTTTTTTGCGCATTTTGGGATATATCGCATATAAAAAACACTAAATGTAAATGCCAAAATGTGCATAAATTCAAAAAATTTGAATCAATTGAGGCAGATACATTTTTTATCCGATGAGAAGACATGCGCATAAATTACGATGGAAACTCATTTACCAAATAAATCCCTCAATACGCTACAAAAAACTAGCGCAAACAAAGTTGTGACTTTGCCTCAACAGAGGATGTGATTGGATAACTGAACTAACCAGCAGAACAGTTTCATTGCAAAGCATCTCAAATGTTGGTTTGATGATTCTAAAATGCCTGAGCCAAAGTCTGTCATCAAAATGATTTGGTTTAATTCCTTCCCAGAAGCATCTCACATGATTGCATTCCCGAACACCAGGCATCCGAATGCCAGACAACATGACAGCGCTTATTGCATTTCGTCTGCACGCTCAGAGACATTTATGATGAAGAAAAAAAGAGCCACAGTGGCTCTCTCGATTGCAGCAACTTCCATTTTTATTACAGGTATTTTGCACCAATTTCCCAGGAAGTGGTGATTTTGTCCTCTTGAACACATGGGATAGAAATGCTGCTTTATTTGCAAATGTTTTGTGCGATATTCCAAATTTGCACAAAAGTTAACTTTGCAACATTGGATGGAAACATAGCCATTTATATTTTTTAGGTAAATGTATCCTTATGCTCAAATGGGTTTCATCTTCACATAGGATGCCATATTGCACCATTAACTGATACAAAAATATTTTTGTGGTTTGTGAAACTCTGCTAAAGACATTTTCTTCACTTACTTGCTTAGTCCTTCTTTCTGCTTGGTCTATTATACCAGTGGTATGAAAATGACAAACACTTAAATGCTGCAATTCCTTCCTTATGTGCACAAGATTTAAATAACATGTTTTGTAAACTCTGCAAAGTTTAATATGCCACTGCTGAGGCAATAAAGCACTGTATTTATTGAATAGTTAACTGAAAGCAGGGCATAAACAAATATTTAAAATATATGTTATTGTTCTTTAGCTTAAACGCTCATACACATGTATTATCTTTAGTCAGTTTGTCTCTGAGGAAAAAGTGTGTCTGTGCAGGGTGGGGAAACACTATCCAAACCCTCAAACATCATTCAGTGTCGAGTGTTTCTGAGTGTGCACTCACTGAGTGTTTCCACGGTGATGATCTCATCCTTGCACATGCGCTGACAGGTCTGGTTATCGGCCAGTCTCCCTGTGTTAAACAGATGGCACTCGATGCATTCCCTGAGGAGAAACATTCAGAAAAATCATTCAAACTATAACTAACACAATACTAAAAAGTTTGACAGGGTTGAGTCTAACCAAAAGTCAATGATGAAGGAAAGACATCTCAGACCCTGTCAGTCAGCTTTGATGAGTCTAATGGAGAACATGTTATGAGATGTTATTCAAACTGCATACAAGTTTCAATCTTGTGACATGCTACCTAATGCCACAGAAATTAAAAACATTAAAATGTTAAAATACACTGTTCTGTCAGTATAATCAGGGGTGCACATAAGTGGTACGCAGGTGCGCCTGGTGGTAAAAAATAAACGATGCGCACCAGAAAACATGGAGGGAAGCGCTTTTGAGTACCAACATTTTTGAGGACACAGGGACACGTTTACTTACTGGAGTAGGATTTTTCTCCATCTCTGGTAAGATAGCAATCATGATGATAAGTGTGTTCTTTAATTATTAGGTGTGCAACGGATCGCAGTTAATCCGTGATCCGTACGGATAAGGTCCAACGGTTCAGCACGCATGCGATTCGCGGAATAACTGCTAAATTTAACCATCATAGAGTGAAAGTTTATCATTTGGACGTGTTTTGGCTCGACAATTAACACATTCAAACGATTTTAAAAGCGGAAGAAGAGTCGAAAATCAGGACTCGCGAGCTGTTATCTGTGCGCACAGCCTCACACCCCCGAGCTCGCGCACGCAGAGAGAGAGAGAGAGAGAGAGAGAGAGAGAGAGAGAGAGAGAGAGAGAGAGAGAGAGAGACACCGAATTAATTCCTCTTTCGCGTTTACTTGCGCTTGAACGGACACATACACACACAATTATGTCAAAATACCTGTCTCGGCAAGTATTCTCTCGGTTATGTCAAAAGTGAACAGTTGAGAAAGAAACCGGATGTATGTCAGTTATTCCGTCCATGCTTTCTTTCTTAAAGTGACAGCAGCCTAATATTCTTGCTGTTGTCTGTGTCATTAATGTTAGTAAAAAAAAAAAAAAAAAAAATTCATTATTATCATCTACCATGTTCGAGAGAAAAGAAGATAGTGAGGAGAGCATTCAGGAGGAAAGTGATGAGGACAGCTTTTAGGATAAGTGTGTCGCGTAAAGTGTGAGTACCAAGCAACATCTCCAGGTGCTCCCTTGAGAACCAGACCAAAAAAAGTTATGTGCACCCCTGAGTATAACCACAATATTTAAACATTTTACATGTTAACACGGGACTAGTACAAAAAAAAATGCTTACAATTGCTTTCTAGAGTCTTTGAGTTAAGCTTTGCAACTCAACAATGAAGAACTCATGATTTATGAAGGACAAAGTAGTGCTTTTCAATGTAACTTATTAATAGGGCAGATTAATTTTTAATAAATATCAGAACCATCATGCTTATACCCGTGTATGAAAGAACCTAGCAAATCTTGGTGTTACATACACTGCAGTTCAAAAGTTTGGAGTCAGTAAGATGTTTTTGAAAAGTTTCTTATGCTTACCCACTTTTGATCCAAAATACAGTAAAAACAGTCAATTTTGTGAAATATTGTTACAATTTAAAATAAGTGTTTTCTATTTTAATATATTTAAAATGTATTACTGTAATGGCAAAGCTGAATTTCCAGATTTGGTGATCAAGAAACAATTATTATTATCAATGCTGAAAACAGTTGCTCTGCTTATTTTTAAGGAAACAGTGGTACATTTTTTGTAACATTATAAATATCCTTACTGTCACCTTTGACCAATTTAATGTATCTTTGCTGAATAAAAGTATTAATTTCAAAAAAAAAATTTGTAAAAATCTAACTGACCCCAAACTTTTGACTGATAGTGTAGATATTATAAAAGTACTGCAATCCTTCACTGGAATGGCACTAGTATGTAGCAAATTAAATTTTAGGAACAAGAAGTTCCAATTTAAAGAAACATAAGGATGAATCGCTGCAAAAGAGCACAACAGTATGTTATCGGTTGCAATATGCAGTAAAAATCCCATAGCCATTTTTTTTTTTAACAATGACGTATAGACTTTTAAAGACAGCATTACATTAGAAACTGTAAATACTTATCAATTAGCGTTAGTTAAGTTAGTTTGAGCATCCTCAGTCTCATACCTCTTTGTTCCACATGCATCTGGACAGGTGGGACATTTTTCGCATGTGTCCCCAAATGCCCCTGGCTCAGTGCACTGGCACCGCCCACACACACAGCTGCCCCGCCCACTACAGATCTTTCCGTCGTCTGACACACAGGAAGCTGTCTCTGTAGAGCAATTACAGTTGTCTCCAATATAACCAGCATGGCATTTACACTCACCGCAGTGGCATTCCCCATGACCTGGAAAACAGGGAAAGATAGGTTCAGAATAAACTTTATATAACTTGTGACATTCTAAACTCTTTATTTTGTCAAATGGCTGGTATGTGCAAAAATCCAGCACTCTCAAATGTGCTTAACTCACTGGCATGGACAAGAGGTCTAAACACAAAGCCCTCTCAGAGAAACACACAATACTGTACACACAAATACACACATTGAGAGTTTGCATAGAACCATCATTTGCTGACATTAATGGAAACACAAGCGTTCCACATTTCTCTGTCATGGCACAAAGATGACCGCTGTCTACTTCTCCCACATTCTCTAAAGTCTCTCTGTCCACAGCAGAGCACATTCCAGTGGACTGATTACATGCAGATCTCCTCATTCCAACACCGAGGATTCTTGGCGTGCGTCTCCATCACTGTGTGTGAGCAAAACTCTGTGTGTTGAAGCAAATGTGCCAGTGTTAAACTAGTCGCTGTGTGAGTGACCCGACTGAAAGGTGTATATTATGATGTAGTAGAGTACATGCAAAAACGTGAAGGGTCTTACAGTGAAAGTGATGTAAAACAAAACATGCTTTCATGGCAAAACAGCTGTGAACAGATTGAAAGCAGCGGTGAACCCTTGGTGTGGCATCAGCTGCAGCCTCAAAGCAATGATTGCACAAGAGCAGGAAAATGTTGGAAAAAATTGAGCGCACATTTTTTAAAGCTGCAGTATTGTGCTTGTGCACTGCAATCCAGAGAAGTCGCCACTTTGGGTTGGGCATATTAACTTGCAGGAATGATGAGGAGATCTGCTTTAAAAGTCATAGTTCACCCATAAATGAAAGTTCTGTGACTATTTACTTATCCTCCTCATGTCGTTGCATAAATTATTTTTTTCCTGTAGAAAGTAGAAATTTCCTGTAGAAAGAAGAACTTCATGCAGTTCACAGTGACCAGAGGGTTTTAAGCAAACACATCATAAAAGTAGTGAATACGTAATATTCTCTCTACTGTAGCTGCTTCACAAAACTTTTGTTTTCCAAGGAAAAACAGCAGCATATGGTTTGGAATAATACGGGAGTGAGTACAGTACCATTCAAAAGTTTGGGGTCAAAATGTGATTATTATGTTTCTAGCATGTTATGTTTGGCAACGGTTATTTTAACCCTTAATTGATGGAGTGTGTAGCTTTTCATTTCTTAAAACAACCATGTAGGAAGACACATCATGGCCATATTCCAAGATGCCAATGTCAAGATTCACCAGGGTTAAAATTGTGAAAATGGTTCAGAGAGCATGAAGAATCATTTTCACACATGAATTGGCACCTCTGAGTCCAGACCTTAATTTCATTGAAAGTTTTTGGGATGTGCTGGAGGAGACTTTACAGAGTGCTCACCTCTTGCATTGTCAATACAAGAACTTGACCAAAAATTGATGCACCTTTTGATGGAAATCACAATCACAGTGGACATCACAACATTTATTTCCATCGAGAGGTGCATCATTTTTTGGTCTATTGACAATGCAAGAGGTGAGCACTCTGTAAAGTCTCCTCCAGCACATCCCAAAAACTTACACTGAGGTTAAGGTCAGTGCCAATTCATGTGTGAAAATGATTCTTCATGCTCCCTTCTAACAATTCTTTCACAATTTGAGCCTGATGAATCTTGACATTGTCATCCTTGAATATGGCCACGATACATCTTAATACATGGTTGTTTAAGAAATGAAAAGCTACACACTCCATATTTTAGGATTAAAAGAACAGTTGCCAAACATATAACATGCTAGAAAAATAATAATCACTGTAATAATGATCCATCCATAGACTTAAGTATTTGCCTATTAAAATCCAAATGGCCGGGCAGTATATTAAGCAGCACTGTTTTCAACATTGATAATAACAAGAAATGTTTCTTAAACAGCAATTCACCATATTAGAATGATTTCGGAAGGATCATGTGACACTGAAGAAAAATTCAGCTTTGCCATCACAGAAGCAAAGTACATTTTAAAACATTAAAATTATTTTATTATTATTATTTTATTTGAAATGATTTAATAATTATTTTGTAATAATATTTCACAGCATCACTGTTTTACTGAATTTTTATCAAATAAATGCAGCCTCCATTAGCTTAAAAGACATAAAAAAACAACAACATAAAAACATATACAGTTTACAGAAAATATACAGAAAAAGTATGTGAACCACTTGCAGAATCTGTGAAAATGTGAAAAATTTTAACAAAATAAGAGAGATCATACAAAATGCATGTTATTTTTTTATTTAGTACTGTCCTGAGTAAGATATTTTACATGAAAGATGTTTACATATAATCCATAAGACAAAAAAAATAGCTGAATTTATTAAAATTAGCCCATTCAAAAGTTTGTGAACCCTTGATTCTTAATACTGTGTGTGGTTACCTGGATGATCTACGACTGTTTTTTTGTTTTGTGATGGTTGTTCAAGAGTCCCTTGTTTGTTCTGAGCAGTTAAACTGAGCTCTGTTCTTCAGAAAAATCCTCCAGGTCCTGCAGATTCTTCAGTTTTCCAGCATTTTTTGCATATTTGAACCCTTTCCAGCAGTGACTGTATGATTTTGAGATCCATCTTTTCACACTGAGGACAATTGAGGGACTTAAACACAACTATTAAAAAAGGTTCAAACATTCACTGATGCTCCAGAAGGAAACACGATGCATTAAGAGTCGGGGGGTGAAAACTTTTGAACAGGATGAAGATGTCCAAATTTTTCTTATTTTGTTTAAATATCATTTTTTTTCATTTAGTACTGCCCTTCGGAAGGAACAGAAGATACTTGCATGTTTCCTGGAAGACAAATAAGTACAATTTACCTTGATCTTCGAATTCAAAAAGTTTTCACCCCCCGACTCTTAATGCATCGTGTTTCCTTCTGGAGCATCAGTGAATGTTTGAACCTTTTTTAATAGTTGTGTTTGAGTCCCTCAGTTGTCCTCAGTGTGAAAAGGATCTCAAAATCATACAGTCACTGCTGGAAAGGGTTCAAATATGCAAATAATGCTTGAAAACTGAAGAATCTGCAGGACCTGGAGGATTTTTCTGAAGAACAGAGCTCAGTTTAACTGCTCAGAACAAACAAGGGACTTTTGAACAACCATCACAAAACAAAAAAAACAGTCGTAGATCATCCAGGTAACCACACACAGAATAAAGAATCAGTGGTTCACAAACTTTTGAACTGGGTTATTTTAATAAATTCAGCTATTTTTTTGTCTTGTGGATTATATGTAAACATATTTTATGTAAAATATCTTACTCAGGATAGTACTAAATAAAAAAAATAACATGCAGCATCTCTCTTATTTTGTTAAAATTATTTACATTTTCACAGATTCTGCAAGTGGTTCACATACTTTTTCTTGCAACTGTATCTATATATATTAAAAAAAAAAAAAATTTTTACCGACCCCAAACTTTTGAACGGTAGTGTAAATATGGGAAAAGTTTTAGGTGAAGTATCCCTTTAAAGATATTGCACATCCTTGCACCCGCTACTGATAAGAAACCTGAACTACCGTGGAAATGCTAAAAGTATGAAGTCACATGATACTCTCAGAAATGATCAGATTTGACTCTGTGAGAAACATATGTATAGTGAGGGATGATGCGTTTGATGTACACACGCACACAGCAGGCACTAAAACTGTCCAATTGAGGCCATGCTGGTCAGCTCCCACACAATAAATTTTTTATTGTGGTGCCACAGCAGAACTAATACAATCCAGAAATGTTTAACCACTGAATACTTCTCTGACAAACAATAAATTTTCCTGAGAGATACAATATACCTTAATTAAGTGGTTCCCCATTTATATTTAAGAGAACAAAAAAAAAAAAAAAAAAAAAAAAAAAAAAAATCTTTCTAATAAGGACCTTTAATAAAGTAAGAGTCCAAGTCTGTTAGGGTTATGAGAGTAATATAAGAAAGAAAAAAAATGTCCTGACAGTTAAATTTAATGTGCCATGCCACGCCTTGGGGTGTATTTTAAGACAGTAAGCACAGAGCACACCTTCAGTGAACACCTTTACTGAATGAATGACCCTCTGAACAAATCTGGAATGAACAAAGACGCGTTGT
Organism: Mylopharyngodon piceus; assembly: GCA_039654765.1. Lineage (NCBI taxonomy): Eukaryota > Metazoa > Chordata > Actinopteri > Cypriniformes > Xenocyprididae > Mylopharyngodon > Mylopharyngodon piceus. Next base: position 11,803,485 of record CM077441.1, on the reverse strand, counting down.
GGCGTGTTCTCCACACCTGCTTTCTAAAGGTGTGTTTATGTGTGACGGTGCTGAACAGCATTCACAGGCTTCACATTTTTACCAGAAACATTCAGAACTAACAGTCTTCATATTTAATACGCTAAGCTAGAATACCAAATCATCATCTAAACACAAATAAAATAACAAATGCTAGAGAATCAACGCAGGCCTGCTCTCCCAGCATTTCCAAATCCGGTCTTTTATTTAGGTCACTGAATAAATGTGCTGTTGCCATGCCAGAAAGGCAGATCCATGTTTGAAAGCCTCTGGGAATGAGCTCCAGCCCATTTCGACCACATCCACAGTTAAACTCAACAAATTCACACATGAGTGAGTCCAAAGCCACGCAAGCACTGAAATATGTCAATTACCGTCAACCTCAAGTATCAGGTTTATTTAAGGGTGCAAAGTTTCACAGTCAACACAGAGTCTGTGCTTGTAAATTGCAGTGTTTGAATAGTGTACACTTCAGCTCTATTGCTCTGAAGTCTTTGTGAAGTGCATAGCCATCCTTATGTGATGAAAATGTCCTTTTTCCTGCCTTTAAATTACTAAAACATGAAATAGACTGAGATTAACTTGACAGGCATATTTGAAAGAAAATGTGTACGCTTGTAATCTTTCATTTATTTTAATGAATGAGTCATGAAATCATATTGATAGCATGCTCATACACCAAACTGAAGTGGAAACGTAATCAAATGTAGAAAAAAAATAAAGCAGAGCTTTCCAATGGAAAATACTTCTAAAGACTGGAAGTGACCAGTTTAAATATTTCCTGTCTGCCTGCTTGAGTGTCTGTTTGTTCTAGTTTCTTGTACAAACAACATATTACCAGTGCTGTTATCATTAACTAAAGTATTAAAAATCACAAATCACCCTGCAAAAAAAGTGGAAAGTGAAAGTGGAAAACAAGGATTTTTGTCATTCTCCATTTCTAAAATTACACCATTTGTAAGTTTTAAATGTAGGACATCTACTTTTCAGCAATATTTTTTTTTTGCTTCCTTAAAAGAAAAATGTACCTCAGCATATTTAACACTGCATGGATTTAAAATGTTTATTTCAACAAGCTACATTCCAGACATGCAGAAACCATTTGTCAATCACTGTACTGTACTGCTATTGGTCGACAGATATGCTGACCCTGACCTGACCTTTCTGTTATAAAGACCCATTTAGCCTCTGCAATCCCACAGGAAGTGTACAACCAGCTGCTGAAGCAACATTCCTCTTTATATTGTAACACTCCAACTGACCGCTTTATTTCACTTCACTCAAATAATTTAAGATGAGATGCTTAAGCTGTTCTAGTGTATCATCACACTCCTCTCAGTTTATAGAGGAGAGTCACTGAACTTACTGAACCATGTGTCTGCTAACACCAGAGGGAGATACAATTACATAGAGAAGACTATGAAAGCTTATGGGGTCAATATGAAGTGAACTCTGAGAATGTCTAGCTGTACTTGAACAGAGTGGTCAGAAAAATAAATCTACTACTAATAATGATTTAAAAAAACAAGAGCATGAAATTCCCTATTAGACATACATAGACGGTCACACACCAGACAAGAAGTGTTCAAAGTGACAGTCCAAAACAGTGAATCTAATAACCAAACTGGCAAAAGTTCACATCAAGAATGAACAAAGTGACATTGATGAGTTTGAAAAAAAAAAATAAAAAAAATAAAACGGAATGATGAAAGGGCAATTTATATTGTTATAGCTGTCTATACAAAGCATATAGACAATTCAAGTCACAGGAAGTCAAATGTTTTGCTGAAAAATGCACAATAGACAATCTTCCAGTCTAGGCTCATTAAGTATGTTAATGTTTAATGTAATTTTTAATGTAATTTTATGGAAAATTATGGCGTCATGACAACTAAAGTGATACAATGAATGGCTATCCTTTGGATAAAGATTTTAAAGTTTTTTATTTTAATAAACTTAATACATTTTTAAAAAGATTCAACGCACTGTAGTCAATAAAAATATAGCCTGTCAGCCTAAGCACTCCTCAGATCAGTAAACTGACCAATCAGAAGGGATATTCAAATGAGGCAATACATTTTTTTGGTCCAAAATGCAGCCAAAAATGTGCAAATGAGAAGAAATTAAGTTTGATTTCTTTCTGACACAAATAATCAACTGTAATCAAATATATTCTCTCTTAAACCAAATAGCAACAAGTGAAAAGACACTTACCAATTATCAATGAAGTCCAAATTATTAAAGAATAAACAAAAGAATGAATGACAGGGCCATATACAAAATTTGCCACAATGAAGAAACGGAGGAGTTCCTCTACTAACCGATAGTACTATACCGATAGCACAACTATAACGGACTTCAACAAACTTGTATAAATCAAAAGACCAACCTAATACTTATTTGCAGTTAAACTATTGTGCCAGTGTGAAGTACAGCATCTAAAGATTTAACAGTTACCAAACCATATAATTCAACCACAGAATAAAGTTACGCTGCTTCTTTGTGAGCATAATGTAGTTTGCAGGAGTGAAAGAACTTGCAGACTGACTTCAGATCAGAGATATAAAACATGGTTTTATATGGTCATGGTTTGTGGTTTGTCTGTCTTTCTTGTGGTGGCAACTCGAAATAGATCCTCCTTTGGATCTGGAAAAAAAAAAAAAAAAAAAAAAAAAAAAAACCACTCAGAAAGCCCTGTAATCACTAGGGTGCAGTGAGAGAACAGGGTGTGCAACCTATGCCACGTTCCAGTTCCACCCAGTGAGGAACCACCAGCAGAACATACTTCTGCTCCAGGGGCATCTCACTTCCCCATCTGGAGCTGTGAGAGTGAGCCGTTTTCAGAGATGCTGATCAAACAAAAAGCAGGCTATTCAACATCTCAGCAGTCTGCATTCAACAACTCACGAAAACATGTCACCACAGACTCAGTGGTCATTCTTCCTTCCCTACGAAAGTAGAAACAAACAAGTGCAGCTAAAACAAAAGAAATCAGTTCATGCGAGAAATTCAACTCCATATTTTCAGTGGAAGGTTCAAGACATAATAAAAATCTTCATTTGAAGGAAAAGCATTTAAAAACTGCCCAATACAGAGCCAAAAGGAGCTGTTGTAAATGACAAAGGATAAAGGAGAATTTAAAAGCAAATTTAGACTTATACTGACTCAAGTTTTGTGATGTAGTGTTTAAAGACTTCCATGTCCTCTCTGAGGAGTTTGAGTATACGTGTGACATTGACCACACAGACACAACATTATACATCTGGAGACAACACAAGGATGCCATGGTCTTTAATAGGAGTCATCCAGTTGTTACAGGCCTCTGATCAAGCACTGATCTGATAAAGTTTGTTAAACAAACACAGCAATCTTTCCAACACTTGTGGTTTAATGCACCAATTGACCAGTTTCAGTTTTTTTCTAGGTCATTACTATGGCAAATGCATACAATTGTTCAAAAGTTTGGGGTCTGTAAGATTTTTTAATGTTTGTGAAAGAAGTCTCTTATACTCAAGGCTGCATTTATTGAATCAAAAATAAACTGTGATATTGTGAAATATTCTTACAAATTAAAATATTAAACATTTTCTATTTTAATAGAATTCAAAATGCAATTTATTCCAGTAATGGCAAAGCTGAATTTTCAGCATCATTACACCAGTCTTCAGTGTCACATGATCCTTCAGAAATCATTCTAATATGCTGATTTGCGGCTCAAGAAACATTTCTTATTATTATCAATGTTGAAAAGAGTTGTGCTGCTTAATATTTTGGTGGAAACTGAGATTCTTTTCAGGATTCTTTGATGAACAAAGTTCAAAAGAACAGCATTGATTTGAAATAATCTTCTGGAACATTATAAATGTCTTTATGGTCACTTTTGACCAATTTAATGCATCCTTGCTGAATAAATGTATTTTTTTTTTTCCACTACTTACAAAATGACAGTACAGTCTGTTTAGTCCTAATGATCAGAAATAAATCTGAACTGGTTTCAGTGTGAACAAAGCCATACATATTCTTCTTGTGTGTGAATAATGGACCCTTATGGAAGATGCCAAAACCAATCAAACGGCCCCTTGCTTCTTAATGTTTTTAAATTATTTCCATGCCTCATTTCCACATGTGCTATTGCTTTTGTCAACAGCACGCAAAATCAATATGTTGTCTGACTTCACTTTGCAGAAACAGTGTGACCTCTCTGTGTTGAGCTTAAAAAGTACAACTCATTGGTCTATAAAGAAACATGTGCAATACAAGTATGTAGGCCAAGACACGGCAAGCTGCCTCTTGTAGTTGTGCCTCTCAAGTGGTGACGAAGTCTTGGCAGTAAAAACAGAAGGTCTATAGATGCCTGACATGTGGTGTCTGTTCTCTTTACAAGATTCCTTAGTAACCAGGAAACCTCATTGTATTCCAAAGAGAATCAAATAAGTTAAAAATAATCGGGAAATAACTCTCACATGTTTCTCCACTTAAAGAGGACATCTGAACTCTGGTGCAGAGCAGAGAAATTATATTTAAGATAATTAGTGCAGTCAGAAGTTTTGTCTCATGTGACCGGAGGGTAACATCTCATGCTCCAGAGACAATAACAATTACAGAGCAGGCATACAAGATAAATACAGTTTTCTTCTGCTACAGTCTTCTGACGCCTTTTAAATAAACAGGTAGGCTGGGGACAATGCACAAAGTAATGCATAATACTTTTAAAAACATGAACAGATCACTATAGTTTGGGCCTACGGTACAAAGTTATCTACCCAGGAACAAGCTAATATGTTTCTGTGCATGCTTTACTGCTGGTTAATAATTACTGTTTAATGAACTAGATGTTTCTGCTGATCTAAAGCACAAGTGTGGGAAGTGCAAGGGCAATAAGCCAAAAAGCACCATGTCTAGAACTTAAAGTATCTTAAAAAACATCTATAAACAGGTTTAAATGAGAAATGCATAACAGTTCTGTAGCTTGTCTAAATAAAAATGACTGACTAATCCCATACACAGTATTTGAAACCAAAGATAGGACAGTCTAGTGTTTCTCTTCACAAAACTGACTATCTGCAGAGACAGTGTTTGTGTCCACAAGGATAGGCAGACTTTGACTCATCACTAATCTTACCCGTCCCCTTGTATTCCAAAATTGGTTGCACAGGGTATCTTTCCAGAGGAGGTTAAACATTCAAAACAGCGAAGCAACTTTCGTGCCAACAATTAATAAATAGTACAATGCTGTAAAATGCCTCAAATTCTTATGGTTTGTTGTTAGGATGTCAATAGTATGTCTGTCTACTGCATTAGACTGCAACGATAGACTAGTCAACTTTTCCCAAATGGTACCTCGCATGGAAAAACCATTATCCTGTTACAATTTGTTGCCCAGAGCAGGTTCAGAAATTAAAGGCGTAGTAATCCCATTGTAGTAATGTGGTCACTTAAAGACAGATTTGAAAAGCAACTAAACAAGACCAAGATGAATAAGTCTGGGTGTGTTTTACCAGCCCTTGAGGAGACACAGAGTGACAGCTGAGATTTGTTTTTTAGCGCTGACTGATTGCAGTGTACTGGTACAGTGATAACACTGCATGACTTCAATGTGCTCAAAAAAAACATGGGCTATTATCACATTTTAAAGACTAAATCATACAAATGTGTATAATTACTACAAAGACAAATATTGTACATTCACTCACAGTATTTAATATACATTTAGGTCTATAAGTCTGAAACTATGTAGAAAATCTGAATTTTATTTAATTCTGGAAAAGTTTGAGTCACTAATAATATAATATAATATAATATAATACAATACAGTACAATATAATATAATATAATATAATATAATACAATACAACTGATACTTTTTTACTGGTAGTCTCAGACTTTTGGACTTCACTGTATGCATCTGACTGTAAAACAAGCTTTGCACCAGTTCAAAAACATATTTTCAGGGTATGTATTAAAATACTTTCACCAAAAGCATCATGTTAGTGTCACTCAACTATGAACCACTGCAAAAATCATGCAGTGACATGCAGAAAACATCTTCATGAATCCACAAAAACTTCAGTTGGACAGCTATCTCAACCTCCTATCTGCCCCAAAGGGCAATGCTGTTTTTTTTTTTTTTTTTAATAATAATGAGCAATTTTTAATCTTACATCCTACTTACAAACTAATAAAATTCCAAGTAGCTGAGATTTGGGGCATGAATGCACATGCAACATCCATTCATAAGGCATAATATTTCAAAGGATGAATATGAAGAACTGCAAACTACCTATAATGAGAAGCTTTTGACATTCTGTTCTTTTGAAATGGTTGTGTAAAGGCTTGGCATTTAAAGTATGACAGAAAAGTCCGTCAGAAGTGAGGCAGGATCCATGGGAGATTTTTTTCTTTTATTTGTTTAGCATGCTAATCCAGGTCCCTGAGGCTTCTAGACGATCCACTTTCCATCCGGACTGGGTTTGTTCAACTGAGCTTTTCATTTTGCTGCTGCATTTAGGGATGGCTTTCAGAGAGTAGAGCACATCTGAGGGATTGAGTCAAAGTCCAACAAACTCCATTTTTTGTTAAACTGCAAGCAGAGGAGTCTATTGAGTTCAACAGAGGGAAACTAAAAACACCATTTTCATCATACAAAAAAAAAAAAAAAAAAAAAAAGTTAATTAAAATGTTTGTGCATTGCCATTTAACAATATTACCCATGAAAAATACTGAAGATACTTCAAACTCCAGGACTCATCTGGCTGCCACATCAAAAAATGTATTTCACAAAGCAGTTCTGCTAGCAAATCAATAGACTAAGGAGTGAGCAATGACGTCTATTCCAAAGGCCCATTTTGCTCATGGTTCTTACAGTTTTATTGACACGTGACCACATTGCTTTGATAAAGTGTCCCACAGGACATGACATGACAAGCGCTCCACACCGCAAATGAAAACAAGTAAGTGTTTATATCCAATCATGTCAACCAATGAGTGCCAGACTTTTCTGCATTTATGATGACAGTATAGCAGTGAAGGTCTTGTCTGTTTGTTTGCATCTGAGGTCAGTGTGTTGCCAGGTGCTGATGTCATTTACTGAGTTAAGAGAGGATGCAGGGGTGTGGAAAAAGAAACTCAAACAGACGTCAATGGTCTGCGTACAGTTAGAAAGAGGAGTTGGTGGATAATGTTCTGTTCGCCAAACGTTAAATGGAACCACACTAGGTCCAAATTGCAGCATATGTTTGGTATTCAACAACATCTCATCTGCTTCATGCTAAAGCTAATGAAAGCTAACATCTGAAAGTATACAAAAAAAACAGCTTCAAAAACAACCAGGTGTCTAACATATTTCTTGGATGGACTGCAAATGTTTGAGAAAAACAACATGCATGACCACAATAACAAACATCACTCCTGAGATGTTATTACAAGTTGGTGACAATAGTTTGAAAGCCCATGTATGATTGTATACTGCTTGAGGTCAAGTGCATGAGGTTGAACAGATTCACATGTTTTTCTCAGGTTAAGACAATAAATGTTTTTGATGATATTTGTTCACATTTGATTTACTGTCTATACACGCTACAGTTCAAAAGCTTTGGGTTGGTAAGATTTGTTTTTATGTTTTTGATCGAAGTCTCTAATGCTCACCAAGGCTGCATTTACAGGTGCTGGTCATATAATTAGAATATCATCAAAAAGTTGATTTATTTCACTAATTCCATTCAAAAAGTGAAACTTGTATATTATATTCATTCATTACACACAGACTGATATATTTCAGATGTTTATTTCTTTTAATTTTGATGATTATAACTGACAACTAAGGAAAATCCCAAATTCAGTATCTCAGAAAATTAGAATATTACTTAAGACCAATACAAAGAAAGGATTTTTAGAAATCTTGGCCAACTGAAAAGTATGAACATGAAAAGTATGAGCATGTACAGCACTCAATACTTAGTTGGGGCTCCTTTTGCCTGAATTACTGCAGCAATGCGGCGTGGCATGGAGTCGATCAGTCTGTGGCACTGCTCAGGTGTTATAAGAGCCCAGGTTGCTCTGATAGTGGCCTTCAGCTCTTCTGCATTGTTGGGTCTGGCATATCGCATCTTCCTCTTCACAATTACCCCATAGATTTTCTATGGGGTTAAGGTCAGGCGAGTTTGCTGGCCAATTAAGAACAGGGATACCATGGTCCTTAAACCAGGTACTGGTAGCTTTGGCACTGTGTGCAGGTGCCAAGTCCTGTTGGAAAATGAAATCTGTATCTCCATAAAGTTGGTCAGCAGCAGGAAGCATGAAGTGCTCTAAAACTTCCTGGTATACGGCTGCGTTGACCTTGGACCTCAGAAAACACAGTGAACCAACACCAGCAGATGACATGGCACCCCAAACCATCACTGGCTGTGGAAACTTTACACTGGACCTCAAGCAACGTGGATTGTGTGCCTCTCCTCTCTTCCTCCAGACTCTGGGACCCTGATTTCCAAAGGAAATGCAAAACTTACTTTCATCAGAGAACATAACTTTGGACCACTCAGCAGCAGTCCAGTCCTTTTTGTCTTTAGCCCAGGCGAGACGCTTCTGACGCTGTCTGTTGTTCAAGAGTGGCTTGACACAAGGAATGCGACAGCTGAAACCCATGTCTTGCATACGTCTGTGCGTAGTGGTTCTTGAAGCACTGACTCCAGCTGCAGTCCACTCTTTGTGAATCTCCCCCACATTTTTGAATGGGTTTTGTTTCACAATCCTCTCCAGGGTGCGGTTATCCCTATTGCTTGTACACTTTTTTCTACCACATCTTTTCCTTCCCTTCGCCTCTCTATTAATGTGCTTGGACACAGAGCTCTGTGAACAGCCAGCCTCTTTTGCAATGACCTTTTGTGTCTTGCCCTCCTTGTGCAAGGTGTCAATGGTCGTCTTTTGGACAACTGTCAAGTCAGCAGTCTTCCCCATGATTGTGTAGCCTACAGAACTAGACTGAGAGACCATTTAAAGGCCTTTGCAGGTGTTTTGAGTTAATTGGCTGATTAGAGTGTGGCACCAGGTGTCTTCAATATTGAACCTTTTCACAATATTCTAATTTTCTGAGATACTGAATTTGGGATTTTCCTTAGTTGTCAGTTATAATCATCAAAATTAAAAGAAATAAACATTTGAAATATATCAGTCTGTGTGTAATGAATGAATATAATATACAAGTTTAACTTTTTGAATGGAATTAGTGAAATAAATCAACTTTTTGATGATATTCTAATTATATGACCAGCACCTGTATTTGTTCAAAAATACAGTAAAACAGAAATGTAATTTAAAATAACCATTTTCTGTTTTTTAAACAAAATAATAAAAATTTGGACATCTTTATCCTGTTCAAAAGTTTTCACCTCCGACTCTTAATGCATCGTGTTTCCTTCTGGAGCATCAGTGAATGTTTGAACCTTTTTTAATAGTTGTGTTTGAGTCCCTCAGTTGTCCTCAGTGTGAAAAGATGGATCTCAAAATCATACAGTCACTGCTGGAAAGGGTTCAAATACGCAAACGATGCTGGAAATCTGAAGAATTTTCAGGACCAGGAGGATTTTTCTGAAGAATATGGGCAGTTTATCTGCTCAGGACAAACAAGGGACTCATGAACAACCATCACAAAACAAAAAAAAAAAACGGTCGTAGATCATCCAGGTAACCACACACAGTATTAAGAGTCAAGGGTTCACAAACTTTTGAGCGGGTCGTTTTTATAAATTCAGCTATTTTTTTGTCTTGTGAACCATATGTAAACATTTTTTATGTAAAATATCTTACTCAGGACAGTACTAAATAAAAAAACAACATGCATATTGTATGATCCCTCTTATTTTGTTAAAATTATTCACATTTTCACAAATTCTGGGGCCGCTCACGTCTGGTGTAGACACAGTGTAAGAAAGTTCTACATCACAATTTTGTAATATCAATGCTCATATTAACTTAAAAATGCAAGCTAACTTAACATGGATCTACAAGTAAAAAAATTAAAGTTCATAGAACTTAGTATATTGTGTTTGATGACCAACTTTATTTAAGTTGAGTAAACTCAAAAAAGTCCTGAAACTGGTTGCCTCAAGTTTTTGAGTTCTCAACTTCTGATTTTTTACAGTGCAATTTTCATTTTAGACCCACAAACACACACATGCTCACATTTAAAATGAGAATTTTCTAGGTCTACACAACAATGTTGAAAATGGTACATTTATATGTCTGGTGCATTTAGTTACTATTTCTAGCTCTGTGTTATTAAGCAATTTAAATCAGCAGCAGATGTGTAGAACAGCACTACAAAGCAAAGGTTTACTAGGGGCTCAATAGTTTTTAACATACTGTCATACTCACACTTCTAAACACTCAGAAAGCTATTGTGCAGAGATTCAAAACATATGTACAATAATAAGTTTTAATAATGGTAAACCTTTGACTGACATGAGGCATGTGAACTTAAAAGTACAAATCGGAAAAAAAAACATTGTGCACTTCCAGCAGCTGTCACTTTAAATGCTCTCAATCATAAAATTTTAGCAGATTCAAAAGTCTGATTATGACAGCCAAGCGTAAACTAATAACTCAAATGCAACCAAGGACACACAGAGGTCTTATCAGTGCAGTGCTGCCTGTCTGTGGGAGGCCTTCAGGCTGCTATCAGCACGACAGCAAGGCCACGCTGATCCCATCAGACCCGCAATGCACAATAATGAATAGGCTAGATTTTGAGCAAAACGTATTCATGTAAAAAGTTTATTACAAAGCTCCATTTCTGACTGGTCGATCACAACATTCTGCTGTGAAATATTTTATCTGATGATCGTGAAACTATAATTGGCCAGAAGCAGTTGTGTAATACGCATCACTTTGCGTTGGGGGGTCCTGATCACCCTGAGAAGGAATGTTTTTGACATAATGACCAGCTGACTCTACATTAGTCTTTACATGTCTTCATATATCATATAAATAGGGAAAGCTGCTACCATATTACAGAATACGACATCAAAACACTTTGATTCAATAATCCAGGATGATCTCTGCATCTTATTTTGGCTTTATTTTGTGCTACTACTATTAAAAAAATGCTGTTTTAAGTAATAACAGGGTGTGGTGTGTGATATGCAATTAAGAGTACAGCTGAGACTTTGACTTCCATCAAAGAGAGAGGTTAAAGAAAAACAAAACTTTGTTGACTCCAGGTGTATGAACAAGGGGCTATGCTTAAGAGACCATAATAAGAGTGCTTATGGTCATTTTAAAGTCATGTTTACATTTTAATGGCTTTAAAGAGTTCTGTAAAGTAACCCTGAAAAGTAACCGCTATTATATACACCTATATATGGAATGTGTGTCTACAAAGGGTTACAAAACATCATCTTTACCAAAACAGTTTATTCTTGCCCAGCTGTAATGAGAAGCTGTCAGCCAATCACTCTTCATGCTCACCAAGCCCAGTGACCCAGTACTAATGTAACACAGGAAGAAGCTCCACCCACAGAGGACTATTTAACTTAACTCATTCAGCACAGCTTGCTTCTGACCTTTTAACCAGTCATGTTTACTCGCCTCACTTTATCACAGGTATCAACACCTCAAAGCAAACAACGCCTCAATCTTCAAAAACATATTCACTTAATAACATGATGAAAAGTAAATTAAATACAAGACATGCAGATAGATTAATCAGTCATTGAGTGTTTAGGCTGAGTGTTAGATAAAAATAAAATAAAAAAAGCTCTTTACACATCAAAAAAAATAATAAAATAAAATAAAACGTGCTGGTGTCAGCACTACAACCTAATAACCTAACCACCCATCAATTTTGGGTCATACAAAATAATAATAATAATAATAATAATAATAATAATAAATAAAACTGCACTTTCAAATACAAAATACAATAAAAAAAAGAATATTTACTAATTATAATAATTGTATTTTACACTACAAGTTACAATATTAATGTGTCTCAAATATTTCAATTTCAACTATTAAAGGGGGGGTATCACACACAGTTTCTGCCAATCTCATGTTAATCTTGAGTATTTATAGAGTAGTAGTGCATCCTTCATATCTCCAAAAAGTCTTTAGTTTTATCATATTTATAAAAGATACATACGCTGTACCGAGTATTTCCGAAAACAGCTGAGCGCCTGGAGGCGTGTCCTGTGAGCGGAGCTAAAGAGTTACGAGCACGCGCAGCTTTTGCGTAGCGATCGTCTGCAAGCTATCAATGGTCAGCTAAACAACTGTATTTAAACACACAATACACCATCACATTGTCCCTGGATAACTTTTGAATCACTATAATGAATATAGCGTATAGTGAATGATGAATAATGAATTTATGAATTCACTATGTTCGTGTTGTTTACATTATATGCACTTAGGCGCCTATTGGCAACAAAATCATTACCTCTGTTACCGCTCCATCTTTCAGTTTCAAATGATCTGTAAATCCAGTGTAGAACTGGGCCTTGTTTATGAAACCATAAGCGCTGATCCTGAGGGCTCGAGCAGCCACGGAAAAACACGAGATATTCTCCATTCATTTTAACAAATAAAAACGCGATTGCAACTATCAGTTTCTATTTTTATTTTAATAACAAATATCAAGAGCGCATCAATGTAATGCGTGAGCACAAAACTCTCAGCTCCGCTTAACGCTGGGTTCTTTGGGAAGCAAAGTTATCTTTCCCTCACAACCAAAAACACACTTCTTTGGTGACATTGTTGATTTCGTGAAGTCCTGTGACCTGTGCAGCGCTGCCGATGACTTCCGTAAAGCCGAACGCGCGTTGATGGGCGTGCTCTTGCTCTCTCGCTCTGGTCGACGTGTGCGTGCACGCCCTTCCGGGAGAAGTGCCCGTACAAGGAATTGAAAACACTGGATCATGAGCTGTTCATGTGTTAATGAATGCAGTGCTGCACTTCACCCAGAAACATGCAGAGCATCAGAATAAATCGCAGCCTTTTGTGATGTGATAATCAGACCAAGCCATGTCTCAAGTTCAAATTTATTTAGATTAATTGTGCAGCCCATATTTACTTTAATTTTACATTTTTTATGACTTAATTATTAGATTTTCAGCAACTCACAACCACCCTGCAGTTTGGGAAACCCTCCCCTGGAGTATGTTCATCTCACCGCCTGTTTGAGAACCCTTAGCGTTCTCCTGATAAACGCTAGCTATGGGACTCCCGTAAGTGCTGAATTTTACATTCTATCCGAAAAGTCTTACAACTCACACTCTGTAAAACAAGCTGCTCTCACCGGAGTGTGGCCAAATCAAAACACCACAAAGCATGTTTATGGGGCATTTAACATGTGAACGAAACCTACAAAGCTCTCATCAACAGTTGCCTTTTCCCACAGCCATTATTAGCAAGTTTACAAGAATTGTCCCAGTTAATTCACCACGGCAAAGTGGTGTGAAAGCGCATAATCACTCAGATTCATTAAGAACTCGTTACAGCGGACGAGATGAGTTTTCCATGGCTGAGATAGCAGGAATGGGAAATTCTCTCGATTCTTCCAACGACATTATTGCTACAGAGGCTCAACAAATGTCCATTTTGTGCTGGGCCGGCAGTTCCTGCTGACTAAAGAAAAACAGAGCTTTATTACTATAGACCAGCCATTGTGCGCATGGATAAACAAATGTAGCCTGCTACAAAGCTCTCACTGTGGCATGGCAGAGATGCGTCCTGTGGAGAGGGAGAGATGGGGTGCCAGCCAACTGCTCTCTGGCAAGAACTGATCAAAAATGCACCAGGCACAAATGTGGCATCTCATGGATGTAGAAATGGCAACTTAATAAAACGTAAATTCATCCCCTGCAATTTTTTCAGGCAAGTGTGTTCACACAGAGGTTTTCATGGGCCAATGTGAATAAATCTCGATTTAAATTCAAAGAGACAAGATGGTGTATTCATGACCTGACATTTTATTCATATCCAAAATGAGGCAATGTGAACATTATGGAGCACTAAACACTCATGTAATGTCTGTTTCATTCATACTGAAAGCGGGAGGGCATTCTTTCATGCAAAAAGTCCAAAACGGACTCATAGAAGTAATAACTTATGACGTTCCAGGAAATCACTTATATGGACAAAGGCATCCAGCTATCGCTGTAGCTGAATAAAAAGCAGAAACATTTTGACTGATGAAACGTGAAGACAACACACGACTGCAACAATATAGACCTTATGTAGCCCCGCCCCTTTTCAGCGTTGCGCTCGTTGTCTTTTGACTTCTGGTTTGTATTTCCACAGCGATCTTACATATTTATGAATGAACTGCTCGTTTTAAAATCTTCCCGGTCTACTGACATTTGTTAAGACATCTGCTTTAAACATTACAATGCTCATGATAACTTTCATTAACTCTACAACAAGTAAATCCACTTAACCAGCTAATTATTTTTTGACAGCGATGCCATAGAAATGTACAGAGCTACCACAAAACGGAAGTTCAGAGACAATTTTATAAAGATGGTGGCGCGCTTGTTTCTCTGGCGCATAAGGTCTATATAGTTTATGTGTATTTTTCAAGCCATCTTAGGTTATTTTGGTCACACTTTAGATTAGAGTCCAATTCTCACTATTAACTAACTATTAACGGTAACACTTTAGTATAGGGAACACATAAACTATTAACTACAACTTTTCCCTCAATAAACTCCTAATTTATTGCTTTTTAATATTTAGTAAGGTAGTTGTTAAGTTTAGGTATTGGGTAGGATTAAGAATGTAGTATAAGGTCATGTAGGATAAGGCATTAATATATGCTTAATAAGCACTAATAAATAGCCAATATTCTAGTAATATGCATGCTAATAAGCAACTAGTTAAAATACCCTAAAATAAAGTGTTACCCTATTAACTAAGATTTTTGCCTCAAACTCCTAATTACTGCTTATTAATAGTTAGTAATGTAGTTGTTAAGTTTAGGTATTGGGTAGGATTAAGAATGTAGAATATGGTCATGCAGAATAAGGCATTAATATGTGCTTTATAAGTACTAATAAACAGCCAATATCCTAGTAATATATATGGTAATAAGCAAGTAGTTAATAGTGAGAATTGGAACCTAAACTAAAGTGTTACTGTTATTTTATTAACAAAGTGTGTGAATAATGTAATAATATATTTTCTGCCTTATTCTGTGATAAAAAGCCTTAAGTGTATAAAACCAATTATATATATTTATATTTATATTTTATATATATATATATATATATATATATATATATATATATATATATATATATATATATATATATATAATAAATAAAAGTACATAAAAGTACATAAACCCATCATTTAGACTAAGGTTAAAATAAACTGGTATCACACTTGACTTTTCTTTTCTCCTTACTTCTGAAATGATGGCTACGCCCCTGTGGCATCCTAAAAAGACCCAAGCCAAATGGGTGAATGCCTTGAGACAACACTGAAAAACTAGGATATGGGCCATAAACCTGCACTATTTGTACTGAAAATTCAATGGAACTTGCAAGGTGCAAATTGAAATGCATTGTGGAATTAAGATGCAAAGATTTCCTCTTTGAAATGCTTTGTGCAGGTCCGTAGCCAGCCTATTGAAAGGGGGGGTTCTTTTTTTCAAAAAGTGGACCTTTTTGCAGTTTTTCTCTTCCTTTTGTATTTAATTATGAGGTTCAAATACTTCATTTTGGTGTCCTTTTATGCACTAATTTGTGCTGGATTAGCTTGTCTGCTGGTATCTTAATGAGCACGCTTTTTGATGCACCTAAAATACTTACTGCATTGTTGTCAAATTGCTTCCTCATGTACCACCTTTGTCAGTCCATACACAGTTCATAAGTTTAAAGACCACACTAACAACAGAATAGATTTAATGAACTTTACTGAAATATTAATAATAATTCTTCTCATCATCATTGAATCATCATCAATGCATCTTTGAATAAGACGCGCACCGAAGGAGAAGCATTTCCATTGGCTCCAGTCTGCCGGTATTGGCCAATCACAAAAGTCGATATTGCACAGCCAATATCACTGAATATCCCACTATGTTTTATTATTATAATTAAGCTACGTTTATATGGTTATTATATTGTAGACTATTGAGTGGATAAAATATAAAAATCCTTTTAATTAAAAAAAAAAAAAAAAAAAAAAAAAAAAAAAAATTTATTATATTTATATATATATAATATAATAAATTTTTTTTTTTTTTTTTTTTTAATTAAAAGGATTTTTATATATATATATATATATATATATATATATATATATATATATATATATATATATATATATATATATATATATATATATATATATATATATATATATATATATATAGTATATATATATCTATATATAACCCCTCCCCCCCTCATTCAGAGGCGATGCTTCACCGTTGCTTTGAAAAGTGTATTGCGAGAACTCTCTCTGAACTGCACGCGCGGCACACACACACACGTCCAGCTACAATAATGTATCATATTAATTTGAAACAGCAACCCAGAATATTTGTCACAAGCATTGATTAAAACAATGATGACAATAATCACATTAAAAAAAAACAAAAAAAACACTTAAATTCTGGACCTTTGGCAGTGAGGGGGGGTTCCCCCGAACCACCCAAACCCCCCCTGCCTACGGGCATGTTGTGACAACAAAAAAAGCGGTAAAAAAAATTCATCTTACCTGAGCACAGCGTGCCCTTGTGTCGAGCACAGGAGAAGTCATCACACTCGCAGAAGGTGCCGTAGATTTTGCCAAACTCTGACTCGTAGCACAGGCACTGGTTACAGCTGCATTCTCCGCGGCCACTGCACACCTGCTTGCCCTCGGCCTCACGGCAGGCACTGAGGTACTGGTGGTCGACCTCACCCTCCTGGCACTCGCAGCGGGCTCCCAGGTAGCCGGGCTCACAACGGCACATCCCACAGCTGTAGGTGCCGGCGGAGTTGCAGCGGCTGCTGTTGGCCTCTGTGTAATATGTGCAGCTGCAATCACAGCGGTAGTCCACAGAGACCTCCAGACGGTCTTTAAAACCAACAGGCCTGATGGTGAAACTCTTCTTGGTGCCTTTTGGAGGACATCCTCGAGCATCTACAGTTACGTTGAAGGAGACCTGCAAGAAAAATACAAGAAAATGAGTTGTCTGTGTTAAGACAAAATACACAAAAAATGAGGGATGACAATTTTGTAGGTCAACCTGGAAGTTAGCATCATCCTGGTTCCCTTGACAAAAAGCCAACAGGATTTTTCCTTTGACTTTGGATTATTGCAGAAAATAAGCTCTGTGACCAACTAAAGTTTGATTCTTATGCGTTTTGTTCATCAAGATAATCTACACAAATTAACACAACTATCATGAATGTTGAGGCGTAAATACAATGACCAAAAGTAAAAAGCGGATGTTAAAATACAAATGAACTACACAATCACTAAGCTTCTGACAACTCTTTCGATTTTTATTTAAAATCTACAAGTTGGAAAGTTTGAGTTAAAATAGCATGAGTATAAACACAACAAGGCTTTAATGATTACATGAGCTTCCGTGCTTGGTGTGATGTTTAATGTCATGTCCCTGAGAGCCTCTGCAGTCCCCATTTAGCCACTTGTTAGCAACCACTTTTTCAAAGCATGTTTTAAAAAAAAATATTTACAAGTGATGCCTTTTATATTGTATAATAAAATGAGAAAATATCTTGAGCTTGTGTTCACCACAGACTTTAATACAGGCATTTAACTAAAAACCCATAAAAAAAAAAAAAAAAAAAAAAACTAATTTTGGGACGACTGAAGCAAAAGTTCAAAAATGCTAACTCAAAGGAAGGGCAGTTTTCCTCCTGGTGGCATGTATGACCTTATCACTGAAGATACTAATCTAACTGATGTAGATCATACTTGTCAGATTAATCACAGACCATCAGACCAGAGAAAAGACAGACTCCACCCTGATGATTACCACCCAGAGGAAGGAAGTCTATAAGAGGTTTCATCCAGACTAGCCCAGACCTGATCTACATCAATCAATATCTGGTAAGATGGCAAGATGAAACTCATTTCTCAGATTTGGTATTCCACTTGAGATGTGCTTTAAGTTTCATATAATTGCACTGGAATTATGCAATATTGTGCAAATAAACCTTTATCAGTTTATTAATTCTTTTCCCAGAAGTGAGAAAATTTCATGTGTGGATCCTTAGGGGCAGAGAACCGGACACCTTTAAAAATATGTAGTCTGGCTGGCCTTTGATTCAGAACCGCCCAGGGGAGAGGACAAGCCCAACATGCTGAGTCTGAATGCTTTGAAGTAGCGTTTCAGATGAGTGAGCCCTCCAGACCCGAGAGCTCAAAGCTCAGAGCCGAACACTGGGCCACAGAGGGTCATACTGATGGAGGTAGACTAGAGGCTCACATGTGCCCTTGAAGGGCTAAGGCTGTCAACAAAATTCTTTTCATGGAAAAGGGGTTGTTACTTTGGCAGCACTAGTTTCTCTACAGTGAAGTAACAGCCTAAAGAAAACAAGTATAGTGTAAAAATAGAAATGATGGAGGAGAGACTTGACACAAATGGAAGGCAAACAAGAAAATGTGTTAAATATTCAAAATGTCTATATTTGTACCAGTGCTTTTTTTTTTTTTTAAACTGTTGAACTATTCATGTGGAAAAAGTTTTTGTAGGCTACTGGCATGCCAACTGTCATTTTAATGATGAATAATTGCTAATGTTTTGATCCTATGCAGCAATCTCAATTTACTTAGAAATAGAGTTTTGTTTGTTTGTTGTTGTTAGTTCAATTTACATCTGTGAGCTTGTCTTAATTTGCAGTAACCCAATTGTGTAAGTTTATACATGACTGTTCAAAAGTTTGGGGTCGGAAAGACTTTTTAATATCATTACAATTTAAAATAACTGTTTTCTGTTTTATTATACTTTAAAATGTAATTTATTCAAGGCAAAGCTGAATTTTCATCAGCGATTACTCCAGTCTTTAGAGTCACATGATCCTTCAGAGTCACATGATCCTTCAAAAATGCTTAGTCTAATATGCTGATTTGGTGCTTAAGAAACATTTCCTATTATTATCAATTTTGAAAACATTTTTTCAAGATTTGTGATGAATAGATAATGTGATAATTTATAATAATCTATGGTAAGACAGGATTAAAATATTATGTAGCATTGTAAATTGTCTTCACCATCACTTTTGATCTGTTAAAGGGTTAGTTCACCCAAAAATGAAAATTCTGTCATTAATTACTCACCCTCATGTCGTTCCAAACCCGTAAGACCTTCGTTCATCTTCGGAACACAAATTAAGATATTTTTGATGAAATCCAAGAGGTTTTTTTTTTTGTTCAACCTTAATGTTATGAAGCGACAAGAATACTTTCTGTATGCAAAAACAAAACAGAAATAACGACTTTATTCAACAATTTCTTCTCTACCCTGTAATAAGTATTCTCGTCGCTTCATAACATTAAGGTTTAACCACTGCAGTCACATTGACTTTCTGGACCTTGAATGACGGTAATTATGTTGCTTTCTATTGGGGATTAAAAAAAAAAAAAACCTCTTGGATTTCATCCAAAATATCTTAATTTGTGCTCTGAAGATGAACGAAGTTCTTATGGGTGTGGAACAACACAAGGGTGAGTACTTAATGACTTTTCATTAATCATTAAGGACTTACTCAGTTTCATTTTTGGGTAAACTAACCCTTTAATGTGCCCTTAAAAAATAAAAAAATATCTTACTGAACCCAAACTTCTGAATGGTAGTCTACATAAATTGTATTAAGTAATATTAACTGTTGATAAATCAACAGCATTGTAACATTACATCCAATATAGCAATATTTTAATCACATATTATCCAGCATTAACATGCTCCTTAAAAGATCATGCTGAAAAAGGCATCACAAAAAAGTGGGAAAGTGAGGGGTCACAGACAGACAAAGGCATAGAAAGAAGAAGTTTTTCCTCAGTGAGGGAATGAGCTGCAGAATTGGATTAAGGAGACATGTGAGTCATGAGAACATGGCAACAATTAGATGAAGACAGACAGCATTAGAAAACTCCATGAAGTCTGTGTGGTTGGGCAGTGGAAGAGGTGTACATATAATGATGAGACATTAATGGCCAAAACTGTATACTGTAATAAAAACACACCAGTCGAAGACTTGGGAAAACACTGCCAATGTTTTACATTTAGTGATGGATTTAGGACTTCTGCTCCTCTGATGGCTTTAGGGCTCTCACAAATAAACTGAAGCATCAGTCAGAATGGGAGGTTTAATGGTTTTCATAGTCTGCCTCACTGTGTCTGAGCATGCAGTAAGAATGCTATACAGGCTGCCAGTAAAAAAAAAAAAAAAAAAAAAAAAAAAAAATTAACCTAAATTGTCAGTCTATGAACTAAACTAAAATTCCATGAAAACTGAAAATATAAAATTAAAAGCCAATTGTAAAACTAACAATAAAAACTATAATTGTTTTTAAATACTAAAATAGTCCTGATCACCCTGTTAAAGTTTATTTTATGATAACAACTGGCTAGATATACATTATCCCTTACTTATTACAAAAGGCTATTATAATAATATTAATGTTAGTGTAATAATAAACATAACTACTACTACTTTTATTATTAAGTGTTTGGATTATATATCAATATGCATAAGCAAAAATATATTGGTATACCAATCAATTTGTACTTTAAAACACAAGAGCCATCACCACTCCTGACTGTATATAAACACCCACCACATTCCACATGTCCTTGCATTTGCACAACAGTGAGCAAACTTTAAAAATTCATGGCTATCTAAAAGTAAACTGATGTTTCCTTGGGACACCATCCATCTTAATATAGGATTAGATCAATGTGTTATGTATGGGACACTTTAGTAGTCTCTAGGGGCTTGAATCCACTTCTGTGAAAGGAATCTAAGCTAAACTTTAGAATCTGGGCTAACGCCTCTGTATCTAAGGCCCGTATTTTTCCACAGCTCCTCACCCAGAACAGCTCTGCCCTATTGTGCGAGCCCATTGAAATGCAGCGTCCGACTCCTCTGAGGGTTCAGTGGAGGACTGTGAGTGATACAAGGGATTGTGTTTGGGTTGTGCCCCCCTTTCTAAAGGAATGATTGGCACTTGGGCACGGTGTGACAAATTTCCCTCGTGGACGAGACAAAAAGACCCCAGCCTATTGGAGCAGCCAGAGAAATTTGTGTTGCTCAATTCATTGTGGTTATTGAGTTCTACCCTTCCACTATTCCTTTACAATCCTTCTCAACATTCAATTAGACAGAATGGGAATGGTAGAGGAGAGACTGGAGAGCTCTGCTTAAATCCTCGAGGGTCAGATCACTGCATGGTGACATGTACCAAGTAGTCCTATAGACATTTTACAATGTCCGTCTAATTAAGTATGGGAGATCCAACCATGACAATATGCACCATCACCATGTGAACACTGAAAAGCAAAAGCATTCTTTCAGAGTAACCGTTAATTATACAAGCACGGTTGGATACAACATGTGGTCTTGATTGCTTTTGTAATCTGCGTGCTATGATACTGTAATATTTAGTTACTTTGAGAGGGCTCTCTAAGCAGTTTCATCTATTTCACTCTAAACAGAGAGCGAGTCTGCTGTGGCTGACACAGCATAAAGGTATGAGAGTGCAGAGCACGGCATGAGCAAACAACACACAACACATCATCTATAACACAGGAAGTGCTAAACAATATGCCTTAAAGTGTGTGATAGTATTTCAGCCAAGTTCCTTGGACCTGTTGAAAATCACTGCATTGCCAATTATTTGTTAATGGCCAGAATCTGTGCGTAGGGAGTGTCAAATCTTCCTGTCAATGCATTTATTTTTCAAAGTTATTTCTGACTCAAATAATAGATCTTCTGGTGTTAATATGGCCAAATTTATGATTTGAGTTGGAATGAAAAAAGTCATGCTCTGGAATAAACATTTCACATTCCTTCCATGAACTCTCTTTTGCTGCATTTCCCTGTCACTGTCTTTCACTTCCTTAAGAATAGTGAAAGAAAATATGTTGCTTTCACTTCCAGGGCATTATATACAGGTCAACAAAGGCCAAATGAAAAAAACATTCAAACTGTGTGTAAACGTGATCTGAGCACTTAGGAAGACTGAAACGTCTAAGCTTTTAGGTCACTTTCTCTACATCCTCATTAAAAGTACGACTACCATCAGTTCCCTTTCAGTAGTATGAGGTAACAGGATACAGGGGACAGCACCCTGTGCTCAATCCAAGAGGTATAAATAAGATCTGAGCTCTTTGCCACCGACCTCAAACACTCAGGTTGCAGACTGAGAGATAGAATCTGCTGTCATCCATTTGTAAAAGGCACAAGCATTATTTGATAAAATATAAAGTACTAACCGTGTCACCAATTTTGAGGTCAGCACACTTGCGGAGGCCGGTCAGGGGCTGGCCATCTTGGCAGGTGGCAGTGAAGGTCAGACTGAGATCTTCAGGATGGTCCCACACACTCAGCTCAACTTTCGACCTGATGTTCTACATGAAAAAAAATGAAAACAAAAATCAAGCACAAAGCAGTTCACAACATTCACTAGTAACAGTTTTAAAGGTAATGGAGATGTTCCAAAATTACATACTTGGTTTCTATAATGCTTCAGCACCAAAAAGTAAAACCACAAACATTCAATCATATTCTTGGACCACATACTACCACTGAAAACAACACCAAAAATGATCATATCCATGACAGCAATCATAGTCTTCTTGGGTGTTTTGGCATATTTTGGTGTAAACTGGCAATCAGGAGAGATTGTGTGTGTGTGTGTGAGTGAGAGAGACACACACACACACACACACACACACACACCAAAGAACATCTTTCAAGTTCATTTCTTGGACCACAGCAGCGATCTTCCAAAACAGCAACAAACACAGAGTATCAGATCTTCATTAGCCAGAAATATCAGACTACAAAGCTTACTGTGTGAACTAAAGCAAACACATGGACGAGCCCATCAAATGTTCTACACTGACAAAAACAGGAAATTCCTAATCTTATGTAATCATATGATTACACAGCAAAAGAGCAAAGGTTTTCTAAATTAGAGAACACAACATCATCGGTTCATAATTCAATTCAATTTCTAACCATTTATTAACTGTAAGGAGTAATTAATTTGGTTGCCAATTAAGTTGGAGTCAATTTACATAGAAAACTTTATGTGAGTGATGGTTATTTAGTACTGTGCCGTTGTGTTGATAAAACTGTTGCCTGACCCTGAAGTGTTGACCACATTGCCTGAAAATGAACAGTGCGTTCATAATGCGCTGTCACTATACATCACAGCCTCAAAGCTGAACCTTAAAATACACATACTACACTCTTGACAGAGGGAACAAAAGCATGAAGGGGTCAGTCTTGGGGTCATCAAGAGTGTTTTCTTTTATGTGCACCTGTGTTTCAAATGGGACTATGCAGGGGTGCAGGAAGATGTATTGGGTTAGAAAAAAAATATAAAAACACTTGTGCCTGTCTTACATACTTGCACTCCAGAGAGGAGTGCAGAGAAAAACCCACCAGTAGGTGGCGGCAAGTCACTCGCTGTGTCCGAAATCGAATACTTCCTTACTATATAGTATGCAAAAAAAAAAAAAAAAAAACAGTATGCCAACAGACTAGTATATCTGAATGCATAGTATTCAAAAAACAGTAGTACGTCCGGCGAGATTCTGAAGTGCGCATTTGATAGACACTTTAACTATCCCATGATACTATATAGAATGTACTTTAATGGTCGTGAAGTAAGTTCACATTCAAATGTAGTACCTACTCAAACAGTACACGATTTCGTACGTAGCAACTGTCTTAATGAGCAAGTCACTGAATAAGTCCGTCAAATCAATTCATTCAGAAACGTTGCGTTGCATTTATAAACCTGTGTAAACAAGGGGTGCTGCGGGTACTTCCCAAGCCCATGGGACTATAAAAATTCACCTACAGTACAAGATGCTGATAAGAACAACTTACATTGTATGCGTTCACAATTAGCTGAATAATGTTTTTGGAGTCTTGGTCCAAAATTTCCACTGTAGTCCCAGGGATCAACGCAGTGAGATTCTATGGGTACAAAGACATTAAGAACACATTAAACAAAACAAAAACAGCTCAACACTGATCAAAATAGCTTATGATGAATGAGAGGTACCTTGTAAAGAACATAGTGTCTTTTGGTCACTGCAAAGATGAGGAAAATATTGTTTTCAGCCAGTTTCTCTCCAAGAAGAGCGAGTGAAGGGTAGTCCTGTAGAGAGACGCCACATGTCCATATATCAGTAAGATACATTCAAGCAATCCCTCACTCCCTGCAGCACTCTTTCTGTCAGGAAGTTTGCAAAAGGAAGTCATTGCTCTTGTGATTCCCCTCCACGGTTTCCGTTATCCTTCCCACCCATTTCCTCTGAATACAGCTACAGGCGTTCTCTGCTACTAACCTGTCAGAAAATCCAGGGAGTTTGTGCTCAATCTCTTCAACCAATGATCAGCGATGTGTTAAGCATGAGTAAAGTTTCCTTACAGAACAAGACGGATGTGTGTGTATTATATATATATATATATATATAAATTAAATCCTAGTTCGCAGTAGAAGGCACACACTGTTTTTGTTTGTTTTCCTTCTGGCTGAGCGAGCTCTCTCACACTCAAAACTCAGCTGCTTTGGATGGAGCCCAAACTGCTAAACGAGCACTGCATCTGTTCTTGCACTTTGACATAGATGATGGGGGGGGTTTGAACTTTATCCAGTTATCAGTTATAAAAAAAAAATAAAAAAAAAGTTATGAATATCCAAGAGACATCACATGGTCAAAGGAGAAGGAAACAATAAGAGCACAAAAGCTTCCCATTAAAACTGAATTATCTGCAAATGCCTTGGAAGGTTTCTTGATGTTGTTCAGCAGACACACACCCGCTGAGGTTTTAACCAAGCATTTCAGACAATCATTATGTGTTATCGTCAAGCATTTTTAGCTGGTGGGAGTTAAGGGCAAGCAATTAGACATTAAGTATGTTTAAATAAAACCAAAGCTCATCCAGACAGTCTGCAGTTCATTTACCCAGAGCAAATGGACATGTAGTCTTCACATTTGAAGACTGAACATTTGTTTGGTTCAGCCATTTAAAATTAAATTTGACTTTCAAGGTATAAAAGCTTTACCATCTTCGTTGCAGCGCTGTACTCGTTCTTGTCGTTCAGGTGACACTGTCCATCGTGAGGATGCACTAGACCACCGAGCTTGCCATCTAAAGCCAAGTGAGGGACGTCATCGGTGGCAAACACCAGGAGATGATAGGCCTCTTTCCTCCAGCCAATCTTCTCCTGCCACAATGAGACCAAACTCTTATTTATACCAGCATATATCTTTTTGCATCACTATACCATGTTCATTTAATTGTTACACTGTGATTTTTATTTTAATAATTATTCTAATTAGTTTGTTGTTGTTAGTTGCACATTTATAGTTGATGGATCAGCTCAGTTATATTACAGTTGCCAGAATATGTATCAACACATGGACAGAGTTTTTCAAATCAAACACGCATGAGAGATATTTTTAAACAAATGTATCTCGAAAATTAAGTATTAGTAGTATTAATGCTAATTTTAAATATTAATTAAGTAGGTAGTACATGAAATATATTTTAGCATTTTGAAGCACTTTGTTAATTATTTTATCTTAGGAATCTGTCAAAACTAAAAAACTAAAAATGTTATTGTCATTTATTAGGTAAATAAACAACTATACAATTTACAATTTGTATATACACCGATCAGGCATAACATTATGACCACCTTCCTAATATTGTGTTGGTCCCCCTTTTGCTGCCAAAACAGCCCTGAACCATCGAGGCATGGACTCCACTAGACCCCCTGAAGGTGTGCTGTGGTATCTGGCACCAAGATGTTAGCAGCAGATCCTTTAAGTCCTGTAAGTTGCGAGGTGAGGCCTCCATGGATCGGACTTGTTTGTTCAGCACATCCCACAGATGCTCGATTGGATTGAAATCTGAGGAATTTGGAGGCCAAGTCAACACCTCAAACTCATTGTTGTGCTCCTCAAACCATTCCTGAACCATTTTTGCTTTGTGGCAGGGCGCATTACCCTGCTTAAAGAGGCCACAGCCACCAGGGAATACAGTTTCCATGAAAGGGTGTACGTGGTGTGCAACAATGCTTAGGTAGGTGGTACGTGTCAAAGTAACATCCACATGGATGGCAGGACCCAAGGTTTCCCAGCAGAACATTACCCAAAGCATCACACTGCCTCCGCCGGCTTGCCTTCTTCCCATAGTGCATCCTGGTGCCATGTGTTCCCCAGGTAAGCGACGCGCACACACCCGGCCATCCACGTGATGTAAAAGAAAACGTGATTCATCAGACCAGGCCACCTTCTTCCATTGCTCCGTGGTCCAGTTCTGATGCTCACATGCCCACTGTTGGCGCTTTCGGCGGTGGACAGGGGTCAGCATGGGCCAGGAACCCGGGAACACCTCACAAGAGCTGCAGTTTTGGAGATGCTCTGACCCAGTCGTCTAGCCATCACAATTTGGCCCTTGTCAAACTCGCTCAAATCCTTACGCTTGCCCATTTTTCCTGCTTCTAACACATCAACTTTGAGGACAAAATGTTGACTTGCCTAATATATCCCACCCACTAACAGGTGCCGTGATGAAGAGATAATCAGTGTTATTCACTTCACCTGTCAGTGGTCATAATGTTATGCTTGATTTGTATACTGTATATATATTAAGTATGCAGCTTTTATGGCCTCATATTAATTTAAACACTAAATGGATACTTTTAAACATTCAAGACAACACAGAACCATTTAAAATTAACTTAAAAAAAAAAGAAATTAATGCAAAAGGGGGTTTTAAATTGGTGAAGTCACAGTTTACAGATTCATATATCATATTTTTAACCTAAAATCTAGATACAAAAAGGACTACTCAAATACCAGACAACACCTGCTAACTAGTGCTTTACATGGCTTAATAGCCAAAAACAGGATGTCCAGGCAAGAACTGAGAAACACATGGCAAATTCAACACACAAGATCTCACTAGTCTCACAAACAAGAACTAGCACTGAAATAACTCGCATAGCCGATAAATGGGCAAGGCTCTCCTCTTTCATTCAGTGTAAACCACAGTCTCTTTCTCTCATGCATGCTGTGATTGTGCCTTTCATGCCAAAGCAAATATTTTTACAGCCTATGATGTCAGGCAATATTAGCGTGTCTCTTTTAGGACTCAGACACCTGTATCTATTCTGAGAAAACTCAAAGCAAAGCAAAAAAAAGGATATCTGATGTCAAGATATTCTCTCTTTTCATTAAACCTTGCTGGACAGGCTTGCTGTCTCTATAGGGAGTTAAAGGAGTCAAAGAAGCTTAATGATGATGAAGCAGCAAAATAACCAGTCCTGAGTGACTGACTGCTTACCTTGCAAACTGCAGCCTGCAGAATGGCATCAAACCCCCCCTCTGGTGCATCTCTGTTACGCGACACCATCTGCTTCTGCACTTCTTCATTGAAACGATCAACCTTGTCCGTAAGAGACAAGAGGTGACGAAAGCCGAATGTGGGGACACAGTTTGGGAACAACTTATATCTGTAATAAGGGAGGAAAGATAAATACCAGCTTAAACAGCAATACATAAAACAAAACTTAAATGAATCCTAATATTGTGGTTTTTTTGATATACTATATATTCAAAATCTACTTTTTAAATTTAATTTTAACAGAAATTTTAATTGACGCTATGTTAGGTTATATATAAAATATATATTTTATTTTATTATTTAGTAATATTACTTTATTAAACATTCAAATAATATTAAACATTAATTATTATATTAAAATATTATTTAAGTGCAGGAAAGGGCAAAGTGACATGTTGCAGAACAAGGGACATGCCCTGTCATTTGTCCCTATGATTTCTGTTGTGGTACAGTGAGCATTCAAGAGGACTGAATGCATAACCTACATGGTCACTGATGCATGATGGGCTGCGGGCTGCATGGAGTAATAGCTTCTCTGGGGGTACTGGCTGTGCAACCTCAATCTGCTCTGTTACACATTTCAAATTCTACCATTATTTTACACTGAATCAGAATGATAACCACCAGTGATATCAATCACTTTCACCAGTGATTTTTTTAAAGCTTTCCCTGAACTAGATTAAGTTTAGACTTTTGAGTGTGACATAAGACTTTGGATAACAAGTCCAAAATTGTGGCATGCCAAGTGCTTTTAGATTTCCAATGATGCACTTTTCTCCAATACGAGGCTACGCCAAAGCAGGGATATTTTTGGTAATACAAGGGAAATAAATTAAGACATTTTCACTTCCCCAGATGAGATAGTAGTGTGTCCAAACTGTTCTCACTAACAAGTAGCCATTCCTTCCATCAGTTTCTTTCATTGCATAACAAAGGCAATTACAGGACAAAAGGTGTAATCGAGTCTTTTTTGCATTTGTATTCAGGCATTAGGAAAACCAATCCAAAACCTGTTTTACAGCTCATCACAGATCTGAGATCAGAGACATCTCTTTCTTACCCATTGCAGGGGTTGTCCTGGTACTTGGGGGCTGTGTAGGAGAAGGGTGAGATGTTCTTATCCACAAAGGAGCCAAAACCAAGGCGGAAGTTACTTGTGAGCTTCCTCATTTCCTCAGCCAGTTTGGTGCCCAGGTTGCGGATTGTGTCCAGATCGTCCTTCATGGAGAGCGAGAGGTCCATCAGGTAGTACAAATCAACGGGGTAGTCTTCCACAGGGCGCACTTGTACCTCAAATGAAGTCTGGTCACCTGAAGAATGGAGTCATAGTCATTACATTAACATTTAAATTGATCTAAAATTTTTCTTTTCTAAATCTATCAGCCGATGCATACCAGGCCTCAAGCTGAGAGAGATCTTCTGTGGGTATATCTGGATGACATCATACTGGGTCACCCCAGAACCTTTGGAGCTCAGGGGTTTGCTCCGCAACAGAGAGCTGCCACTCCTGGGATTCTCTATAAAAGGAGCATCACATCCTCTTTTCACTAAGTTTTGGCTAAAGTCACATCGTGAGGTGAGTGTTCTGGCACGTCCAAAGTCCTGAATCAGGGGGAAAAAAGATCACTGTGGTAAGCAATGTGAGGAAACCATTAAATAAATGAGCAAACCCACATATGCAGGGAAATAGAGCACTAATGCGCTTAGTAAAGTGTTGACAGGTCAAGTGTATTAAAATGAATAAATCAGTGGCCAGTCTGCCTAGACAACATTTGAATGGGTCTATGATGCCTATAATACTGTCTGGGTAGGCTGCCCAGTAGGTTTTGAGACACAGCCACACTCAAAAATCAACTGTCAATCAGTGTCTCGCGGGAACACGGGCGCACGCACCTCTTGCGCGCACCAGGCGCAGCTCGGGTGAATGAGGAAACATTCTTCACAAGATGTGGCGCTGCCGCTCATACAAACATTAAGACCTAGAAAAAAAGAAAGCCCAAATTCAAGTCAAATAGGAATTATGAAAATGTACATTTATTCACTTAGCAGATTTTTTTTTTTTTTTTTTATCTACAGACACAACAGAGTCGCAATATAAAGTCACGGAATTGCTCAAAGTAACTAGGGATAACTGACCCCTCATTATCATAATGGAGAAATAAAAACATAAATATTTGAATAAATAAATAAAAATTAATTATTACAGAAACTAGTTAGCAAATCCGTAAATTAATAACAAAAAAATAAAAATACAATTTATTCATGCATTTATCATTTACGTTCACAATATTCACATCTATTTATTTATTCATACTAAGTTGATGTATTAAATTATTTTTCGTATTTGGTCCTCCAGATTAGAGATGTACGATTTTACATCTCTTTGTTTCATTTTTTACTTTTTATCTAAACGATAGTCAAGGCTTTTTGAGTTAAATACAGACGACATCGTCCTTTCACAAAACACTGCACTTATACTTACCATTGACGCTGTGAATAAATATTTCCAAGACTATGTAAACTAGAAGAGCCGGGTGACGTGTAAATGGGCAGAGTTTCCACATTATTCCTCGCAAAATCAAAACCCCGTTCAACATTAAAAGGAGTTTGTTTTTTCGTACAATTGTATAAAAAGATTGTATTATTTTAAATCGTGAGTGGCTGAGATCTTCTCTTTGTCCATCCTCTCCACATCACAGCGGCACATACATGACTGAAGTTACCGTCCAGTGCAGATAACTGTATTGGTAAACACATGAGTGAAATCCGAGGCGTGATACTGCAACTCTAAACAATAATCCACATTCAAAGTTGTTGTTACAGTCGCGCTCTGCCTGAGGTCCACTGCAATAATTCAGCCTGCACTGCATCCATACTATGTTTTAAATCTTCAGTCGCAAGAACATTTAAACTTCCTGAACAGGCTGTTTTTATCCATCCTCCGGTTGTTTTCGGCGTGGAAGTTCAATAGTTGAGTGCCTAACGCGTCCCTCACATTACTTAAAACTCCGCCCATGGGAGACGAGACGGGACGTTTTTTCCCCAATCAGTTTTCAGACAAGCCCCGCCCTCTGCAACTGGGATTGGCTAGTAGGGCAACTTCCAAGCATGCTCCGATTGGACAGTTAACAGGTCATTCAATTTTCGTTACCAATCAAAGAAAATAACAATCAGGCGAAGGACGGAATAGTCATATATGAGGGGGGGAAACGAGAAAGCGCCATAAAAGAACCTTTAACACTTTAATTAGTTGGTGATTCTTTAAATTAAGAAATTAGATTTAGAGCATTTTGTAAGTATTTTTGATACGTTAGTAGTACATTAAATATCGAAGTCCTTTAAGATCTGGCTTGGAAAGTTTATCCAGCCAGCGGAGTCAGCAGCCATGTGACCATCACTAATTACACAGCCACCTGTTCCACAGTAAGAGCTGTGGAAGTAGAATTAGGTAGCTCAAACAATATAAAGTTGTTCTGGTTAACCTGAGCTGGCAGGAGTGATAAAAAGGGTCCTTTCACCACTGACCATTTTTACAATTGCAAAACGGCCTTGAAATGTTCACATTTAAATTTACATCATTGTAGTTTATCAGGTTGGCCTCCACTCTCAATTCGTAGACAGCATCACTGGCTTATTTTTATTTATAAGGCAGTGATATGATTGTTGCCTTCTTATTTATCGGTTTTCTCTTTGGTAGAAAACAATAGATACAATCTTAGGTCAAAAAATAGCATTCTTTTTACTATACTTGTTGTAAAATCTGAATTTGGTAAAATTGCCTTCCGTTACAATGCCCCTTCAACCTGGAATGCTTTGCAGAAACAGTTGAAGCTAGGCACTATTATCCCACTTAATGATTTTAAATTATATGTCACAGAAACCTTCAGCTATAAGTGTTATTGTATATAGGCTGCTGTTCTGTTTTGTTTTTACCTGTCCTGGTTATGTTATTGTGTCATATTTTCTTTGTTGTTGTATTTAACTTTTGTCCTTGTTAGGTGTTGTAGTATGGTTTATGGGGTGCTGATACATTTCTTAAGTGCTGCCTTTCTTGGCCAGGGATCATCTGAAAAAGAGACTATAGTCTCAATATGACTTCCCCTGGTTAAATAAAGGAATAATAAAATAAAAAAAAAAAATGGTGTAGCTCTACATTGGGCCTGGGTTTGCACTAATCAAATCATTAAAGAATGAACAGGAAAACAGTTTTATTTATGAAACACAAGGAAATTTTATATATGCATGCAGTTACCATAACTCTGGTAATATCAGAACAAAAAAACTGAAATTCAGAAACTCTTAATTTCCACTACTGTTCAACAGTGTTACTAACAACGAATTACAACGAAATGGTTGTACATAACATACATGTTTGTTGCAAAAATGGAACTGTCAACTGAAATCCAGTCATACTGGTCAGGGAACTATTTACAAAGCTTTAACCGTTGCTTAAAACAACACAAACTCAAATAGACGTGGGGGTAGAGGCCTGTGTGAGAAGCTCAGAGGTCATATCCACTATAGATCTCAATGGAAGGCCACTGAGGAAGCCCTGATGCTTGGCCCGCAGTTCCAGAAGGGCATCCACGATCCTTTGGCGGTTTAAGCTTGGGTGGCGCTCCAACAGCCGGGCCATGATTGTGTCAAAGCTTCCCATGGTGGCGTAGTGCTGTGGCACACATGTACCAGAGGCTGTGGGCGAGTCACACACATTGGTCAACCTGTCCAAACTACAGCGCGGCCCCTGAGTCAAAAACATACGCATGAATGATATTAAGGGTTTGGAATAGAAAATCAAAAGTAGTACAATTTAGAAATATAATTTCTAAATTGTAGCCTGCCTGGAAAATTGCATTTCCCGGTATTAAATAGCCTATTAAAATCCCTTACCAGTGACTGAAAAGTTAATAGTTCTGGACACAGCAAAATTTCTAAAGTGCCTGCCACTCATACTTACTCCATGTGATAAACTGTAGGTTACGCCCTTCGTTCCCAGTCCATCCCCTGCAGTTTCTGAAGTGCTGCAAGACTGATCCCTCAGTGTAGGCTCAGCTAAAGCAGGCCGACAGAGTTGCACCACCTGGACAGTGTGACCTTGGAGAGAGCGCCCATTTAGATCTTCAACTGCTGCCTTG
Source organism: Mylopharyngodon piceus (assembly GCA_039654765.1). NCBI lineage: Eukaryota > Metazoa > Chordata > Actinopteri > Cypriniformes > Xenocyprididae > Mylopharyngodon > Mylopharyngodon piceus. Next base: position 11,770,724 of record CM077441.1, on the reverse strand, counting down.
GCATCGCTGGGATTCTTGAGATAAACAATAGCTGCCCTACATAAGCATTCAAAAGATTGCAGTTCATTAGTGATGATCTCTAATGATGCTTGGAAGCCTGGAACTACAGCATTCAGCATTACTACAACGTCTGTAAAGATTGTTGTAAAAATAAAAACTGTGATTTAAAGCATGCCACTGCCGGTTTAAGAACTGTAACCATCACAGTTTGGGTGTAGAGCTGTAAGCTCATGTAATTACACAGGTACAATGAGATTATGAGTAATCATATTAGTTCAGTAAGAAATGTACACCAATTTTCCTGCTAGAAACCTTATAAGAGTGTTCAGTGCTCATTTATACTGATACATGTAGTTAAAGGGTTAGTTCACCCAAAAATTAAAATTCTGTCATTAATTACCCACCCTCATGTCGTTCCACAACAGTAAGATCTTCGTTCGTCTTCGGAACACAAATTAAGATATTTTTGATAAAATCCAATGGCTCAGGGAGGCCTCCATTGCCAGCAAAACAATTAACACTTTCAATGCCCAGAAAGCTACTAAAGACATATGACGCACAGTTTTTTCCGTAAGTTGAATATGGAAGGCGTAGGACGTACAGCGTAAGCTTTTTGAACAATACGGAAGGCGGTCTGGCGGAAGCTAGATGTTTTACTTCATAACTTGTTAAATATGGATTTTTTTTTTTTTTTTTACACAAACGCATCGCTTTGCTTCAGAAGGCCTTTATTAACCCTCTGGAGCAGTGTGGAATATGTTTATGATGGATGGAGACACTTTCTTCAGCTCATACTCGTTTGGTAACGCATACTGCCATTATAAAGCTCGGATGCGTCAGGATATTTATTAATATTTCCACGATTGTGTTCATCAGAAAGAAGAAAGTCATATACACCTAGGATGGCTTGAGGGTGAGTAAAGCTTGGGCTAATTTTCATTTGAAAGTGAACTAATCATTTAAAATAGTTCATATGACTACAGTTTGATACACGCTCCGAACCACTGATTCGAAACAAAAGATTCATGAAGCAGTGTTTTGAAAATCGCCCATCACTAGATATTGTTGAATAAAGTCGTTATTGGTTTTTTTGGCGCACAAAAAGTATTCTCGTCACTTCATAACATTAAGGTTGAACCACTGTAGTCACATGAACTGTTTTAAATATGTCTTTAGTAGCTTTCTGGGCATTGAAAGTGTTAACAGTTTTGCTGGCAATACAGACCTCACTGAGCCATCGGATTTTATGAAAATCCGATGGCTATCTTAATTTATCTTAATTTGTGTTCCGAAGATGAACAAAGGTCTTACGGGTGTGGAACGACATGAGGGCGAGTAATTAATCTCAGAATTTTTGGGTGAACTAACCCTTTAAACTAAACGGTTTGCCCACTGAGTAGTCACACAGTTGATAACATTTACTGAGATTCTGTTAATTAGTGTCTAGAGAAAGGTGTAATGCAATAAATACCATTTCTTTAAAAAAAAAAAAAAAAAAAAATCCAAAAACCTGAAGTGATGGTGGTGTCGATTGCTATTTTCTAACTTTGAACCAGTGTTCAATCACAGCTTTGGGCATGTGTGGGCTAAATTCAGCATGTAAAGCAAATGCTTACCTCATATTGTTGCTGAAAGTGGAGATGCAGACATTCGTAGCATTGTACTTCTCAAACCAAAGCAGCACTTCATGCTACAGAAAATATAACATTTAGTGGTGTCTGCTGCCCTCTAGGGGCCATAATTAACTTTACTGAAAAGTTTACATTTATGGGCACCCTACCTCAGTGACATTGAGTGGTAAGCATGTAATGCACAACAGGGAACTTTCTTTTGACTCATCAGTTCCTGTAAGAAAGTATATATATATATATATATATATATATATATATATATATATATATATATATATATATATATACACATACATACACACACACACACATATATACATATATACATACACACACATAATATTACAAACAGCAATGAGGCTTTCTTCCAGAACAGTATTTGAGTTTTCAAACTGCACTTAATGCAAATATAGGCCTTAATGAGTGTTGCTGAAAAGAAAGAAATTCACTAACCATCACTGTCATAGTTTCAATTAACCTACTACACCTTTTTGCTCCATTTTGTAGTTCATACTTTCCCTCTTTTCATTCTGCTTTGCCATTTTTCCATCTTGATTTAGAGACCCAAGTTCCTCCTCTGCATCAAACCAAGCTTCGCTGGCATTTTGATCCTTGATGGCACCTACCATAGCATGTATATAAAACACTGTAAAACGATTCCGGTTTATTTCCCTTTTTTCCCATCTGATATTCATACCAGGGGTTGTCTCAGTGGAAGATCCTGGATTCTTGTGTGAAAAGACCTCTTTATCGCTCTTGTTGCCATCACCTTTTGCTGCATCCTGTTCAGAGATGACAAATACTGTAATGTTACATTTAGAATAGTCAGACTCAAATATTTCAGGTACAAATGTGATGAATCAACAGTTATCAAATGAATGGAAGGATATAAATGAAGTACCGGAGCAGATTCAGCGTCCTGACAAACTTTAGTGTTCGGTGCTCTCATCTCTTTACTTTCTTCATCCACTCTGTCACCATTTGCAATGGTACTACACAGAACCATAGAATACTTTGCACTTCTGAACATGTATGAGGCCATACACAAACATTAACCTTTTCACATGTATCAAACAGCAAAATTCAGTGTATCAATAGTGTGATGTGCATCACTGCAAAGGCAGACATGCTGATATTATGTGGGGAAAACCCCCCCACAATGGAATGCAGTACAGGACCGAAACAATGTCATTCATACATTTATTTATCTACACTACTGTTCAAAAGTTTGGGGGTCTATTTTTAAATGTTTTTTGAAGAAGTCTCTTATTCTTACATGTCTGCATGTATTTGTTAAAAATACAGCAAAACAGTAATCAAGATTCATTTATATTTTACCAATACATTTCCATGACTTTTGAGGCAAATATTAATGATCTACCATTCAATGAAATGTCTATGTATGTAAAATCCATGTTCAAATTCACCACAGCATCTTAACTAAAATTAATGTCACATGACGAATGTTAAGTATTGTAATTTGTTCAACCAATATTATCAATTAAACATGCATTCTATTATCAGGGTTCCCACTCTTTCATGAACGCCAGATTCAAGGACTTTCAAGGACTACTTTAAGCACCATTTATTTTATATCAAGCACCTATTAAATTCACATCCCAGCATATGGAGCATCATGAAAGACCTCTTAGAGTACTTAAAATTTTAACCTTCCTATTTGCATTTGTATCCATTTTTACCCAGAAGAGGTACAGAATCATTTGTACAAAAATACATAGTTTTTAGTACGAAAAAGAAATTTGGTAAATGTGTTAATAATTATGTTTTGTCATGTTTTCCATTTTCTTAAGTTTTCTTTAATTTTTTCTTTCTTTAAATTTAAGGAGATATAAAATTGATACACCTTTTGTGTTTGGGTCCAAACTGTAGTCCTACTGTACCTGTGTCTATCATAACTGCAGTAATATGAAAGGATATACTGACAACTAAAGCAAAATTTATGGGGCATATGTTTTTTTTTTTTTATGCAATGTTTTTTTTTTATACAATGAGGAGAGAGGGCTGGTAGAATATACGAGTAAGCAAGCTGGAGTGAGAGAAGTTTGCAGATTTCTTATCCCTAATTTTAACAATTATTCAACACTAGTTTTAGTTTTCATTTTTTATGAATCATTACTTGAGTAATTTACTTTACTTTCTCAAAATTGAGTTTCTATCTCAAAAGTCAGATAACTCGTTCAACTCGTCTTATAAAGTTCAATTCTGAGGAAAAAAAGAAAAAAAAGTTTATATCTCATAATTTTGACTTTATAAGACATAATTGTGACTTTATATCACGCAATTCTGACTTTTTATCTTGCATTTGTGAGTTTATATCTCAATTCTAAGGAAAAAAGTCAGAACTGTGAGTTTATATTACGCAATTCTGAGAAAAAAAAAAAAAGTCAGAATTGTGAGATAAAAAGTAGCAATTACCTTTATTTTTTTATTCAGTGGCAGAAACAAGCTTCATTAGGATAAGGTAATTGGCATAAAAATAATCAATGGTCGCCCAGGGGTGCTATACGACCACCGTGATCTATCTGAGTGCAAAATGCTGCTTGGGGAAGTTCAAGATACTATAAAACGATGCGCGCTGATACACGTTTTCCTCCCGTAGAAAAGTTCATTTCAAAGCAAGTGTCTCAGCAACAGAAAACACAGACACTGCTTGTAATATAATGTTTAAAAATCCCAAAACAAATATTCTTGAAGCAAGAAGGACGTGTTATAATGTTTGCTAAATTTTATTCGATCACTTTCAAGGTCCTATATTTGTTTTCAAGTACTTTCCAAGGGTTGAATCCATGTGTCTGAAATTCAAGTACTTTCAAGAAGCGTGGGAACCCTGTATTATACAGATATTTATGAAACATTTTTATGACTTTTCCCAAAACCTTTCGGTTTTTTGTTTTTCCAAAACTTTTCCCGGCCTGGAAATTTTTATTTTAAAATTCATGACTTTTGCTAAGTTTTTCATGACTTTACAAACCCCGTGTAATATTGTGAAATATTATTACTCTTAAAATAACTGTTTTCTATTTTACTACATTTTAAAATGTAATTTATTCCCATGATGGCAAAGCTGAATTTTCGGCACCCATTATTCCAGTCTTCAGTGTCACATGATCATTCAGAAATCATTCTAATATGCTGTTTTGATGTTCAAGAAACATGTTTTATCAATGTTAAACAGTTGTGCAGATTAATTTTTGTGGAAACAGTGAATAATGTTTTCATGATTCTCTGATGAATAAAAAGTTTTAAATAATTTTGAAGAAAGCATTTATTTATAGAAATCTTTTGTAAGATTAGAAATGTCTTTACTGTTACTTTTGATCAATTTAATGCATCCTTGCTGAATAAAAGTAGTAATTAAAATCATTAATAATAATAATAATAATAAACATTTTACACATACAGTATATACATTTTACTGACCCCAAACTTTTGAATGGTAGTGTATTCTAGGAGGTTTTGATTTGAAAATCTAGCCAAGAATTGACTGAACCACTCGCCTCCAGCATCCTGGCTGTGAAGTGCAATGTGGCAGCACTATGTTCCAGCATTCCAATAAAGAACTCATACCAGGGAAAGCAGTCGGAAAATGTACAATTTCTGTGATAAGGTTAGTTTTAATGATATTTATTTGACATCACGACCACCTACCTTCCTGGACTGTCTAAATGGGCCTCAAGCACCTGAAATGAGACCTTATTACCTACTGTTTATATCTCAGATACAATAAATTTCCAAATTCAAATTCTGTCATACCGATGCTGGGCTGTAGTTTGCACCTGTAGTTATCTTTTCAGAGTCTACTGACAGGGGCTTAAGGTCATCCAGAGGAGTTCCAGCCAGAATCAGTCTCCTCCTCTCATGGTAATCTTTCTGTAGTGTGTTCAGAGTTTCTGCTATGCTGTCCGGCAGTGCCTCAGTACTGAGGTACATACAAAAAAATAGCTTACCTCAAAGTTAGGATAGAATACCTCAATAGAAAATTGAGTTTGAATTCTTGTAATACAAATTCTTTCTTTGAGTAATATCTTACCCCTGATGAGCACTTTCACCTAGTGGGGAGGTGAAGTAGCGTCTCCAGCAGTGCTGTTGGCACATGACAAACTGAAGAGCGAGAAGACGCAGCTCTGCTCTTCTCACTCGCTGGGCACAGTCACACCCACAGACTCTCCCGCAGTGGTCACCACCAGGACTAGGGCTGAGAAGACACATAAAAACTTGACATGATATTTCTTGACATTTTAAAATCTGTTGCTTCAAAAAAAATAAATTAATTAAAAAAAAAATAATAATAATATATATTTTTTATATATATATATATATATATATATTTTGATGCACTACATGGACAAAGACTGGAGCTAATAACTGTAATAAAAAGTTGTCTTCCTCAAGGGGGCGCTTGAAGTCTCAGAAAGCCAAATCCCCAGGATGTTTAATGTCTTGCTGGAGACATTTTTACACAAAGTATAATCTTCCTAATTTGTTAATTTCAAGGATTTATACCTTATGTACAAATGGAAATCCTATACAGCAGTCACTATAATTTCTAATTTAAAAAAGTAACATTCATCATGACAACAGCTCTCTGAATGCTCTTATGCAGCTACAATAGTTTGAACAACATTTTACCCTTTTACAATAATGACACTGAGAAACATCGATAGCCACTGAATTAAAAATATACTGTGAAAAGTTAAATCAAAAGAATTATTTAAACACTGATCAACACAGATTATAAATTCTCTTTATGACGTTTTTGAAGCATTAAAGTTTTGGTGGAATGGACTTTCAGTGGTGGGACAGAAATCTCTCAGGATTTATTAATAATATCTTTCAGAAAAAGAACAAAAGTCTTATGGGTTTGTAACGACATAAAAATTTTCATTTTTGAGTGAACTAACCCTTCAAGCACATTACCTTGCCTTTCTAATCCTTAGCAGTTTCAGCTCATTCTCCGTCTCCTTAAGTTTTATGAATTCCTAGGAGTAAATGATCAGCACATTATTCACAGCTCATTTGAAAAGATCACAACTCCAACCGTTCCATTAGGCATACGAATAGATGATGATACCTCTGTGAGGACATCCAAGTCAGACATGCAGACTTCAGTAATAGTGTTCTTTTCAGATGTGGCCATTTGTACAGTTTGTGTATCTTTCTCATGGCTGACAGCTAGCAAGTCAGTGTCAGTGGCAATGTTTTTCACCTGGAAGATCTGACCAACCTCTGTTGCACATGTAGAGGTGAAACAGGTTCTGAAATCACCACAGGCATCTATTATTTGGTCCACAGAAACAGAAGCACCACATTTGGAAGATCCCACATTGATCTCCTCTATCTGTTGCTCATATCTTGAGCCTTGCTTCTTTCGCAGGTCTTCACGACTGTCTCCTGACTCATCAGCAAGCTCGAAGGAATTGCTGAGACAAGAGAAACAATCAGTAGAGTTTGTAGAAGTGGCATTGGCCATGGAGGCGTCTGACAGTTCATCTGACAGTTCTGTACTGCCTTTTTTGGCCATGATTGAATCATTGTAGCCTGCCTCCGTACTTTGGCTGCCATCGCTCCATACGGCGTGGTCTAAGCTGGTGCTACTGAAACTGTAGTATTCTGGCATCACTTCCTGATCCAGTTTGTGGTCATCTGCTTTTTCCATTTGATCATACAATTGGTCTTGGTCATTTTGGATATAGTCATTCCTCTGAACCCGACTCTGCTTATCCAGCTCCATATCAAGGGAGAAGCTTGCCTGGGCTGTTGTGTCTTGGAAGTGTTTGGTGTCTTCCCTCTTCTCTACTTCCTCCCACAGCCGAGACAGGCACTGGGCATGGGGACACATTCCTTTACTGTACGAAGGAGGATGCGCAGCAGGGCTCCTATCATCATAGCTCTGTCTAGGTCTAGTTTTCTGAGTGTTTAGGGTACTCTGCATGCAACCTAAATTAATATTTTGCTTTGTGACGTCACTTTTGGCAGTTAAGACGTTCAGCTCTTCTTTCACACTGTTTGGCAGCAGCTCAAGTTGTTTCTCATTCTCTAAACAAGAAAGTAATAATCAGTACTCTAGCTGCTAGTGAAGTTTTAAAAGTCTATGGCAGAACTCAAACATGTCATCTTACCTGACACACAGACTCTGTCCTCTGAAATTGCAATGTGAATGCTGCAACGGCTGCACTTCTTGGTACCAAATGGACAACTGGTCCTACAGTTTTGACACCGAGATGCACCATAAAATTTTGGGTACCTGGAGCTAAAACACAGATATAGATAAATCTATTTCTCGGCCTCCACATAACAGCCACATCTCAAAATTCAATCAAAAACTAATGCATAGAACCAAGTCCCCATCCTACATTTTTCTTTTTCGATAATCTGTAACAATAAGATGTACATTACAAAAAAAAATCTGTTGCATGGCAACTTTAAGGATGCGTGATATATAGGTTCCATATTGTTTAATGGGCGATATCAGATTTTTAAAATATATTTCTATCAGTCGATAATTGTGTTTCTCATTCTCCTATTTTCTTAGATAACCTGCCATCATCTATTGCTCAGTTAATTTTACAAAACATTAATAACACTGTTAAATGCAGAATTTAGCAAATATTAAAATTAATATCTATTCATCATACTGTACGTTATAATGTTGTGATTCCTAAATTCACTTGTAACATTTAAAATTTTATTTTTAAGTGATCTTTTTTATTTATTTAGACAAAATACAGAATTTTAATATTGGGCATTACTGGTTATCAGCATAACATTAAATAATTGTCTTATCAATATTATCATATTAATATTTTCTATATTGTTATGTACATCCATAGGACGGGACTTGGCTCTATCAATCGGTTGTTGATTGGATGGAGGCAGATCCGAATGCACGTTTGCTTGAACGATTGCGAGGGGCGGGGTTTAAGTGGACTAAATGATTGGAGAAGTCCAGCATGTGTCACCAGAAAGAAGTCTGTCATTTCACTAAAAGACTGAGTTATGACATTTTTATTCAAAATTATGAGGTTAATATTGACATATGCATGGATGAATCATTCACAATAAGATTAATAGCATGTATTTAGAAAATAGGGTGAATTTTCATTTCATGCCGACTTTAATATTGGTGCATCCCTAGCACCAGTTATAAAATGTATTATTATTAACAAAGCATGATGAACCATGAAACATAATGGTAACAAAATCATATGAAGACCAAACTACAGAAAATTAAAATCTCACCTGTTTGATGACATAGTTGTTGGAGTGGGAACGCAGTTTCTTCTGACGTTTTCTAAATTAGAATATATTTTTACACATTATACAAAATGCTTGCTCTGACAAAAATATATAGTGCAAATAATGTTTTACCCACTGAACTCACGTTTTACATAAACATACTTTCTGGTTACTTCAAGTGCAGGGTGTTTCTTCAAAAATGGCAGATACCCTCCCTCTTCTGTCGATGAGAAGGCACAATTTCCCAAACATTTCCAAAATTGCCCACACATTTTTAATTATTAATGGTAATTTTATTCTTTCTATGCCCCTACGTTGTATTAAGGTCTTGTCCTCTGCTGTTAAACATTGGAACCATCCAAGCAACTTTGGATCTATGAGTTCCAGGTAATTATTGGCCAAGACAAGCTCGAACAGTGACCTATAATAAGATGCACAATTACCTCCCTGAGAGTAACATGGTGAAGGTAGTGGTACTCCACATTGTATTGATTCAAAGTTCATTGCTTAAAATGCAAGCACACTGATTTGTACGAGTAAGAGATGATCTGTGAAATTTCTTATTGGTTTAATTTTAAACTTTGATCAACCATTGCTTACCTCATCAACAGAAACTTCCTTTCATCATTGGGATACAGTGGATCATTGTGAAAGCCTTGAGAGATGTGCAAGAAATTCAGCAAAAAGATTATCAATAGAAACAGTTTTCAAAATGCATATTATATAGGCCTAGCATACTAACTAACCACATAATAATGACGAAGACCCACCTTCTATTAACTACATTTCTGTCAATTAATGGCATCTATCAGACATTACACAAAATTTTGTCCAACCTGTTAACATTTAAAGACATAAATAACGTCTGAGTATGCTCGTTAGATCCAGTTTTTGAAGTTTTGTCCGTTGAACATGTATCCGGGGCGCATAGCATGCGCGCGCACAAAATGGATGGCCGCGCGAATCAATGCCGCGATCGACGCACTCGTATTTATGACAGTGTGGTGGCGTTCATGTAATGTGCGTTCAGCTCGTAAATACGATCTTTCCTACATGACTTGAACGCACCAATAAATGGGACAACGATCTCTACTACTGTCATCGAGGTGTATCCACCTTGTTTTCAACGCGATATTAACTTTAAGCCGTTTTCTGTGAATATGAGAGAATTCCCATTCATCAGCCGCTATGGGTAAATTAAAATATGATTACAAATACCAGTTTGTATTAAAACGTTTGCTCGATTGCAAATCAGTACGATTTTATGGGGTTTGAGTTTTCAAAATTTAAAACACTCAAATGCGAGAAGGAAAAGTTGGTAAACCCGCCATTTACTTTGAATAGGATACGAGGCAGATACGGGGTAAAGAGGGCCGTTACGTAACGTTACTACCCAAACTATGCTAACTTCTCAAAGTGACCACAAATGACCAACGTTAATCCGACAGTAATGCTTCTCTGTGCTCGAACTTACCAACAGTCCCGTACAAAGGAATGACTAGCCACATGGCATAACGATCCTCACAAGTGATTGAACTCAAAGCCCCAAAGACGTCGACGACAGGTGGAGGAAACCACATTTTTTAAACACGTAAATTATCCAATTCAAGAAAAAATCCGATAGACTATGTTTTCACCGGTATTTATCGACAACAAAACAGAGTTATTAAGAGTATGTCCATCTCAGATAAAGCGCCCTCTTAATAATTAGCCGTAGCTGCAGCTGTGAGATTTATTAATCAACAGACGCTAGTAAAATGCCGCACGACTGAGAATAATAATAATTACTGTCATTTGTGTTATTATTACCTAGATGATTTTGACTAGCCATTTTAACGTTCACTGAGAGGTTGTCAAAACAGTTGTGTATGTGTTCTGACGGTTAAAAAATCAGCAGGTTGGTAATGGGAAGTATGGCTCATTTCCGTGAATCGGTTCTTTCGAATAGTTTCAAAGAACCTGTCAAAAACTTAAACGATTCTTTTACGTCTTGACGAAATGCGTCATCAAATGATCCCGGGCTATGTGGGCACATATTGCTGTTTAGTACATTTAAACGTTGTATTAATAACCTTATAAAAACATTTAGAACATAAATATAATTTACATTACTGAAATTAATTTATATCTCTTACCTCTGGCTTTATAAAACCTACTTTTTGTTTATAAAACAAAACAAAAACAGGAAAAGCTATAACCGAATCACTGTCCGGGAACGTTTGTGTGAAGGTGACACCGTTTCACGGTACCTCTTTCGAGTCTACAGTTACTGAAAAAAAGAAAAGCCTTTCCCTGTTTGTTTGTTTGTTTTCATTCAGGTTAATTTTTAGAATATATACATATATCAATGCATAAAAAGTATTTAATTAATTAATCAACTAAAATAAATTTGTTTGGAAAATTTAAAAAAGTGCCTGATCAGAAGGTCATTAATTAGAGCATGTATTGTAATCACACTTAATTTAATTTCTCCATCTCAGCAGATGGACAGCTGCTTACAAGGCAAAATAAACAGCAGTGAGTTAGATCATGTCACATCTCAAGCTCTGTCTTGCTCCATTGTACTAACAGACGTACCCTAAGCAAATGGTATGCATTAGCTGTCGGTCTGCTAAGTGAAATCAATACTTCACTAAAACAGTCATTAGCAGACCACAGTGCAAAATATATGTTGATGGAACTAGCCATTAACTTCTTTGCATGAATGCATAAATTGCTTATAGTGTTCTTCTCTATTGCATTAGTCAGTTATAGCCTATAGCATGAAGTTAGCTGGAAATAAAATCATTGTGTTGACTGCAGTGTTATTTACAGGGAAGTAGGTGAGTTCAAAGGTTAAGTGTCTTGGTAAGGAATGTTGCCACGGGGATCTAACATCCTATCACCCTCAGCTGTATCGTCTTTGTTTTCAGTTTCTATATGAAATTTATCAAGACTAAGTGCAATTCTTTGTAAAAAAAAAGAAGTAAGGAAAAATACTATAGTATAGTTGCACGGTGTTGTGCAAACATAAATGGGTTTGGATGAATAATTGAGGCTGTGGATGTTTTGACATAAATGCAAGATATAGTATCACACATACTACTCACCCATCCATACAAAGTTATTAAATAATCATAGATGGGAGGCCTACGGCATGACCATGTGGGCAGACACACATTAGCTAACCATCTAAAGTCCTGATGAAAGGACAGCGCAGCCCCTGGGACAGCAAAAGGCCTTTAACCGAATAGAGGCTGATCGATACAGAATAGAGTTTCATATTCACTGCAAAAAAACAACAGCCCATCACCTAAATGGGCTTTATATTTCACACACACATATACATACATATCTTTTGAGCTAAAAATCATCATTGTTTTCACTAAAATATTTAGCAGCTCTACTGTTTTCAGCATTGATAATAGGTAATGTAATGTCGTGGCAGTTTCAATGAACCAAACCAAACGTGACTACTCTGTCATTGAAATAACTAGAAAGATGTGGCAGAAGAAAAAGCAGAACACAGGAGTGCAAGTGAAGCAGAATGAACAGTTTATTGTACCCAGTACAGATTATAAACTCAGCAGTGTAAGGTACACATTGTGAGGGGACAAGGTTAAGCCTGTACAAGTGCAGACAACCCTTCTGTGGTGGATGTTTGAGACAAGCCCCTCATTCGATGAGAAAACGGTTATTTTATAAGCTGCACCTCTCATTTAAAAGGCACTGCTCTCGAACCCACCAGGAAAGGGTGTCCGGTAACCACTGGTGTGCAGTCACTGCAACACAGGGATCCATTTAAAACATACATAGAGTATCTGTTACAGGCAGAACTATACAGCTTATACAATCAAATCAAATAAATGCAGACTTTGCAAAAATATATAAGTTCATCTTTCCAAAAAAAAAAAAAAAAAAGAAAGAAAAGGAGAGAGAGAGAGAGAGAGAGAGAATACAAATGTAGAGAACTCCACAATTTCTTCTTTGTCCAGCATAAAGCGATATGTTAGTGGACAGCTGATCATTGAATACATCATGCAAAAGGTAGCAGTGGTCTTTTGTCAACTTGAGATTGGCAATGAGTTGCTGACCAGGAAAATGTATTTTTCTTGTACCTTATTGCATGCAAGGCCCTGCTTTCCTGGTGCATTAAAATATAGAATGATGCCAAAAAATAATGTAAGAGGCTAAATGGTTTTGACCTTTACTTACACTAAAGCATGAAGAAATTGTGACTAGTGCATCCCTTTTGAAAGTGAGAAAATAATATGCGCTCTAATTAAAAATTTGGCTTTTTGGGGAGTGGAAAATTAAATAGCAACAGGCATACAGAAATACATTTAAAATGGGTTAACAGTCTTGTGAAGTTGACTAAATATACTTAAGAGTGCCTCTGGTTTAACTTCACATCAACAACCCCTGGGTTAACCAGCATGAAAACAAAACGTTTTTATAAAACTAACACTTGACAAAGGATTCAGAACAAAACCAAAGATACAAAAAGAACATGTTCAGTATTCCTCAGCATAATTAAAGCTGTCCACATTTAGTTCAACAAAAAGTGTATAAAAGCCAGCTTTCTAAAGAGTCTAAAGAAACAAATGGGTCATTTTTTCTCCTTGCAAAATAAAGCCCTTTTGACTTCTTGTCTACATTGTTTGGATGTAAAACAAAATAAATTCAGACCAAAAAGGCAACTATTAAATAGTGCTGCATTTAAGGGTTTTTCTGTGAGGATGTCTCTTAATAATTTGTTACCAATTTTTCTTTTTTAAAAAAAGCAGATTGTCAAAAACAGAATTGCTACAATTCTCGCAGTGAGATCTGTCAGTCTTTCGGCGCCGGTCGGCTCCAGCTCAACCTCTTCATCTCTGCGGCAGTGACCGTTTGCCACGAGGAAGGTTTAAGCATGGGAAACCAGCTTTCCTCACCTCCTTGACACCTTCTCGAGAAATGGTGGCTCGCAGATTTCTCCTCGTTCTTTTTTAATGATTGGGAGGGTTAATCTGGAAGTGGGCAACAGTTCAAAAGGAGTCGAGGCAAGAGGGACAGATGTGTTTCAGTCAGGTCAACGGTTCAGGCTCAGTACACATAACCGTCAGGGAAAGGCATCCCAGCAACACACTGCTCGCCACCGTCTACCAAGTACGAAGCCCCCTCGTCATAGTGCGCCAACGGAAGAGTGTCGTCGTCCACTCCGGGCAAGCTGTCGGGGTCTGCTTTAAGGTTGGGCCTCTGGTTGTCTGGGAAGGCCATGGAGAAGAGGGCTTCGGGATCACACACAAATTTGTACACATACCTCTCGCCAGCAACCTGAAGAAAGAAAAGAGGCATTAGATCATCAAAAAAAAAACAAAAAAAAAAACACACACACTTGGAAAATTGGTGCAACTATCTATTGTCATTATGATTAGAGCATAGAATAAAAGAAACGTGAACCTGCCTTTACCTTCTGCATGATTCCCTTCTCATAATAGTAACGAAGTGAGCGACTCAGCTTGTCGTAATTCATGGCCGGTCTGTTCTTTTGGATGCCCCAGCGTCGGGCCACCTGAAAACGCAGATGAGGATTGTAGGATTTAGTTGCCAGTTTAATTTAGTTAGCAATTTAATATGCACAACCAAAATTGGAATAAACACACAAAAAAAAAAAAGTTTATGAATAAAGCAGTGTCACTTCCAGGGAAATTGATGCAAAATAAAAATTTACTGGGAAAACCAGTGTGGCTTTTTAAATTACATGCGATTTGGAGTGGTGACAAAATTAATGTTTGCTAACAATTAGTGGCAGATGCCTTTTGTCTGAGGGCGACAGATAGTTCTGGGAGCCAATAATCTGGGTGAATTATTCAGTCACATGACTTGTTGGATAAAATAATACGATATGCATTTAGTAAATTTTTTTTCATTAATGAAATGTCTAAATGTCTTCTTAAAGGAGTAATTCACCACAGGCAAGATGGGCTTTTAATAAATCTTGGCTAGTAGTAAGGCAGATATTGTTTTGGGCAGGAATACAAAAATGCAATGTACACTGTAAAAAATGATTTTTTATAAATAAAATGAAGACTACTGAAGTACACTTTAAGTCTATCTACTTTAAAATGTCAGGTTTAATTCAATATTTTTTGTAGTTTCTTTGTAAACTGTGAAATTTACTTGCAATTTCTGAGTGAATTTTTTTTATTTTTTTTCCGGTGTACAATGTGTTTTTATTAAAAGCCCTGGAGCTGTCAAATAAACCAGAAGATCTGGGTGCAGGTAAGAAAAAGAGAAAGAAACTTGTCTTTTAACGAATATAATACACCTAAAGCGATAAGTTTTATTTTCATAATGCGTTTCCATTAGCATTTTTTGTGTGATATCCCAAAATTCAACTACCAAAAGCGAGAACATACAAGGCTATTGTAAATAGTGTGTGTGTGTTTGAAAGAAACTGAAAATATTAAATTTAGGTGCTGACCTCCTCTGGCTCAATAAGTTTGAACTCCATTCCACGTCCTGTCCAGGCAATGAAATGACCGTTGGCAGGATCATCCAGCAGCGTAACCAGAAACTGCCAAAGCTGGAGGGAGCCGCGACGCTGGTAAGGCGGGCCGTCACGATACACAGAGGGCTCTTGCTTTACCTTCCCTGTCAGGAACAAGAATTACGACGATTAGAGTTTGCCACAGTGGTGTGAGCAAGCAGATGAGAAATTCCAACACAAATGCTGCTAATGTGGACGCAGTGTTCATTTCGCACCGCCATACTAGAAGCGGGTGCCTAGGTGAATTTGAACAATAAAGACTGAACATTTGAAAACTACTTGGATGGCTTGACCATTAACTTGTCTTTCATTTAAAACTATACATAACCCTTGGTGAAATCTTACCTTCAAGCCTCTCGGGAACCACACAGGTGTCGTCGAAATACAACTGTTGATCTCTGTCAAATGAGAAGTCTACAGGCAGAGGGAGGAAACAAAGATACTGTGTGTAAGATTACCAAAGAATACGATGATTTTAGCAAGCTAAAGCTGTAGTGAGGTAATATACGCTTTAATGGCGAGGTCACTTACTTTCATGGTTTTGGTAGAAGCTTGCTGCTCTCCCAAATGAAGACTGACACTTAGGCACTTCTGCAAAAAAACATGAAAAATGGGCCCATTAAAAAGGAGAAATTACCAATCATAAATGAGTCAAGTTAATTTAAATAAAATAAATACTATAATTAAAGATAAAATAAAAGATATTTGTTAATAAAATTAATATTGTTAACTGTTCCCAGGGTTATTATAGTTGACTAAAACCATAAAAACGTTGTTACTTAAAATAATTTTTAAAAACGTTGTTACTTAAAATAATTTTTTAAAATTTTTTTTATTTCTTTCAACATTTAATTTATTTCAGCTTCCAAGTTTCCAAGGCATTTTCATTTTCATTTAGTTTAACTTTGAACTAAAATAAACTGAAATAAAAGACAAAAACTAAAAAAAAAAAAAAAAAAAAAAAAAGACAAAAACAACAAATATAAAAATTAATTTAAAATATTAATAAAATATAATAGTATGATCTCAATGGTACTAAAATAACATGGTCTACTCCTTAATTCTAATATAAAAATAGAGATTTAAAGAATGACATGTACTTTTGGATTTGGCATTTGAACAGAGGTTTTGAGAGAGCTCTGAAAAGGTAAAACGATGAAAAATAGTGATTCAGATGGAACAGCTGGGCCGTGAATGTCCAGTCTCACGCATCTGGTAGTGCTGGCTAAGCTCATATCAACACACCAAAGAAACACGCAGCATTAGCAATGAGTCCACTGAGTCACCTAATAGGATTAGCCACCGTGTCGAGATACTGGACCATGACAATCAAGTTTTATCTGTCCTTGTGTGTCCTGGTGATTCGGCAGGCCACTCCGCCCCTTTGCTGTCTTACTTTGAGTATGTGATCCTCATTGATTGCATCAGATGCATCATCTGTCAGGCTGCTGTACAGATGAAAAGACTCAGTTCAGCCGCCCCCATGCAAATGCAATACGTGACGTACACATTTATAAGGACGGTAAGAGGATTTGGAATTACATCACTAACCTGCAAACATAAACCTAGAGGGATAGTATAACGCTAGAAGAATGTACTAGACTGAATGTTTGGATCACAAACAGGAAGATGAGCTAAACTGAGGGGTGTTGGAAAACAGGATGCATAAGTTAACCCTATGATGAGACAAAAACAAAAAATCCTGAGGTGGATTACCCAACTGGCCTCAGATATGATCTCTTAATGCAACCTTTTAAAGCTTGTTTCAGTGCTTAGGACTAAATAAACTTGTTAAATGATTTTGATAACTTTTTTTTTATTAATAGGGCTGTCATTTTATTGAAAATGTTCATATTCGTTTGTTACAGGTTAATATATTAATAAAATGAATCAGAATCCATTTTATATCAATATTTCCTGATATAATAAAAATGTCAAGATATTTTTATTACAGAATTTACAAACAGGTCAAGGGCTAATCACACTAAATTACCATGTTAAACTGACGGCCTTGGTAAAAGTAGGAAAAAATACTATGGTAGTCAATGGGGGGGCGAGATCTGCTTGGTTACAAACATTCTTCCAAATATCTTCTTTGTGTTCAGCAGAACAAAGAAATTTATACAGGTTTGGAACAACTTGAGGGGGAGTAAATGATGACAAAATTTTTGGGTGAACTATCCCTTTAAGAAATGTCTAAGGACGAGGAGCACAGCCATCTCTAAATGTCTCTTCTTTGAACGCAAAGGTTCAAGGTGTGCAAGTGTTCGTATACACCTGACTAAACAACGCTAAATGTCACAGGCCCGTGCAAGCACACAAAACACATTCCATGCCCTCACCCAGACAGCTCTCATGAAGCCCAGCCAGATTGTGAACACCCAAAAACCATTTCTAAGAAATGGGACAGTCCTCACCAGAGTCAAAGCAGAAGTCTCGTGGCTCTTGCTTGATGGCCATCGGGTGGAAGGCAGCCTGGGATGGACCCATGTTGGGAACACCTTGCTCAGTGTAGCGGGGGTCTAGAAGCTCCTGTTTGAAGCCCTGAGCAGGCACGGGAACCAGAGGTTCTGACATTTGGCGATGGTAAGGTGGTCTTCCATCTCTTGGTGAAGTGCTGGGGACCTGTGGCATGAAGTTGGGTCTTCCCTGGGTGTCAGAAGGTGGGAATGGAAGGCAAGGCTCTGAAAGTTGCCGCTGAAACCTGCAACATAATGGCAACATTAAAACAAACAAACAACAACAAAAAAAAAAAAAACAGCAACAAATCTGGACTAAATGGCGAAGCACTTTGAGTTAAATCCAAGCAGCTGCTTATGATTCAAGGAAGTCACAAACAAACAGCATGTAAAAATATAAATATTTTGGTCATGTGACAGGATAAATAAAGGAGCAGCTTAGCACTAGCACTACTGTTCTGCTACTGGCTGTAAATGATGTGCCACACATTCTCTGGTAAGCTCCCAGGAATTCAGCTACAGGTGGCAGGACAGGATGCCAGCCAATCTATTCCCATGGGGGTCATATTATTATACCACCCCAGCTGTGATGTACACCACATTTTTTGACATCAAAGTGAGCATTGCTAAAAGGTCATCTGCCTTTAATATAATATAATATAATATAATATAATATAATATAATATAATATAATATAATATAATATAATATAATATAATATAATATAATATAATATAATATAATATAATATAATATAATATAATATAATATATACACTACCAGAAATCTGGGGTCAGTAAGATTATATACATTTCTTTTGGGCAGGAACAAATTAATACTTTTCTTCAGCAAGAATGTATTAAATTACAGAAGCTTGCTTCCGCCACTAAATAAAAAAGGTAATTGCGACTTCTCACAATTCTTATTTTTTCCCCCTCACAATTGCGAAATATAAACTCAGAATTCTCATCTTTATATCTCGCAGTTCTGAGAAAAAAAGTCTGAATTGCGAGATAAAAAGTCGCACTTATACAGTTTTTATTTTTTATTTTTTTTATTCGGTGGCGGAAAGAAGCTTCCATATTAAATTGATTAAAAGTGACAGTAAGGACATTTATAATGTTACAAAAGATTTCTGTTTCAAATAAACATTTTAAAAATATTTTAAAATAGAAAAGTAATTTTACAATATTACCATTTTTACTGTATTTTTCATAAAATAAATGCAATCTTTGAGAGCGTAAGAGACTTCGTTTTCATCTTAAATCTTACAGACCCCAATCTTTCCAACAATGATATAACATCCCAATAAATGTGTACTATTCTGTAGTGATCATTGTAGATCACTTTTTTCCTTCATACTAACAGTAAGGTATAAACTATTCCATATAGTAAATAGAATACACATGTTCACTGAAGTTCAAATTAAAGCCCAAAAACCATGCAGAGACTGACCTAGGTTCATTGTTGAAGTGAGGGTCATGGTTTAGGGGTGGACAGGGCACTGCAAAAGGTGGACTCTGGCTGTGGTGAGTGAGTGTCGTCTGGCTGGGCGAGGTCTTGGTCATTGAAGGCTGCCCATGAAGGAGACGCTGCCCTAATGTTGTGTTGGAGACGGGGGGAGGAGTCTGTTCATGCAGGGGACGTGTCCCCAGAGTGTTGGCAGAGCCACATGGCGAAACGGGTGTTGAGGGAGGAGTCAATGGCTTAAACCCAGCTGTGGGCTTCCTTTCATAGGCACTGTATTGAGGAAAATGAGGACAGTTAGTCATCACACTCATGTTGACAAGAAGGTCTTTATGACACTGAGATGGATATAAAAGAAAGTACCTGTAGCTGTAAAGGCACTTCTCTCCATACGGCATGGGACTTCTATCCTGGCTACAGGGGGAGAGCTCTTTGGAGGGACTCAGTTCCCGTTTGATCTTCGCCGGTGGCGGACCATGAAACATCACTGTGGGAGAAAAAAGCAGAAGGAGATGTTTCTAATCGAACACATCAACAAAAGTGTAGTGAAACGCTTCAGAAGGAGATTCTTCTCCACCATTAAACCCCCATATTTCATGGGTAATGACAATCGACTGAAGCATAAAAGCACTTCGTTCTGCCCATCAGTATCATGGTGCAGAACAACACGTGCAATCAAAGCGCTCCCCTCTGATTTCCATCATAGCAGAGTCAATACTCATGAATCAGTGTGGTCGTAATTCAATGATTGTGAATGATTTTCCTCCCGCACTGTAACCATTAGCCCCTGGATCTCTGCATCAAGCTCTCATATCCGGCGCCACATAATGGCCAACGCAACTGGATCCACACGAGTTGAGCCAGATAAATCACCCAGACTGTGCTGGGCTTAAGAGACACTCAGTAGACACGTGAAAGCTCAAACGCATGCGTTAAAGGGTTAGTTCACCCAAAAATGACCATATTCGGTGTGCTCTATATGTATGTACATTGATCATATGTGAATAAAAGCCTAAATTAAATCTGTTCATCATATAAAAGTGACTGTGTAGCTTCAACATACTCTGATTAAAAAACTTTTTTTTTCACATGGATTACTTTCACGATTTATGAACTTTTTGAAGCATCAAAGTCTATAGATATAGAAAGACTGTTCACTCCTATTAGTAATGAATGGAAACTGCAACGCGCAATATGGCGGAATATGTCCCGCCTTCTACGTAAAAGAGCCAATCGCTGATTGATAAAGTCATTGTGTCACTCCACCTGCCGTTAGAAGCTCCGGTTCCCATAGAAACCCGAGACTCGCGCTTAGGACTGGACATGCGCATTGGCTCATCTAGCCTGAAAAATAAGCTTTTTTTTTTTAAAACGCTATTTGAGCATAAGAAACAACATTTATGGGACATTTCATGTCAGATTTTGTTGCATATTTGAAATGTGTTATTTAATTGTGAGTTCGCCAATCAGTTTATGAGATTTCAGGATTCCCCCATTCAAATAGATAGGTACTACCATAGGTCTTGGATGCCTGAAATAGCTGCCCGAAGGCATTGCAAATATGGCCGCCGATTGAACAGACTTTTCTTGAAAGGGACTTTGGAAGCAAAGTTTTTGTGGAATTGATTTTCATTAAAACATCTTCATTTGTCTTTTGAAGATAAACAAAAATCTTATGGGTTTGGAATGACATGAGGACAAGAAAATGACAATTTTCATTTTTGGGTGAACTGAAAGGATGCACTATTCTACATAAAACTCTTAAAGTGAGAAGATTTTCTGCTCTGTGGCCATTGGGGTTATTACAAAAGAAGAGGTCACTCCCCATTGATATGGTACTGGGAAAGTGTAGGAGGGCATGGGGTGCCATGTGACGTCCAGATGACCCGTTGATACTGAAAAGACTGTAAGAAAAGCTTGCACATGAAGAAACCCATGGCGCACATTCAGAAAGTGCCTCCTTTTATAAACCGCATGCCACAAACGTTCATAACAATCTTCTGCTTTTCAGTAACGCCACGCTGACATGCAAAACTGGACCAAAACGCATGCCCTGGTACACACCCTGTCTCCCAGCCTCAACATCAGACGAAAACAAAAACAAACTTCTGTGACAAAAAGGGGGGAAAAATAACATAAAATGCTCCTCCGAGCATTCCTCAAGTATTTCCTTTGGCTTTGATTCCTGTGGCCAGGCTCTAACAAATTGGGTGCGTTTGGACTGAGAACCCTCAATGAAATGAGTTTCAGTAGCTGTGGATTCAATGGGTTTAGGCAGGCCGTGAGGGGAAGCCTTTTCCTCTCACCCTTCCCGTTGGAATCCGGTCCATTCCAGAGGCTGAACGGAGTGCATGAAAGTGTGAAATCTGATTATGAGCTTGGATCATGTGATGCTGATACCAATCGGCTGATTTGACTGAAAAAAATAGGTAGTTCTCGCGGAGAGGATTCAGGCAGGAATGAAAAGAGGAAAGACCATTTAAGTCCTAATAAATCAAAGCACTTTTGGGTTGAGTGTGTGGGGATGTTATGCTACTGACCAAGTTATTAAACGAATTGATTTCTTTAAAAATTAATGCATGCTAAAATATCTAATGTAAACAATA
This sequence comes from Mylopharyngodon piceus, assembly GCA_039654765.1. Lineage (NCBI taxonomy): Eukaryota > Metazoa > Chordata > Actinopteri > Cypriniformes > Xenocyprididae > Mylopharyngodon > Mylopharyngodon piceus. The sequence continues at coordinate 11,748,793 of CM077441.1, read as the reverse complement.
CAATGAGCTCCATTTGTGAGACTGACTGTTGGCATCTTCAACAAATCAAATCAACAAGAATGTCTGGCCACTCTGCACCATCCCTAGTCTAAGATCTTCTTTGTTTACCATGAAACTTTGGCTTTAAATTTGAGCAAGAGATGAATAATAAATAGCTCCAAGAGTTCAGCCTCTGCCGTTTTCCCTAGCCATTTCTGGACTGCATCCAAAGTACACTGCCAAGGAGAATAAATAATACATCTCAAGGTACTCACAGCTCTCCGACTGGAAATCTGGGACAAACTGTTCGTCATCGGGCACCTGAGCTGTGGAGAGAGATTGGAGAGCATGAAGGAGTTGCAAACAATACTCCCTGCTGATAAACAATTTGCAGATCAATGTCATTTTGTCAGACAATGTTTATCTTTATTTTTTCATTCCTCAGCCACCTTAGTGCCAACTTTTTGGACACTGCCGCAAGGCTGGTGCAACAGACCAAATGAAATGCTAGCGTGTCATGAAAAATAAACAGGAGCTGGGACAAAGTGTATCACTTAGAAATGATATATTCCACATGCATATATTATAAGAAATGTTCATGAGTCTGAAATATAAATGTCAGCTGCATGACAAAGCATAAATGACATGTATGAAAATAAAATGTTACAAACCTTCTGCGATCCAGATCTCCTGCAGCTGGCTGAGGTCCTGGAAAAGTTCTGCGGATGACAGGCAAACACAAGACGGTCAGAGAGCATGAAACCCCATTATGATCCAAGTATTTGATAAATGAAAGGCAGCCTTCAACAATCACAGCATCGATCAAACTACTTTGAGCACATATTCTTCAGCTCTCTCAATGTTAATGTATCTCAATAATCAGATCCATCTGCTAAACATGCATTAGTCATGTTCATTAGGTTGAAATTACCCTCTGTGTCCTGAGCGAGTTCAGTCTCCACTAATTTTCTTTTTCTGTCATTAACTGGTCGGCTATACGGTTCCTCCACTTGCAATGACTTCTGCTGTGGAAAAACACTTTGGTCAGTGTTGACTAATTTAATGTTGAAAAAGAAAAACGCAGTTAGAAATACCAGCTTCATGCAAATACAAAAAAGCAGCAATATACTTACATTAGCTGGGACCATAAATGGTACTTGCTGGTCATAAAATCCGTCCATGTCACCTGGGTCTTCAGGGAGGCTCCCAGAAAAGGGTCTTCGCTTAAAAGCGATTGTTATATTGACCTCTTTGGGTCTGTTTTCTCTAAGGAAAAATAAATAAATAAATAATAGATTAATCATGCAATAGATCTACTGGACAGTCAAGTGTGTCCCACATCAAAACACCAAGCCCTGCAAACAGGCTGACAAAACCCTCAGATCCATCTGATCCAGTGTATTCATCCTCCCCCTTCTCTCTCTGTTACCCATCACAACATCCCTCCTGACAGAGCGTATGTGTAAAGACAGAGAGAGAGAGAGAGAGAGAGAGAGAGAGAGAGAGAGAGAGAGAGAGAGAGAGAGAGAGAGAGAGAGAGAGAGAGAGAGAGAGAGAGAGAGAGAGAGAGAGAGAGAGAGAGAGAGAGAGAGAGAGAGAGAGAGAGAAATAGCTGCATAATGCAATCTGCAGTAGAGATGAATGTAAACCTTACATAAGCAAAGCCAACCATCTGTGCCCGTGATTAGACTATGAAAAGAGTGATGAGCATATTAAGATAAACTGAGGAAAATGGAAACCATACATTTCATGATACATTGATATTCCACTTATATAACTAGTCCATGAATAAACATTGAAAAACTAAATTGTTTGCCAAGCATCTATTCTGAGAACACTGGATACTAACTTACTGGATACTAACTTACTGGATACTAACTTACTGGATACTAACTTACTGGATACTAACTTACTGGATACTAACTTACTGGATACTAACTTACTGGATACTAACTTACTGGATAAACTGCACGCTTGGGAGGGGCGACTGTGAGGACTATGCCAACTTTTCTTGTGATGCTTCACCACAAAACAACAACTCTTTCTTACTTAATACTACTTTATTATAATAATAACCACATATATAACTAGATGTAAATAAAACACATTCATTCAAAGTATTAAGCATACATGCATATATTAAAAGTATTAACAATATTTTGTTTTATGCATTTGTTTTATTATGCAAACCTTTCCTGTGATGCTCTTGTTTAATACTTTAAATGGGATTTTTTTAAATATATGTATTATATTTAATAATGATGATGATGATAATAATATTTATATATATATATATATATATATATATATATATATATATATATATATACACACACACACACACACACTTTTTCTATAATTATTTTTCTAGAAATATATTTCACCTTAATAGATGAGAAATTATTGAACTCTAACTGAAATGGATACAGTATATTATATATATATATATATATAAAATACTAACTATTATCTGCTACCATGAGAGACAATAATAAACGTACGGAAAACTTCAGCGGCTAATAAGCGTTCAGTCATAAGTACAGTTTACACGCACAACGAAACAGCTCGCTCTTTTGTCCGTTCGCTAAACTTAAAACAGCACCTTTGTTATTCCAAAAATACATGGGGAAAAAAAAATAAATAAATAAATAAATAAATCAGTAGAAATAACTCAAAAACACAAAATGACTAACAACGTAAATCAGCAGAAAACAATCATTTTAAATCTCTCTCTTTTTTATTTTAGAATAAAGACACTTTTCGAATAATTTACACATTTTGTGTATTATTACGGGGGGAAAGTCGTAAATAATACCCTTAAATTAAGTGCTTAAAGTAAATATAAAATTGAGCAGGGGTGAGGACCTCATCCTACTGAGTCCCCTGACGGCCTCTTGTTTTTCTCAATGAAGTGAAACTCGATCCGTGAGGGGGGGAAAAAAAACGAGACCTCCATTCACAAAACCATACACTGTTCAGGCTGCACCGACCTCACCTATAAATGTCTGGTTAGTGCACTAATGCTGCCCATACAAGCTTCTGTAACAACTGCGCAAAATATGATAGGAAAAACTTCATGCATTAAAATGGTTGCCAAAGTGTATAAGCCCTCTCTTGGAGAAAATGGCGTTCGCTTTCCCCCAAGGCGAGATAGCTGTATTTGCCGTTGCAAGCCCACGATTAAACTTGCGCGCTGCGGAGAAACAACCGCTTTCATACAGATATATCAGTGCACGCCTTGTAAATATTTGAGGAATGAGGGTTAAACTCACCCTATAAATGACGTGCCTCTCGTAATGGACTCAAAAAAACACGGTTTCAGATTGTAATCCCAAAAGGATGCCGTCCGCTCGCACTGATCAATAGATGTGCTCTCTCCAACACTCAAAACTTGAATGAGGTTTTGTAAATGGACTGCTCGGTTTTCCCTTGGGCTCGAGAGGCATTTGGCTCTGGAAGCTCATTGGCTCCGAGCGCACGTCATTCACATTTCTAAACCAATAGTTTGCGAGAATGACTTGGAATATGTATTAAGCGCTGAACAACCAATCCAAGCCCCGTCTGTCCTATTTTTATGAATGGCTGAGTTTCATTCACTTTCAAGATTTTTCCTCGCACGTTTCCAGAGGCTCTTAAAGGGCCAGATACCAAGAAATAGAATCGCCAGCAAAACACATCAAAAGTTGGAGGACAATTCACTAAAAGCAATTCAGTTGAGTTGTAGGCTACACAAACAAAATTAGGTAAACAAATGCAACAATCAATGGTTATTTTATGTTTAAATAAACTTTCCAAAAAGCTCACAATGCGAGTATAAAACACTGAATAATTTGCCATGGGTTCCCTGTGGAATTTCCTATAGGATTTTAGAATAGTACTTTTCAGTTTATGAGTAAAATAATATCTGTGGTTAACATAAGAGACTTAGGCCTATGTCTTGTTCTTCAAAATAAATAATCAAAAACTGAACTAACATTTTAAAATTAACAAAAATGTCAGATAGTTATATTTAATAATAATAATAATAATAATAATATAGAATACTGACAATAAATTTATGATTAAAACAAAAGTTATTCTAATTTATGTTGTTGAATAAAACGTGAACGTCCCTTAACCACATTTTACTCAAAGTAAAATAGAGTAATTATTATTATTTATTATCTGCTACAGTGGTATCACAATGAACTGCGCAATCTTGTGATGTGCAAGGGATTTACAATGTATTATTGTGGTCAAGGCCAGATGTCCTAGAATCTATATTTAACAAAGCGGTTTCTGTGAAAAAGAGAGGGAGATAAATTGATGCATCAAGTGTGAGGAGGATAATCTTTAAAATCCTTCTGGATTTCGAGCAGAGCCCACTTTCACAGGAGGACAATGATAGCAAGAAAGAGACGTGCAGTATACAGTTACTGGTGTCATTGTTTCTCCTGCTTGATGCTGGGCTTTTTTAGCACTGCCTAGCTGTCAGGGTCTCCTTTTTATAGCACCTTTCACTAATGTGGTGGGAGGTGGGAAGGGGGTGGCCAAGAGCATATTGTATTTCTGTTCTGCTTCCTAAATACACAGGCATCAGTGGCACAGCAGCACACTTCTCTTCTTGATGTTACATTTTTAAAGGAGAAATATTAAAGTGATCCGCTATCACTCACTGTGTTACGCAGTACAGCTCTGCTCATCAGAAGGGCTTATTTGTGCCCATGACTGGGTCAGTGTGACAGTTCTGGCAGCCTGCCCTTCTCTGGAAATGTGGGCTAATCCATGGAAGGAGATGTACTGCACATGACAATAGTGACAGACAGAGCAGCAAATCTGATTCCTACACCTGTGTCACATGTAACCCAAAGAAAAATCGAAAAGTTTAAACCTTAATCTTGTATGTAACCCATGTAATATGATTGGTGAGTCCTGAATGAAGGAATGCACTCTGTAAAATCTGCTTGACACAGACAGTTAATAAAGTAGAATGAAGGATAACGCAGCCTCAGGCCACTGGTGCTCTCCCAAAGAGAGACATGATGGGACTTGATGACTATTAATAGTTCATGGAGAGATAATTCCTGCCTCATTATCTCCGCACATCCAAGAAGCGTAGGCTTCGCCCCAGCTCACAGCTTCTTGTTGTGTCATCTGCATTTTTCTTCTAACAGGGCTGTATTTACAAGCACAGAGGCCACAGGGCTGCCTGACAAAAACAAACAGTCATATACAGCCTCACAGGGCATCCAGCTGATACTGTAAATGGCATTGCAAGTGTTGTGATATTACACCCGAATTATCCATGTACATTTAGATATATATTATTTTCCCATTGATAATCTCTCAAATTAATTTGCCCTTGATTTCTTTAAAACAGACAAAAAACTATAGGTTACAGTAGGCACTTACAATGGAAGCAAATGGGGCCAGTTTTTGAAGGATTTAAAAGCAGAAATGTGATGCTTATAATTTTATAAAAGCACTTACACTTATGGGCTTTTTAAGGTTTATGGCAAAGTTCCCTAGTAAAAAAATCTATTTAAAATACATTTATTTCATACTAAGTATACTCCAAATCCATTAACATTTATTGACATATCACTTAAGACTTACTGATATAAAATTATAATTAAACTTTATTTGGAGTATTTCTTTATTGCACAATGCACATTTCTTAATATTATGCCTAAAAAGTGTTTTAATATCACTATTAATAAGGATTGTATGATCTTAGTATAATATCAGTCTTAAAATGCAAGATATTTAAAGTGTACCTAAAGTAATAGTTCCACTTTAGAGCAATCAAATATATTAAAGTATATTTTTATACCTCAGCACTACTTCCGCACATTTAAAGTGCAAAAATTAGTTGTTCCAATTCAGCAGACTTTAAGTATACCAGTTTAGTATATCAAAAGTACAATTGCAGGGTAATTTTATTTAGCACATAAATATGTAAATGTATTTGTAGTATATTTAGCACAAAATAAATGTTTTTAAAATACATTTTAGTATATTTTGTTTTCACTAGGGTTAGCATCAATGGATTGGTGGTCCACTGCCTCACTGTAAAATGTTTTTTTTTTTTTTTTTTAATAAAACAAGAAATGGAAATACAACATATCAACATAATGTCACAAAAAGAGTGTTTTCATAATGATGCCATAGAAGAACCATTTTTGGTTCCCCAAAGAACCTTTCAGTGAACAGTTCTTAAAAGAACAATTTATTTATTTATTTTTATTAGTGAAGAACATTTTAAATAACCTAAAAAGAACCATTTTCCACTAGAACCTTTTAAAAGAACCTTTTGTGAAAGGTTTCATGGATGTTAAAGGTTCTTCATGGAACCATCAATGCCAATAAAGAACCTTTATTTTTAAGACTGTAATAATTTCACTGCAAGTTTCTTTGGGGAACCCAAGATAGTTCTTATGGCACTGCTGCAAAAACCCCTTTCTGGAACCCTTTATTGGGGCGATACTGGGCCAATACCTTCAAAAGGCACATCTTTGTACCTCAGGGGTGTCCAAACTCGGTCCTGGAAGGCCGCTGTCCTGCAAAGTTTAGCTCCTACCAGATCCAAAACACCTGCCTGGAAATTTCTATATGCCTAGTTAGATCTTGATTAGCTGGTTCAGGTTTGTTTAATTGGTGTTGGAGCTAAACTCTGCAGGACAGCGGTCCTCCAGGGCCGAGTTTGGACACCCCTGTTGTACCTTATCAACACCTAAAGCAGGGATGGGGAACGCTGGTCCTGGAGGGCCACTGTCCTGCAGAGTTTAGCTCCAACCCTGATCAAATTCACCTGCCTGTAGCTTTCTAGTAATCCTGAAGACATTGATTAACTTGTTCAGGTGTGTTTGATTAGGGTTGGTGCTAAACTCTGCAGGACAATGGCCCTTCAGGACCAACATTCCCCATCCCTGACCTAAAGCATGCATATTACTACCTTTTGAGGGTACTACCCCAATGACAAGCTGTTGTACTGATAAAGGTACAATTTTCTGAGAGTCTAGGAAGCCACAAAACCAAGTCAGTACGCATTACAGATTCTCACTTCAGAGTGCAGGGTCAGCAGTGCTGTTGCATATAATGAGAGAATAACACACCGATTACTTGGGAAAGATTGAATAAAAAAATGTCAATTTCTTGCAGCTGAAACATGGTATGATTTAAACTCATCTGTGCAAGTCTGTACAGGTGCAATCATGACTGAAGGTGTTGTTTGAGAGATGGAAGCAAGTGTGAAACTATGCTGACATGAGAACTGAAGTGTGTGGATCTTAAGTACAGCACTAAAAGCTCACAGTATATCTCCAGAGAACCTCATATCATCAGCGCAGGAGCACCGAAATCTGTGATTTATTGTATGAACTGAAATTCAATCACGTTAAGTAGAGGATTGTGTCGGCGCCTTTGCCGGATGTGAGAAAGCATCCCAGTCAAGCCACCCAATGAACGACACCAGACACAAAGCTTCAGTCTCTTTGTTTATTCAATAAAACTCTTTTGTCCATTAACATGGATGCCAACAGCTTACAAGAAACAGAGTAACAGAGTCTAAGTGGGTCTGTCAAGGGCACGATTCACCCTTTAACCCCATCTCAGCCTGCAGGACTCCAGTCCTTGAACTTTGTTGCCTACCACACAGATGAACTGCTACAAACCACACTAACCCTAAGGCAGGAATAAGACAGTGAGTTAACACACATGTAGAACATCACATTCAGGGTTGATATGGGCTCTACTGCATCAGTGCCGCTCAATACTGTTCATCTGTCCAAGCTAAGAATAGAGCTACACTGAGATAAGCCATAACGGTCTCTAAGAGACCGGTAAGACGAGCAGAGAGAGAGAGAGAGCGAGAGAAAGAGAGAGCATCTGTTCGGTTCTCACTGTTAGAGGGCAACGCAATGCTTAGAAGATTAAGTTAACATCATATTTGATTCTGGTTCACCATCTTTAAAAATCTCAAGAGGCCAGGGTTGGGCAAAATTCAGAACTGAAGAATCAGCTCCCTTTTATCTCATGAGTTGGAAAATTTGAATAGAATTGCCCACGTCCCACATGAATTTGAAATGGAATGACAGGAAGAGATCGATCGATCGATCGATCAATCAATCAATCAATCAATCAATCAATCAATCGTTCTGTCCATAAGGTCAACAAACCCTCAAACTTCAAGACATTTTTGCAAAACTTAAGGAATAAGGATTTGTCAAGCCGCAAAGTTTTTTGTTTAAAAATGACAATTTTATGAACTCCTTTGAATTTCATTTTAAATTCATATTCTTACATTCATATTCCAAATGCAATTCTGCATCCTGTTTGCTACCTAAATTCAGAAATGTAATTAGAATTTAAAAGGCATTTTCAATTCAATTCTGAACAGAGCAGAACCCTGCAAGAGGCAGCAAGGTTTTGACAGATAAAATCGGATTATTGTTATGAGAAAAGAGACAGTGATGGGCAGATTGAGCAATCACAGTTTTCGGACAGCTAAAAATAATAGATAAAAGTCAGTCAGTCCACAAATGAAGACATGTGGTGCCGGAGATCATGGAGCTCCTATCACCTCCCTTCTCTGAGAGCTGAGAGCGAGTAGGCTGGTGTGATGACACTAACAAAAATGAGTTATTGCAACACGGCAAAACAGATGTTGACCTCTCTTTTTTCCCTTCATTTGGTTGATTTTTCAGTGACTTGTATTGCAAAATTCTTTGCTCCAGGCAAAACGCTATTTTGTATTGGTAAGTTAAGGCTATCAGTTATTCACAGAAATGACACAGAAGGGGACATTGGTACGATTTAGAAATGACATTTCTCATAGGTGACATTCCTCAGTTGCCCTTTGCTCAGCATATATTGGCGCCAAACCTCTGTCTACAAAATACTAAACAGAACAAAGAACAGCCACAGAGGTACTTGTACAATGAACATGCTACTAACGGATCAAGGAAAAGTACAGTGGATAGATACAAGGGGCTTGGATAGGGTCCAAAATATAATCATGTGAAACTAATAAGGTAACGACAATCAGCGTGGTCTCTCTTCAAGCAGACGTCTTTGTCTTCTTTGTTTCAGCAGGCATGCGGTGGTTAAACTTTAGAGAAAATATAAACAATATCTATATATACATGACTGTTTAAAATCATTCTAAACTGTAAAAAGAAAAGTAGTTGTAAACATGCACTCGTAACCAAACCGCCATTCTTTAAACACCAGACTGTCATACAGGATAAACCATCTGTCCAATGACCACAGAAACAATGGAGCTCTATTTGCTAAATCCACCATTAACTTCTATGATAAACCCAAGGACTGGAGGTGGACGTCATTTCTGTGGTCATATGGAGAGATTAGCATTTTTTAGGACACTGGCGTTGCTTCTGCGGTTCAGTGTTCTTTAAAGGGAACATTAACCCTGGTAAGAGCTCAGCTTCAAAAGCCCACACCTGAACTTTAAGTCAATCTGACCCCAGTTCTGTATTGGTGAAATATATATACAGTTCCAACACAGACCTTTGCACCCTACGGCACACTGCGAAAGCATCCGATGATCACTGCGTGTTGATCTATATCAGGCAAATCTGCCTGATGGCTACAGTCAATCATGTGACCCATAAGGTATCACTGCTAATCTCTGATACTATATTAAGTTATACCTTTAAAACATTCATATATATATATATGCATACAAGGCTCTTGGATTATACAAATACTGATACATGGTGGGCATCTTTTAGTTAAATACTCTTTACGGGCCTTCTCAGAAGGGCTAAAAATGAAAAAGCTCACTTTTTGCATCTTGAAGTCACTGTTGTTGACGGTAACTGTAAGTAACTTCCGTTCTTTGCATTCATCTGGACCGCTATCACACCCGTTTAACTGTTGACCTGAAATTGAGAGCTGATGTTTTCATGCTGCAATTAGGAATAGTGTTTCACTCCCTGAAATAGGAAGTTAAATTTAGGCTCTGTCCATGCAGCAGTAAATCAAACCCCACTGCAGTAGCTTGTTGTGACAGACGAGGTCCAGAGGATTCAGTGTTAATACCAGCGCTGGATCGAATTCAGCCCGTCTCTGAATGGAGATGCTGTAAGCTACAGTGGAGACTTTCTCAGAAATACATTTTCCTTAAATTCTTATTTTTGTAACACCTTATAATATGATTCAATTTGTTAACATTATTTAATGCATTTAGAATCATAAATTAACAATTAATAATATTTTTGCAGCATTTATTAATCTTGGTCAATGCTAATTTCAGCATAATTCATAGATTTTAAAATATTTAGGTTGTATAAATGAACATTATTTAACATCTTCAGAATATACATGAATTAACAATGAACAACAGTATAAATTAGGGTTAAACTAGATTAATAAATGCTGTAAATACATCGTCAATGCTAGTTTTTGACATCTAATGCATTAACTAATGTTATAAAGCATTGCCATTATTTCCTTATTGTTCCATTTGTAAATAATTTAATTCAAATTGTACCTTGCTGATAGAACCTGCCCAAAACAGCCTAAACTGGTTTGCTGGTCTTAGCTGGTTAATAGTCTGCTCAAAACAAGACGAATGTTTGGTGTGAAAATTCAGTGCGATAAACATTTTAATGTGGTGTTATAATCACAAGAAACCAACCAATAAAGGCCGGGGTATACTTAATTTTTCCGAGATCCGCTCCGTCTTGCGCACAGTTGAACATGCAAGCCTTTCAAAGTATACTTCTTTGGTCATGAGCACGGACAGATGCGTTCGGCGCGTGCACACTATCTAGTGGATTTTGTTTTCAAGCGCTCAAGTCACTCACACATGCACTGTTGTATGTGCGGTCACAAAAATGGGACAGGGTGTGGGGACATCCGCGGACTCTCTTGATGAGAAAAATTACGTCACACGGAGAGTGCGTAGACCGATGCGGAATGCGGATGGCCGAAGTATACTTTGGGCTTAAGATTTGCGCTTTTGGTCACATGTGCAGAGCCACTGCGGTTACATAAAACTACGACTTGGTGGCGCTCACGAACAGAGTACTTTATTTCTGCTTTTCTGTAAGCGCCACCTACTGTCAGAGAGTGAAGTTGCATTTTCAATCTGCCAGTGTGCCATTTTTCGTACTGGTCTGAACAAACGAAACACGTGCGAAAATCAGGCCGAATTTTCATGCCAAATGTTTGTGTTGGTGTGAAAAGGCTGTCAAGATGGTCTTTATTTGGTCTAGCTGGGTAACCTGCTAGTCTCCCAGCCTGACTATCTGAAAAGTGCCCAAAACCCCTCTAAAATCAACCAACAGGCAGGCAAACCAGCATAGGCTGGTGCAACAAGATGTTTCTTATCAGCAGGGTATTTCAATGAAAATCAAATGGAATCTTCTCCTAAACTTAATGGCACAATATTTTAAATTTGGCTTAAAAATACAAATAATACAAATTATTGCACAAATTGCCACATTGCTAATAAACGATAATTGGTAAAACTGTTTTAGTACAATTATTCTCTTTTCTAAGGGTTCTCTAAACTTAAATTGTATTTTTTTTTAAAGACTATAGGTCCATTCTCCACACTTAGCGCTAGCACTGTTGTTTTAGAGGGGAGTATAGGATTAAATAAACATCCAGCTAACTGTAACAACTTTCACTGGTCAGTTTTGCGGCCTGAGGGCGAACACCAAAAATGCCTGGGGCAAACTACAGAAGCTGAAATGTTACATCTCTTTCAGGCCAGTCTAACCTATCCCTATCAGCAGACCCCCATAAACATCTTCATAATGGATGAGTTTGCATCTTTGTAGGGCCTTGGAGAGGCACTGGAATGAGTGCTTTGCATGCACTGATGTATAATTCAGTAAGATCCTTTAGGAGGAAAGTTTGTTCCCTGGTCCTGCTAGACTAAGCCAGGGCCCAGTGACGTCCATATGTGCACCACCAACTCTCATGTGAAGAACATTATCGTGCCAGGGTGTCTCTCGCTCTCATTCTCTTTTCACTTGAACACACTTCTTGTCCATTTACTGGGCGAGTCTCTTGCTCTGCTGGTCCTGCCTCTCTCTCTTTTTCTCTTGGAAATTGGCAGTATCTTCTGATGAGCCGTCTCAAGAAGAGGGAAAGGGCACACAGTGTGATCCCAAGGCAGTGGCCTACTGGTAGGGGGGAATTTGGTTGGAATTGAGTCATAGCTTACAGGTCACGAGCCTGTGATAAGACGTTCTGGATGATAAGACACAGGAAGTGGTCATGACACTCAGAGAGGGTCCGTTGAACTGGTTCAGCCAGGCTGTGTTGGGAGATGGAGTCCATTAGAGGACCATTACAGTGTTGTATTTGTATTGATTTGTTCCACAAAAGTGTTTGAAAAATCTCTTCTCTTTGGTCCCACTGGCCAAAGACAAAGAAGAGGCTGAGGAAGGTGGTGATGTTTGAGTGTGTTTGTATGATTGTAGAAGAGTGGCTGATTTTTGGAGTCCCACATTTAGTCCCGACTTCTGTTGCGCTTCTTGAAGAAGAAGAAGGGAGTTTTCTGTGGCGGTCCAAGCAGCATGGGCACCTGGTTTTTGTGTGTGATGCGTATCTGCAGGAAAGAAGGAAAGATTACTCTCTGAAGACAACCAAATCAGAACAGTTGGCTAAATCCTTCTGGTTGTTAATTACTCACTGTTTTAAGCAGTTGTCTCGCTCACATTCAGCAAATGAGCTGACAGAAATCACACATGTCCAAATTAACAGGCACAAATTTGAGAATGTGAGAGCTGACCTTGAAACTGAAATAACATCCCATATTCCCCTCTGTACAGTTCGGCAAATTAGAGAGGACTAAAAGCACAGCAGCACACTTTTTATAGCACTTGCGCTGACAGAGATGTATTTTTATCGGAGGACATTGTGTTGGCGCTACGTGCAGATGGAAAGCTACATGTTTATTCCCCTCTCTTAATGACATAATCAGTCAATGGCAGGGTGTGACATGACAGTGTTTTAATTAACAGTCTGCTCGCTGGGACGACTGAATGTACAAAGCTGCAACAGATCGGAGGAGGCAATTTTCTGAGATGGAGAAAAGGTTCTGCTCTGAATTGACACCTATCATTGAGCTTTGGCTGTATCTGACTTCACATTGCATCAGATGCTCTTGTGAACTTTAAAGGGATATTTCACCCAAAAATTAAAATTACCCCATAATTTACTCACCCTCAAGCCATCCTAGGTGTATATGACTTTCTTCTTTCAGCCAAACACAGTCAGAGTTACATTAAATATATCCTGGCTCTTCCAAGCTTTATAATGGGAGTGATTGGAGGATGAAATTTTGAAGCCCAAAAAAGTGCATCCATCGATCATAAAACGTACTCAAACGTACGTACAAATATCCTTACATATGTCATGTCATTGTGTACTACTTCGCGGAAGTTAACGCTTTTTAGACGCAAGTCGAATGCGTATGGCTGTCGCTCCGGAAACTCGTTATTTTACTTTGTAAAGTTTTAAATAAGGATATTTGTCTTACACGAATGCATCGATTCACTTAAGAAGGCCTTTATTAACCCCCCAGAGCCACGTGGAGTATATTTTATGATCAATGGATGCACTTTTTTGGGCTTCAAAATCTCATCCTTCAAACAATCCCATTATAAAGCTTGGAAGAGCCAGGATATTTTTTAATATAACTCTTGATTGTGTTTGGCTGAAAGAAGAAAGTCATATACACCTAGGATGGCTTGAGGGTGAGTAAATTATGGGGTAATTTTCATTTTTTGGTGAACTAACCCTTTAAGTAAGAGCAGACAGGTACTGCGGTCTCTTTCAGAATATGTTTTTTATTTATAGTCTTTTGCAACTTATGGATAGAAGTATTGTACAGTTATTCTGGTGCAACTTCAAAGAACCAACAAGGTGAGTGGGGAAAAAACAAGTAGCAAACTCTTTCCATTTGATGTCATATTTCAGGTTGTTTAGTTGATCTGAAACCTAACATCTTCACCCAATCCCTCTTGAAAAGTTGGTCTGGAGTACATTCAGCTGAACTCAGGTTCAAATTGTGCGATTGCTGATATATAGTTTGCATATTTCAAACAGAGAACAAAACTGGCATCTTGTCCTTCCCAGCGTTAACTAGCTACAGCTGTTGCTAGTACTCATGGTGATAATCACAACCCACTCATATCATGGCTCTGACCCAAAAGTATAATGTTAAATGAGACCTGCGGTGTGGAATAGTACTTGGGTTCGGGCCAAACAATTGAGTCGAGGGTGAAATCAGTCTTAAGGTGCATTCACATTAGAGAAATTTTGCAACATTTCGTGGGCAAAAAACTCTTGTCTATTGTCAATAGTGTAGTAAGATGTACAATCTATGAAGCACAGCTCAAAGAGAAGTCACTTTCAAACCAAGTAGATTTATGTTGGTCAACGTGACAAATCTGCGTGACCAACTGCGTGAACTCGTGGCAAAATCTGTGTAGGGAAATCTTTTGCATGGACACCGACTGCATAGATTCCTATTAAAATGGCTGTATTTTGACCATAATAACTTATAAAGTAGTGTCATAATGTGCTCTTTAGTCTTGCTTTGTCACAGTGTCAGACAAATTGTTTGGTATGGGTCATGAAAGAGTGTTTCAGATATTCAAATAAAACTGTAAATGAAAGCAAAATCAAATGAGCTGACCGTGCATGGAGGCTGCATCCACGGTTCTCCATCGATCTGCATGGGCAGCAGCCGGGACGTCCTGTGGACAGAGAGACAAGAACAGAGAAAGAAAGACAGAGCTGTTATGGGTCAGGTCATTGACCAGGCAGACCGCGGGCACGAGGCTCCTATACAACACTTTTCCTGGACGGCTCTGAACACTGTGCTCTTTGTTCCCACAGCCCCATTCCCAGCCAGGCCCCTTACTCTCTAAACGAACACACTCACACAGTTCAGCACCTCCATCTCCATATACACACAGTTACAAAAAGTTAGTTTAGTCTTTTCAGCAGGGCTACTACGAGTTAAAGCAACACAGCATGGGAGAATGACAATGATGAATGCCCTATTAATGCAGATTACGGAAAGTATTAGGTCGTAGGCAGACCATCCTGTGTACAGGTGAGGAAACAGCAATGAAAATTGTGAATAACCACCCCGCTTCAATTCAGCACTAACTGTTAAGGTCATTATGAGTGTTTAATGGAGCGTAGCAAGCTGGGGCAACACAAACTTGTGAAGTAGCACCTCAGACGTGATGAGTCTCCACTGGTTCATTAGCATACGTCAGGACTGAGCAGTGTGTGTGTTTAGACATGCTACAAACATCATTATTCATCAGTACGAGCGGTTCAGAATGTTAGAGCTGTTGGCAAAGCGAGTGACAGCGGGTCAAAGGTCTGATTTACTAGCCGCACTGGCCAAGATAGGACATCCTGCTGAGGGGGAGGGGGAAGAGAGACATTTCAGAGCCATGGACACGAGAAGTCAGAGTGTTTGTCTATGAGTTGGACAAATACTGAACTCTTAGTCAATGTGTATGTGGACGGGCACGAACTACTGACCTGATGGTGACATTGGAACACTGTGCAAGGCGCCGCCCAGCGCTCTTAAGACCCGTGTATATCTGACCCATCTCGATGGCTCCCTCCAAACCCACCACCTCCAGAAGCTGATCACTCAGATCTGTTCAGCGGGACAGGAACAAACAGATAGATTCTTAGTTCTTTCATTTAAGTATCAACATTCTCTCAGATGTTTTTTTCTTAAAATTCATTAGGAGAACTAAAGGGAGATTTAGAATGATTTATTATTAGTTAATGTGGATGGCATAGCTTAGATAATTTGGTCTTGTAAGAGTTTGATGATTGATGATAAACCATAATAAAAGAAAATTCTTTATGTCATTCCAAACCTGTTATGTTCACATATAAACTGATCAATGCACATACATAGAGCACAACAAATATGGTGAGAAAAAAAAAGAAGCTCAAACATACTTGCTTGATGCACAGGAACAAACCACATTGCTTCTTGCACATCAAACACGTTTGAGCTTCTGTTTACCATATTTGTATGTATGTGTGTTGATCAGTGTTTACGTATATGTGAATAAAAGCCTAAATTAACTCTGTTCATCATAAAAAACAATTGTGTCTCCTCAGAAGACTTGGATTATACCGCTCAATTCATATGGATTTCATATTCGTTCTCTTTATGAACTTTTTGAACCATCAAATTTTAGGTTTCATGGACTTTCAATGGAGGGACAGAAATTTCTGAGGTTTCATTAAACACATCTTCATTTGTGTTTAGAAGATAAACAAAAATCTAATGGGTTTGGAATGACATGAGGGTGAGAAAATTACAAAATTTGCATTTTTGGATGAACTATGCCTTGAAGATCTCCTCTGAAACTCCAACTCCACATTCTGAGAATACTGGAGTATTTTTCTCACTGTGAATAATATGAGAACCATAAGATGTAGGGTAAAAGACTCAATTAATTAGCAGTGCTCTCTCATTGTTGTCTAGGAAAACAACTGTTATATTAAAGATACTAGAGACATCATTTTCTTTCTTATGGAAAAGGAAGAACAGGAGAGTCATACAGAAATATCTAAATAGCATCTTAAAATCACATCAATAGCAAACTCTACACAATTAGAAAGTAAAATTGCATTTAGGTGGCAGTATGGGAAATAAGCATAAAACATGAGCATAGAACTAGGGAAAAAGACAATGAGGTCAGTGGTTAAGCCTAGTAGGCTAAGCTTTAGTAAATGCTTGTGGAACATTGTTATCCCTTTACTCACTCATTAACTTTCTCTCTCTCACACTAGGGTCATGGCAGCAAGTGTCCCATATGTGCGGACACACACACACACACACACACACACACACTCATGTTTGTTTTTGTGAATTGTGGGGACATTCCATAGGCGTGATGGTTTTTATACTGTACAAACCGTATTTTCTATCGCCCTACACCAACCCTACACCTAAACCTACCCATCACAGGAAACTGTGCACATTTTTACTTTCTCAAAAAAAAAAAACCTCATTCTGTATGATTTATAAGCCTTTTGAAAAATGGGGACATGGGGTAATGTCCTCATAAGTCACCCTCTCCTTGTAATACCTATGTCATACCCATGTCATTATACAAATTTGTGTCCTGATATGTCACAAAAACACGCAGACACACACACACACACACACACACACACACAGGGGAAATGACAATACAACAATATATTATATATTTATATATAAATTATAGTTTATATTAATATTTTGAATTAGCTTTTTTATATTTCATAGTATCATTTGTTTTAGTAATTTTTAATCTAATTTTTATTTAAATTTAATTTCACCTTTATTTCAAATAGTCTTTCCCTTATTATGGGGTTCCTTGATGAACTGTTGTCAGTGTTTAGAGTTCTCGCTGGAACATTTGGGTTTCATTGTAACCAGTATGGCAATCTGGGAACCCAAAATCGTGCAAAAAGATATGGACGAAAATCCACAAAACATGTTCTGAGAACCAGGTCCTATGTTCATTTGCAAATTAGAAGCAATTAAAATGAGTTTACTAACACTATATATAAGACTTTCTCATTCTCATAGGCTACTATCCTGTAGTCCAAAAGGCCATGTAGTACAAATCCTTCTTCTCTTTCACACTCCATCCATTCCAAAATTTGACCCTCATTCCTGGCTAATCAGTGAAAGCTCTAGCTAGCTGTTCAGTGGATTGGTGCATAACATCCACACAACCCAGAATTCATCATAAGTTCAAGCCAAATATACACTTTACGGAGCGATCAGTCAAAGAGATGTTTCAGTTTTACTTATGTTGGGTCCGCCTATAAAATTCAAAGCTCATCCAGCCTATCATTAACAAAAAGGTCTCTGATGTGTGACATGTACTTAAAGGCACATCTGCAAACAGCTTATGTTTACTCCCATCAGCTGCCTAGAGTCCAGACAGGCAGCGATGGTGTGTTTAGATGAGGCTGTATGTTGTTTAACACATTATAAACACTGTTAATAATTTTACAATGTCACCTGACAGAACACAGGCACACTTTTGCAACCCAGCAGGAAACTGCCGCCTGGCTTATTCTTGTAGTGTGAGATAGAGACTTGCGCAAGGATGATGATGTAAGTTCGAGCTCCAGAGAACATCACACCCAATGCTGACCACACAGAAATAATGCATTAAGTATATATGAACAAACAATAACCAACAATTTTTACAGCATTTCTTAATTAGGTTTATGTATGAATATACTATTGTTCATTGTTAATTCATGTTCATTCATAATACCTTAAATAATGTTTTATACAACTTGAAATGTTAAAAATGTATTAATATATGTAGAAACTAACCTTAAAAGTTAACAGTAACATTTTACAATAAGGTTCACAGTTGTATTGTTATTAACTAATGCTAACAAAGATTAGTAAATACTGTTGGAAATGTATCATGTTAGTTAATACTTTAACAAACATTAACTAATGAGACCTTATAGTTAAGTACAACCAAGTTAACATTAAAAGTATTTTTCATCGTTAGTTCATGAAATTTTATGCATTAACTATCGTTAAAAAATTGAAAATATTGTAAACTGCAATCAATAGTCATGCAGTAAGTACAAATTGTGTTTCAGAAAAAAAAAATCTGCTCTCTGTTAACAGCAAAAACCAAAATTAACCCAGATATTTTAAACATTTTTATATAAAGGTCAGGTCTCTTGAAACCATTCAGAACCATAGTACAAACTACATGTCGAAAGGGAAAAATCCGTCCCTGATTTCAGTGTTACTGATACTGTAGGTTAAAATAATAAATTCAGCAGCTGTGAATATTTCATTTATGCAAGTCGGTGAGTCATTGTCAAGTTTAAATATTTCACAGAGCAAATTTCACGGCACATATCACAAAATTTGTCCTCGGTGAATGTGGCCAACTTCTAAACTGCGCCGAGTACACTCCAGGAACGCCTACTTGCTCAAACAGGACTTCTGAGAGAAACTTCACTACATTTCAGTTTTTCAGTTGGATTGACATTTATTCTCTTTAGCATGCAGTGTGACGTATTTCACTCAGTTCCCAGATCATTCCGATTCAATTTCAATTTCAATTGAAGAACAAATTTATACTTGTGTGCATTATGTACAGTATTATGCACGTTATCTTCTCTGACATACATGTTGAAGCCACTCAGGCCGCCATTTTCACCCTATTTTTGGAAAGATAACACATTCAAAACATCCGCTAGTGTGGGTTTTCCAGGAAATGCGTGTACTCGCTGGACCTCTGCTTCTCGTAAATACTACAGTGTGTTGTGCACGTTATTTTTTGACAGACATTGATTTCATGATATTCAAATCATGTGGATTTGAAAACAGTTGGATTGTAAGGTAATTATTATTTATTTCTTAGCTGACTAGTATTCAGTGAAGTGACTGATGCCCATGAGTGTGTTTATGTCGATGTTTTTAGTTCTAATATTCCAACCGACATCGAGCCTAAGTTTTTGACGGACGTGACACTGTGCGTGAGAGGTGAACTATGTTTGATTTTTGGGTAATTATAAAACTTGCTGGAGATGTTAGAAATGTTTTTTGCATAGTTCATAATACTTTTTTATGGAATGAAGTTTATTTCGTGGCTTAAATGAATTACATGTTACTCAGAGACTGACATGTTTTTTATTGTCTCATACAGGGTTTCTACAGGTTTTATCAAATCTAATTTAATGCTTTTTAATGCCAATTTTTAAATTTTTAATGCCATATTTATATGTCGGTAAATGTCGATAGATGATGTCATAAGGCAATTAGAATATTCATCATGTCATTGTTACATTCGCATTCTGCCAAGTGTCAGCCCTTTACATTTGTTTGCTTCTCTGGTGCTACCCTTTTTGCTCACATAATATATTTTAATACAGCCAAATTCCCAATAAAATTGTTTCATCTATATATTTTTCTGTTTTTGTTGTCAAACAATATGAAATGGTGACTGAAACGCAGCCCATTAAGTCTACATACAGGGCTCGACATTAAGCCTTTTCATTCACTTGTACGATTCTTGTACGATTCATGTAAAATGTATGATTCATCTTTCATTTTAAATTCTTAAATTCGATCAATAAATGTAATTAGAATAAGACACTTAGGGCTGTTACCAATCAAATTAAATAATTTACAAATTTACAATAAAAAAATTACAACTGCATTAAATAATGTTATGGGATTGTAAGAAATGTTTGGGGGAAAATGATACTTTTAAAAATTAAACTAAACCACCAGTAGGTGGCGTCAAGTAACCGTCTTAATAAGTGAGTCATTCATTTAAACGGTTCATTCCAATGGCTGATTCATTCAAGAATGAGGCAGTTGTTTATGAATGGGTCATTTAATCTTTGACTCAACCGATTCATTCAAAACGCTGAATGATTCAGTAATGAAAACAAGGCTGTGTTGTGCTATGGTTCTGCTGTGATCTTTGTTTGAAACTATTTTTGCTGCTAAAACAGAACAAAAACAGTCAATGTTCCTTCTAAAATGTAAGTGACTTAATTGGTCGTGTGATTTTGCTTACCTGTTTCAAGTTATAAAAACTTCTTTTTGTGTGTGCTTCGTTCATGTTTCCATTTCTCCTCGAGATGGTGCGCGAGCCTCAACAGCGCAACCTTGTTATCGTCACTACATTATACAGCCTATTATTACCCACTATGGATCGCCACTTAAACTAAATGTAATAAAATCAGTCATTCTCGCGTTTTTTTTTTTTTTTTTTGTATTGACGTTTCAATCAGGTCCTTGCCCGGCCGGGCAAATAAAATTCTATTTCACTTGCCCCTTCAAAAAATACACTTATCCCGGACTAATTGACAAACGTTAGTGTCGAGCCCTGACATGTTAAACCAGTGCTAAAATCCTGATTCATAATTAAGATGTTGTCTGACAAAATCACCATACACATAATATAAAGACATTTGCTGTGATTTTGGCTGTATGTACACGTAAAAAGATCACTCAGGTTAGAAGCAAAAGTATCTATTTTATTTGTTCTCTGACATCCTCAACTGAATGCGCTGCTCCTCTCAGCCACTCACTGAACAGAGCAGACGCAGGTACGCCTGCGGCAGGAAAGCAAGACCTCGCGCTCGTGCGGCAGTACCGGGGAGTCTCGGAAGCTAGATCAGGTTAACAAGTATATTCGTCACAATACGCTTTCTTGGAAAAAAGTCGCAAAAGGGGTCTGAAAAGTCGCTAAGTTGGCAACACTGATTTAACCTTCCGTCTCCAGGTCCCAGCCCGCCGCTGTCCAAAACGGCGTTACGGCAATTTTGCACCGGCCGGAGGCAATTACCAAACTGGTTCCGTGTGTGTGTCACACCAATGTACATATTTTGCGACAGCAAATCAAAGTTATTAATTATGAAGGCTATATTAAATATAAACTGGTATTATTTTCCTTCAAAACTATCTAAAAAAAAAATTAATGCCTGTAGGAATAAAATTTAATGCTTTTTAATGCCATTTAAGGCCTTAATTTTCGCAAAATCCATTTAATGACTTTTAATGCTTTTTAATGCCCCGCGGATACCCTGTTATAACAAACATCTTTTATTTAAACCAATGAAAATGCAGATCATGTTGTAAATAATATTTAAAAATTACTTTTTAAAACTGCTGTCCCATTATTACCCCTTAGCAGATTTTGACTTGTATAGCAAATTCTCCAAAAAATTTTTCCAAAAAATCTCTACATGGCTTTTGTTTCCGAAGGCTCTGAATACTGCCGTATGATAGTTTCCAGCATGTGGTATGACCTGTGAATCTCTTTTGTTGAGTCAGGACCTGGCTGAAGAGAAAAAGCTGCCTGCCAGTGTTTATAAAGTGTTTATTGATTGATGAGAAGTGGAGAGGTCTGAACCTGCCTGACTGTGCAGCTTTGCTGGGGGATATTGTGACTCTCCTCCTCTGAAAGGTCAGACAGGAGAGGTTTGCTGAGAGGTGAACAAACCGTATGCTTCGCATGGAGGGCTATGAAGTGCCCCAACAGAGAAATCTGTGCCTGCTATCCTTTATCCACCTCCACAATGCCACTGTTTGACAAGCATGTCAAAGATCTTGATGCTTCATGAGCTCTATACATCTCAGGAGTTTTCCCAGAAAGAATAATAGGATTGAGAGCTATAAGAAGAAAAGAGGGAGGTAAAAAGGGCAGATTAGGACTTCAGCACTCACAATATGAAGTGACGTGAGTGATAAACGGCTCTCTAACACCCAAAACTGCAACAATATTCAGCCTCACACTCATCTACATGGACTCTGCGCCTGCAGAACTCTGAGAATGCTAATTCACCAATTTCTGCAAAATTTGAATAGTCGACATTGACTAAATTCTATGTGTTCCTTGTCTTATATATTTATTGGCAATTTTGGACCATTTAAATATGCTAACTAATGGCGCTTTTCACTGCATGGTATGACTCGGCTCGGTTCGGCACGGCTTGGCTCGCTTTACTTTCAGTTTGCTTTTCCACTGCAGTTTAGTACCACTTCAAAATGGGTGGGATTATAGACTGATATAGCTGTGCCGCCTTTACTGCCATGGATCCGCTCCTTGGCTACTAACGAGTCTGCACCTCGTCTACTGACCACTATACAGCCATTTCTTTTTTCAAGTTGCGTGCGATGGTTGTTTAAAGCAAGTCGTTTAAAAAAAGTTGTGCAAACAAATGAGCGGGTTTGGTGTCTCGAGTTTCAAATCCAATGACGCTGGTAGTGACGATTCTCTCTGACCAATCAGTGATCTGCAGTGTTTACACGTCACATTTAGTATCGGTACGGCACGCTTGGAACCTCAACTGAGGTGGTACTATTTAAGCAAGCCGTACCAAGCTGTTCCATGCAGTGGAAAAGCGCCATAAGGATGCAGTGAAAATAAAATTCTGCCTGATACCGATAAGCCGATATTATAATTTACAGTATGAACAATGGATGTTCATTCGTTTTTAAATGAATACTGTTTTAAAGGTGAACTTTAAGTGAGCATTAGATGAATCTAAATGTAAAAATAAGGAAAATGAGCTTGAACACTTAATTATCTGATACTGACCGATATATACTTTATATTTTTAGGGACAGTATAGAGATGCAGCAAATGCTTGGGAATCAGGAAATGTTGCAAGCCAGATTCAAACTCAATCTGCTGTATAAGCACCATGGCTCGATGTTTCAAAGCATGAGTATTAACGGCTGTTTTTTTCCCCATCTTTTGCAAACAAAATATAGTCAACCAGTTATTATGAAAATTCTGTAAATCACTGTAAAAAGACAAGTAATAATATATTCACATATGCTGTATGCTATATCCAACTGTGTATTTACTGTCAGCCTTTTGTTTCATGGAGCAAACGTATAATTATTATCAAACACACAGCCTCTTGTTCGTTGCCCCAAAAGCAGCAATAAAATAATAATAAAGAGAGGGAGGGGAAAAAAATTGACGGGAGCCTTATTTTCCTCACGACACGAATGTTTCCCGCTCTGTCAGGTCTGGGCTTTCTTATTCCAGGCAGCGCATCACAGTGAGGCAGCGCTAAGAATAGCTCACAAACGCCTTCTTATGTAACCGTGTCAGAATGCATTGTGTGGAGGATATTAAGTCCTGGCTAAGCAGGGTCGTGTTGGAAGTGTAGAACAAATGACAGTGATCTAAAAACAAATTACATGATCCACACTGTAGAAAATCACAAACTTTAGTTGATCACTGCCATTTACTTCATTGGAAGCCCCTTCTCAGTTAACTGTGATTTCAGCTGAAGTCATTTAGTGAACACTACTGAGGTCAGCATACTCTTCAACACTGGCATTTTGAAAGTCACTCTCATTTTAGAAAGCAACAAAAAGTGAACCTGCATGTGAAGCTCAAACTGTTCATATCGTATAATGGAAACTATTCATCTAAGTCCGACTTGTTCCTGTCTGCGGTCACCTTGCGCTTGCTGACCGAAGTAGAGACCCGACACCCTGTAAAGCTGCTTTGTGACACTTACCATGAATAAAACTCTATATAAATGATGAATGGAATTAAACCTACAGCCGAAAGAGGCAAGTTTATAAAGGAGCATCAGAACTATCAAAAGACAGAAAACTCTCTCATGCAAGGGGTCTGTGGGATGTCACATGGGTGAAGAGAGCAATTATTTATTGTGCTTCTAGTTCCCTCTGGTCTGTGCTGTCCCAAGTTTCGTGTCTTGGGCCAGTCGAAGAGAAGCCAGATGGTCAGAAGGAGCTGGAGAGGCTGCAGGAGCTGTGGTAGAGGTGCGGGGGTGGCCGGTCTCTTGGCACATGGACAAAGCATGAGAGCCACATCTCAGTGTTTACAGAGTGCAATCCACTGTCCACAGTATCAGCCTATGTTACAACTCACGCTCACTCAGAAGGAGCATTCCTGTACCACGACATTTCTCTTGCATACTTCATTGAAAAAAAGCTTCTTTTTTCACTCTTCGCTAGCATACTATATTCCCAAGCTATGTACTTCTTTCTAACATACTTTATTCCCAAGATTTTCTCATGTACTCTTCACTGTATACTTTATTCTTGAGAGATCATCACTCATAAAGCTATTCTTATATACACTTGTCTAGCATTTGTTATTCTCAGAAACCTCTTATGAACTCTTCTCTGGTAAACTTCATCTCTGAGATCTTATTCACTCATACTTTTTGATCAAGCTCTTCATACTCTATGAGGAGTATGCTCTATTCTCCAGATCTCCTTATGTACACTTTTCTACCATACTTATTACGAAGACTTCTCTTGGGCCGTATTCGCAAAACATTCTTAAAAATAAAATTAGGACTTAAAGGGTTAGTTCACCCAAAAATGAAAATTTTGTCATTAATTACTCACCCTCATGTCGTTCCAAACCCGTAAGACCTTCGTTCATCTTTGGAACACAAATTAAGATATTTTTGATGAAATCCGTGAGCTTTCCGGCCTCCGATAGACTGCAATGTTATTACCACTTTCAAGGCCCAGAAAAGGTAGTAAAGACATCGTTGAAATAGTCCATGTGACTACAGTGGTTCAACCTTAATGTTATGAAGCGTCGAAAATACTTTTTGTGTGCAAAAAACAAAGATAACGACTTTACTCAACAATTTCTTCTCTTCCCTGTCAGTCTCAAAAATAAGTCATCAGTCATCAAAAATATCTTAATTTGTGTTCCGAAGATGAACGAACGTTTTTACGGGTTTAGAACAACGTGAGGGTGAGTAATTAATGACAGAATTTTCATTTTTGGGTGAACTAACCCTTTAAGAATAAAACTGCTATTTTGTTTTATCTTATTCTCCAAGTTAAAAAAAAGGTACGAATATTTTGTATTCCCAAAAATAAAGCGATAATTCACCCAAAATAAAAATTCTGATGAAAAGTTCTCACCCTCATGTTGTTCCAAACTCTATGACTTTTTTCTTCTGTGCAGAACACAAAAGAAGAAATTTTGAAAAATGCTGATAACTAAACACTTTGGGTGACCATTGAGTTCCATTATATGGTCAAATAGATTGAATAAATGACAACAGAATTTTCATTTTTTCGGATGAACTATCCCTTTAAGAATGTTCTTACCTTTTTTCTTAAGATTGTTCTTAAGACAAAACTAGCAAATTCTTGATAAGAATGTTCTCTCAATGTAAATAACTCCAAAATATCTCAAATAAAAAAAGGTCAGATGTTTAATGAATTGATTGGGTGGTTTCAAATATTAAGAATTCAGCATTAGCTACATATAATACTAATACAAGATTTTACTTACACAATCTAGCTAGTAATTTTTTGTAACAGTCAACATCATTAACACATCTCACACACCTTACGTTGAAAAAATGATCATAAGGGGGCTTGCTACTTAAAAAAAAAAGTTTAATAGATGGGCTATAATATATATAATATATATATATATATTATTCAGATTTACCAGTGTAAAGTTTTGAATTTACAGTCTTAAACAAGTCAAACTCATGAGTAAGAAGTCTGTCATTTTATTTCTAAGATAAAAATAATTACAATGTTCTTAAGGAAATATTTGAAAAATGTCCTAAATTGCTCTTAGGAACATTTTTGTGACTTTTTTCTTAAGATTTTTGTGAAAGCAACCCCTTCTGCACTCCTTCTCGAGCATGTTCTCTACACTAGCTATAACTCTATCCCTGCTCTATTTATACAACATACTCCTCATGACACACTTCATTCCCATGCTTCTATTCAATAGAGCTGTTCTAATTATGCCAGTATTGTGACATGTCTTAAAACAGTCTCACACCACGGCAGACATTTACGACAAGCTCGCTACAACAAGCTCAAATGAACGATAGGTGTTAATTTTTACATTGTTTAGCATTTCAGAACTTGTCATGACTCACATACCGGGGTGGGTGTTGTTCAATGAGAGCCCTACTGATAGTCTGCCACACAACTCATGCTCTCCTGATTATCACACACTCACTGTACGGATGCGCTCTGTCCGGACATGATCCGTGCACTGGCGTTCTGCATGCAAAAGAGCTCGCCAGTCTCCCAACCTCTGTTCCCATGCCATTCACAAACAAAGCTCCTCTCACAAAGTAGGCCAACAATCACAGCTCTCATGACGAAGATCATGGGAAAGGGCCCCTCGGGCCAGAAACATCTTCAATGATTTTGAACCCCTGAGGGGTGAGAGCCACTCTTCAAATGTCCATCACTCTTGCTAAAGCGAGAGCAAAGCTGTCGATTGGCTTTTTGGCCACCGATCG
Source organism: Mylopharyngodon piceus (assembly GCA_039654765.1). NCBI lineage: Eukaryota > Metazoa > Chordata > Actinopteri > Cypriniformes > Xenocyprididae > Mylopharyngodon > Mylopharyngodon piceus. The sequence continues at coordinate 11,722,018 of CM077441.1, read as the reverse complement.
AGGACGCTGAGCCACAGTGGAAAGCGTCCCTTTCGTCCACTGAGTCACCGTGTTCCCACAATGCTCTTTGGGTGGAGAGTTTTACTTCTATTCCTGTCATGTGTGATGGGAGTGAGGAAATACAACACAAATCATTTGCTCTGTGTTTACGAAGGTTCAGAGTGTGTGTATGTGTGTGTTTTTGTTTGTGGGATGTAAGAATGAATGGCCCCAGTGCCCTGAAATAGCCATCAGCACGAGTCAGTGTGTGGCAAGATCGCAGTGGGAAGGGTGGAGCGACTTGTGTACGAGCCATAAAGAGAAAGAAAGAGGAGAGTTAAAGGGTGTGGGAAGCAGGTGAAAGGACAAAATGTCCCTCTGTGACCCTGAAATAAAGAGAGGAAATAGGAAGAGCCGATTTGAGATAAGAGATTTGGAGATGCTGCCTACTACACAAATAATGCTTCATTATTTCAGATATTCCTGGGAGGGGTGGTCTGGGTGGGGGTTGGGGTGGGGGAAGAAATGCACATTTCTCCTCCCAAAACAGATGTATGTTTTTATGTGATTAAGCAGCTTTTGCATACTTTCTCATAATAATTTCATGTTATATTCATATTTAACTCATTATCATCATATTAATCAAATCTCATCACATACAGTATGTTAATACTACAACTCTTCAGTGAAGCATGCTTACTAAGTAAGATACTAAGTAAGATTTATTTTTTAAATACTTTCATTCAGCAAGGATGCATTAAAATGATCAAAAGTGACAGTAAAGACCATTTCAAATACAAATTTCTGGCATGAAACTGGCTGATAGGTCCTTAACTCATTTGGTAGCGATCACATCATTATCTACATAGTGCAGCTGATTGGTTGCTGTGGTATCAGGGGCCAATGAGCTTGCTGCTCAATCATTCAAATACTTGGCATTGTTTGCTGTTAGCAGTTTGCAGCATGCTTTCAGAAACCCTCCACCTTCCCCAGCTCCACCTGTATAGATCTGCTACAGGGTTTATTTCATGTATGTTATATGTGCAGCAGCAGCATGTCTTACATGCTCACAGCAATGTCTGTGAATGTACTGGCATATTAATGTATGTAGTAGCAAGTCTCTGTACTTGCTGTGCAGCAGCAGCAGCGTAACAGATCTATTCTGCCAAGACCAAATACATTGCCATATGCAGTTCCATGCCAATCTCTCTGAGAGCTGTCATGACAGAAATACTGTTCTTTTGAAATTTCAATTCACCCAAAAAATCCAGAAAAAATAAAAATGCACCATGGTTTCCATGAAAATATTAAGCTGCACAACCAATAAGATATTATTCTTGAGCACCATTTCAGCATATTAAAATGATTTCTGAAGGATCATGTGACACTGAAGACTGGAGTAATGATGCTGAAAATTCAGCTTTGCCATCACAGAAATAAATTACATTTTAAAATATATCAAAATAGAAAATGTAATATCTTTTAGAATGTAATATCTTACAATACCTAAATTTAGGGAACACTTGTTTACTATGGCCAAAGTTATTTTATTTTTTAACTCCACCCCTCTACAATTTTCAGGGCTCTCCAGAAAAGATTCAGCGCTATAGGTCTAACAACACCCCTGCTATTGTAACAGTCACATGCAGACATCCATTAGGACCTGAGTCATGTGGAAATTGTTGCGTAGAGTGAGAGGAATTCTCTAATCATATAAACCTCAAAATATACTCCATAGAGAGATGGAAATGAGTTCATGATCTTACAGCTGTAAACAGCAATTCATTTAACCTGTGGAGCGAGTCGGCATCACCTACATGACCTGTTGAGTTCTCAGAAACCCTGCAGCACTCAATGCTTCATGCTAAATAAAAAAGACATGATTGGACTAACTAACCAACTAACCGTCAGAGTGATCACAGTTACTTTAGATTGGATGTGGCTACTGTATGTGCTGTATGCTGTGCTTGAGTATTTGTGCCTGAAGGGCAGTTAAAGATTACTGATATGAGTCACACTGCTCACAGCAGCCCACTCTCTCTCTCTCATTCTCTTTCGATCCCTACACTGTTCCTCAGTTCAGGAGGGCCTGGAGGTCTCCATGGTAACTTGGATTCATGTGAGTCAGTCAGAGGAGTACAGAAGAGCACAGAGAGAGAGAGAGTTGTAAATGTGAAGAGAACTAAAACAAATCAAAGAGAGAGAGAAGGAACAGGTGATGAACACGCAGGTCATCGAAAAAGACAGAGGTGCCTAAATACATAAAAAGGGATTTCAAAATCAAGACATCATTTACTAACGTCAACAAAAAAAAAAAAAAAAAAAAAAAAAAGACAAAAACAAAAAAACATCTCAAGGGTCTTACTTCCCACACAATGGTCATGTTGGTTTGAAAGGAGAAACCCATATATGGGCTCTATTATGCACAGTCATGCATATCAAAATGTTTATAAGTATGTGCACTTTTGCGCACTCACAATCCCATTGGATGAAGCTGAGGGATGTATGTGTATTAAATACCACTGAAAATAATGTCAAAATCACAGTGTTTTCACCTACATATTGAAGCCAGTTACCGCTTCATAGTGAAATAATAAAGTGAAGTAATTGTGAGATTAAGTTTAACATTAAAAGTTTAAAAAGAAAAGATGTCACACTGAGTTATAAAGTCACAATTGGGAGATATAAAGTCACAACGAGAACTAAGGGAAATTATGAGGTTGCAATTATCAAACTGTAAACCTGAACAGTGAAATTAATTAAATGAAATGAAAATTAAATGAAAATTTGTTTTACTCAAATGCTAATGAAAGTTCATTGTACTTAATAGAAAAAAGTTGTGTGAACTCAAAATTTGATTGTAGTTAGCTGAACTTAATATGATTGAGTTGAGTTGCAGCAGATTTCTAATTCCCAGCATGCTTTGTGTCAGACTGTATAAGGAAAACAAATGTTGCAATTAAGTGTTATTCTGTGTGTTTCTGCACAAGATTAACATAGGGAGACATACGTTAGTGTTTAATGTTGTGTTATGTTGGGATTTTTCAGGGGGTTCTGTTATGTAAGTTTTGTAGGGTTACCATTGTGATGAAGAGTAGAGCCTGTGGTTAGGTTGAGGATGGGCTACAAAACTTTTAAGACCACATATGCTGTATGTTGTTTGATTATATATGTGCAAGTATATAATGATAGTCTCTTTGATAGTTATAATAGCTTGGTTTGAGTTACCGTAACTTATCGGGCTTTACAGTGCAGAAATAGTCACACTGCAATATAATAAGTCATAATTACAAAAAATAAAGTTGCATTTCCACTACCGTTCAAAAGTTTGGGATCAATCGTTTTTTTTTTTTTTTTTTTGAAAGACTCATCAAGGACACATTAAATTGATCAAAAGTGACAGTAAAGACATTTATAATGTTACAAAAGACTTCTATTTCAAATAAATTCTGTTCTTTTGACCTTTCTATTCATCAAAGTATCCTGAAAAAAGAAATGCATGATGGTATGGGTGTCCCCGACTACGGATTTACATAGTCGAATCAGATTCGAATCAGAACGCCTATAGTCGACTGATAGTCGAATCATATATGTGTGAGCTTGAAAAATAGCAGTCCACTAGATAGTGCGCATGAACTCTTTCCGCGCTCAAGGCCAAAGGAGTACAGGCTACTTTGAAAGGCTCGCGCGCTCAACTGTGCACGAGATGGAGCGGGAAATAGAAAATGAAGTAAGGCCTATACCCGGGCCTTAAGACAACTTTTATTTTCTCTCACGCACAGCACTGAGAAACAACTTTCTAATAAAGCGACCAAACTGCCTGTCAAGTGATAGACAAAACTGACAATGACTTTTATCTTTTTTTAAATTGAAATGAAAGGCAATGTGGATAAACATTCACAGCCACGATGTACAGAACACCACACAAAGATATAGAAGAAAATAAATAAAAACATTTTGGATTAATAAACCTAAAAAAATATATATAAATAACTGCAGAAAGGCCAGACTGCAGATAGGTATGCATTTCACATGTCGGCAAATCAAATTAAATTGGCTAAATTGCTCTTGTGAGCAAGCTTTAACTCTACAGCGCAACATCGATGCACCGAAAAACAATCAAAAATTAATTTACATAATTGAATTAGAACAGAATATACCGTTCTAATAAATAAAAATAATAATAATAATAAAAAGAAATAGTTATAATCAAGTCACAAGTGCAAAATGCCTAAAGTGCAGGGGAACATATATTCAAAACACAAGCCACAAATAGTTAAATTAGATAACCCAGAGTGATCAATAAATAAATTAAAATTAAAGAAATTATTAAAATAACGAAAGAATTATCAATTATTAAAATAACAAAAGAGTTGTCAACTTTGTCTTTTTAACTGCAGAGACAATAAATGCTAAACTGTGGCAGTCTTTTTAGCTAAACATTCACAGCATCCAAAAATCAAATTAGAAACGGCTGAAATGTTTTGAAATCACTTGTTGCCTACCTGATCGGAAAAAAATCCAGTCTTTCACGCGATCTGCCTGTGTCCGTTTGAGTCTTTTCAAATAGTGCGCTAGTCAACTCGTTAACGCTGGCTGGCAGAAGTGCACCGCAATGTTTGTCGTTGTTGAGCGGTAGGACATGAGCTGTTGGCACAACTTGCATCTTACTTTTTTTGGATCATCTTTTACCATTTCAAAGTGCATCCAATTCTACATTTCAGATTTTCTTATCCCAGACATTGTTAAAGCTTTAATCCCTGCCGCCAAGATGCTCCTCTGTCGGTCACGGATCATGGAAGTGAAACTTAACTCTGTCACAGGGGTGGTTGGATTTATTCATGCACATTAAAAATATTTATTAAAAGCTTCTTTATTTTCACATTTTTATTTATAGCATTATCATAATAGGTTGTTTTAAATTATTGGGAGAAAGAAGGTCTATGTAAAATCAGATATTGAGCACCCCCATATCTCGTCTCATAACACCTCTGTGAAGATTCGACTGTAGTCGAATCAGGCTCCTCCTATCGAAGCATCGAATCGTCAACTATTTAGGGTCACCCCTACATGACAGTTTCCAAAACTTAACTTTAAACATTTATAATAATAAGAAATGTTTCTTGAGCAGCAAATCAGCATATTAGAATGATTTGTGCAAAAGTGCATTTTAAAACATTAAAATAGAGAACAGTTATTTTAAATTGTAATTGTATTACTGTTTTTACTGTATTTGTGATCCAATAAATGCAGGCTTGTTGAGAATAAGAGAAGTCCTTCAAAAAATCTTACAGACCTTAAACTTCTGAATGGTAGTGTACTTCCCATCTCAGGCTGAAATTATCTTTCATACCTACAATGTGAAACTGCCTTTTAGCTCAGGGGTTTTCAACCTTTAAAGAAAAAAAGTGTCTCCACAAAGTCTCTCAACCAATACAAGGACAACCAGTATAAAAAGAGCTAGATTTTCTTAGTAAAACATTTTAATTAAAAACACTTTTGTGCAGTTTAGAGCCAGAGACATAAAGCCAGTCTAGAGACCCCTTGTATATATAACCAACTACCTTCACCTGGGATATAAATTTTCATTTCATATTTAAAGAATTTTCATTTCCTTTGGACAAAACACAGGTCTGGTGCTAAAGGCTGATTCACTGCCACCTGAAACAGCTGCTGTTGCTCTGACCTTGGGAGGCACAGTCACATCCAAGCTCTGATCTCTTGACTGAGACAGCTGATGGTGACACCAGGGCCCCGGAGGCTGGCGTCACAAGGGCTTTTGTGGTGACTTACCCTCCCTGAAGGACATTTAGTAGGACGGTGACACACACCTCTAGTGTGGGGTCTGGAAAAACTGCGATTGCATTCTCAGTGAGGCGCTGACACAGATAGCGCTATCCCTAAATGACGATTAACACTGCTAATAGTGCTTCACACTCTGGGAAATGAGCGCAGGAAGTCCCAAAACACAGTGAGACTGAACATCAGTGTAACGAGCAGCCGGAGAGGCTCCCGCTCATTAGCGATGGTTAAAAGCTTTCGGCTCCTCCACGGCAGCTGTGAGTCAGAGCTGCATGTGAAAAAGCTCCACATGGTGTGCTGATCTACTGAAGATGGCCAGTAATTTAAATTTTATTAAAAGTGGCAGGAAATCAGAGGTTTCGGTCAATTTTCGTCATCAGCAATTAAATGTACCACAATGAAACAGCCAGAAGCAACAATTGAATTTAAAAAGGATGCTTCAATCATTTCTATGCTATATATAGAGACTCGTAGGTTGTAAGAACATTTTTGAGGAGCAACCCAGATCTAATTCAGTGGTTTATGTCCAGAAGTCTGACTCACCTTGCACACAAAACTTGAGCTCCTTGGCATCGGTGACAGTGCTGCCAGTCATTCTCTCTGGCACTTTCTTACTCATGCGATTGTAATTCCGTCTTTTCTTGGTCTCGCCCCACAGGTTGGAGCCCCCGTGCATGCTGGGAATATTGAGCACAGCGATACCCTCCAGAGACGTGCTGCTGAGATCCAAGATGATGCCATCACACTGGGACAGAAACAGAAAACACAGAAAATGTTGAACATTTCTTGACTGAAGAAAACAGCATAAAGAAAGTAGATACAATTTGTCACTTATGCCCTTTTATGAAGTCCCATATGCTCACCAAGGCTGCATTTATTTAATCAAAAATACAGTAAAAACAGTAATATTGTTAAAAATGACTACACTTTAAAATAACTAGCATTCTATTTTAATGTTTTAAAGGGTTAGTTCACTCAAAAATGAAAATTCTGTCATTAAGTACATTAAGTTCCACACACATAAGACCTTCGTTCAACTTTGGAACACAAATTAAGATATTTTTAATGAAATCCGAGAGGTATATGACTCGTCCATAGACAGCAATATAATCATCACTTTCAAGGTCCGGAAAGGTACTAAAGACATTGTAAAAACAGTGGATGTGACTGCAGTGGTTCAACCTTAATTTTATGAAGCGACGAGAATACTTTTTGTGCGCAAAAACAAAACAAAAATAACGACTTTATTCAACAATATCTTCTCTTCTGTGTCATTCTCATATGTTGTTTACGTCCAGCGCTTCCAGGTTCGTCAGAACGCAGACTCATTATTGGCCGGCTCCTGCGTCAGTATCACACGCATGCGTCATGCTGCTCATGTGTGCAGCTTTGGCCAATACTGAGCCGGCATTCGGACGTAAACACGGAAGAATTCACTGTGTCTACTGCGTCACCTACGTAAGGTTAATGACAGGCAAGAGAAGAGATTGTTGAATAAAGCCATTATTTTTGTTTTGGCGCACAAAAAGTATTCTCGTCACTTCATAAAATTAAGGTTGAACCACTGCAGTCACAACCGCTGTTTTTACGATGTCTTTAGTGCCTTCCTGGTCCTTGGAAGTGATGATTATATTGTTGACTATGGACGAATCATATACCTCTCGGATTTCATTAAAAATATCTTAATTTGTGTTCCAAAGTTGAACGAAGGTCTTATGGGTGTGAAACGACATGAGGGTGAGTAATTAATGACAGAATTTTCATTTCTGGGTGAACTAACCCTTTAATAATTAATTTATTTCTGTGATGGCAAAGCTGAATTTTCAACAATCATTGCTTCAGTCTTCAGTGTCACATGATCCTTCAGAAATCATTCTAATATGCTGATTTGCTGCTCAAGAAACATTTCTCATTATTATCAATGCTGAAAACAGTTGTACTGCTCAACATTTTTGTGGAAACCATGATACATTTTTTCAGGATTCTTTGATGAATAGAAAGTTCAAAAGAACAGCATTTATTTGAAATAGAAATCTTTCGTAACATTATAAATGCCTTTGATCAATTTAATGCACCCTTGCTGAATAAAAGTATTAATTTCCTTCCTATTCTAGCTGACCCCAAATTTTTGAACGGTAGTGTATACTGTATAAGAAAGAATAATAAAAGCACTTAAGGCATGATAAACTGTTTCCATGTTCTTAAATATTGGGAGTGGTGCATCAATTACAATCACATTCCAGACACGAGAGATGTTAAAATGCCTGCCGGCGATCCCAAAATAGAAATGCTGTACAGTACTGTATGATGTCAGAGACCACCCTGAACCAAACCAAGGGCGTCAGTACAGTGGAAAAGTACACAAACTTCAAAAGACGAACGCTGACACGTTTACGACATAATGAGATGCCTTGATCTGCGTGAGATCCCACACAGGAGTGGGAGAAAGAAACAGCTTTTCCTTTTCTAATGCAAATTCCTCAACTGCTAATGTTTTCATAGCTCTTCTAATTTCAAAAGCGTTGTGAAACACCAGCCGCTTTGGTCTGAATCAAAGTCCCTTTAAGGCAAGTTAGTTCACTTGGCGGCCATGTTGATAATGCCCCCGGGCAGCTTTTTTTGTAGGTAGTAAACATTCAAGTACAGCTCTTGTGTACCAGAATGGGAAAAAATTAAATCTTGTTCATGCTTTAATCATGCTTGTTCATAGCTATCAAATCAGTAATAAAATAGCACAACAATTGTAAATTTGTCTCAAATCAAGCTATCAAAAAGACAATTGCTTATTTTAACTGAAAAGCAAATTATGGTTTCTCCTATTCATTATAATTTACATCTAACCACAGGCACAAACTGGCTAGTGTGAAACTTTCACATGATGGGAATGCTGTCAACAGAGGTCGTTTGCCACTGTTTGCTTTCAGATAGACATTCTGACATGTTCCCTCAACATTGACTGCGTAAGAGCTGGCTGAGGTTTAAAAGACTGTGAATGTGGCTGTATATAATTACAACATTTGAGTAAAACAAGTAAAACAGGGCACTATTGACGGGCTAAATGTCCTGGACTCACCTCAACCTCAATGGTTTCGTTCAGCTTTTTACAAGTGGCTGAGATGGTCTCTGTGGTGCCAAATTCAAAGTACCACAACTTGTTTTTCATTCTGAAGAGAGAGAACAAAAATAGTTCAAAGTTAAACAAAGGATTTAAACAACAGTTTCATACTCTGTGGAATATTCTGTGTGCAGGGACGTCTGAACATAGTATTAGACCCTTTATTAAAATGGTGGTGACAATAATAATGAATATTCATGAATAATAATTACATTATGCATAAATAAGTAAAGATGATCTTTTATGGTTCTGAAAAATCAATAATCTATGTGATGAATTGATCTGGAGATCAGTTGTACAGTATTTGTACAGTATTTAAAGGGTTAGTTCACCCAAAAATGAAAATTATGTCATTAATTACTCACCCTCATGTCGTTCTACACCCCTAAGACCTTCGTTCATCTTCGGAACACAAATTAAGATATTTTTGATGAAATCCGATGGCTCAGTGAAGCCTCTATTGAGAGCAAAGCGACTGAACCTCTCAAGATCCATAAAAGTACTAAAAGCATATTTAAAACAGTTCATGTGAGTTCAGTGGTTCTACCTTAATATTATAAAGCGACGAGAATACTTTTTGTGCACCAAAAAAACAAAATAACGACTTTTCAACAATATCTAGAGCTTTACGAATCGAATCAGTGGTTCGGAGCGCCAAAGTCACGTGATTTCAGCAGTTTAGCCATTTGATAGGAGATCTGAATCACTAATTCGAAACAAAAGATTCGTAAAGCTCAGAAGCAGTGTTTTGAAATTGGCCATCATGAGATATTGTTGAAAAGTCGTTATTTTGTTTTTTTGGCACACAAAAAGTATTCTCGTCGCTTTATAATATTAAGATAGAACCACTGAACTCACATGAACTGTTTTAAATATGTTTTTAGTACCTTTATGGATCTTGAGAGGTTCGGTGGCTTTGCTCTCAATAGAGGCCTCACTGATTTCATCAAAATATCTTAATTTGTGTTCCGAAGATGAACGAAGATCTTAGGGGTGTTGAACGACATGAGGGCGAGTAATAAAAGACATTATTTTCATTTTTGGGTGAACTAAGTCAAAACTGAAATGTTAACATGGCAAAAAGCGGTAAGGATCCTGACAAAAATGGCACCTGTGCATCTGAATAATTTTTAGATGACTTCGAAAAATTGACAAATAATTGACAAATTAGTAATAGTGTACAACATGATTTAGAACTCAATATCACAAGCTCAGTTATAATGAACAGAAGAAAAAAATTTATGACTCGGTGTGCAGCTGTTCTATCATTGGAACAACAAACAAGTTTGCGTTTACACACCCCAATGTTAATGCTGGCGTGAAAATAAATATTATGGGATGAACAAAGCCTTGGGCTGTCAACGGATAAAACAGACAACCGCTCTCTGATCTAACTCTGTTAAAACCTAAAAGTACCTAAATTGTAACAACACATAACATGGATTTACAAAAATAGTGTTTCCGTTTAGTATAGTAGCTGAATTATAATTTAAAGCATCAAATTTACAATTTAATTAGTCAAGGAAAGCATACTGAACTCTTTGACAGTAAATCTACAATTAATTTAAATCTAAGCTACAGTGTTCAAAGGTTTGGGGTCAGTAACGTTTTTTAGTAAGGACACATTAAATTGATCAAAAGTGTCAGTGAAGACATTTACAATGTTACAAAAGATTTCTATTTCAAATAAACGCTGTTCTTTAGAACTTTTTATTCATCAAAGAATCATGAAAACAAGTATCACAGTTTAGACAAAAATATTAAGCAGCACAACTGTTTTCAGCAAATCAGCATATTAGAATGATTTCTGAACTGATCATGTGACACTGAAGATTGGAGAAATAGCTGCTGAAAATTCAGCTTTGCCATCACAGCAATAAATTACATTTTAAAACATATTAAAATAGAACAGTAGTGAACAGTAATGAATTTGTTACTTAAACAGGTTTAACTCTGTCACAATAATTTGAATTAAACAAAATTGAATGAAGTGTGCTTTAACACGACTCAGTCTCATCTTACCAATTACAATCTTTGCTCATTCTTGAGGACATAGTTGGGGTTATGGTCAAGACCAGGGAGCCTTTGGGACAGTTCATTTTGTCACCCTCTACCCTTCCCCTGGCCTTCTGAAATATTGATACGCTACAAGGAAAGCCGAGGCAGACAGGTGTGAGAGGACATGAGTGACAGTGAACTTGGCCTCAGCTTCCATGGAGAAACCAGAGCCACCATCGGCAACCTGAGCACAATCTGACATTAATGCTGCCTGGGACACTGAGAGGAGCCAGCTGAGGACAACAGACGCTGCCAATATATCACAGAAGGATATGACAAATCTAAAATGAAGACCTTATGCTTCAGCTCAGTGCATATATGAGCTTAAAAAGAAAAAGAAAAAAACAACTTCACAACACTGGGACCCTATCAATTCTCTCTCTGCTGTGAATGTTGCATTTTCACTTTGGTTATGAAACAGGGCAATTTACACTCATCAGATGGTGACAACCAGTGACAAGGCCCTGCAAAGGGGTGTTCTGCTGATAATGACAACACTATTGTTTGCATAATAGACAATATGCTATGGGGGCTTCTCCAGGCCCACAAGGGATGGACACAGAGCAAACATCGGTATCAACTATATAAGGCACGTAATCCACTGAGGATACAAGGATACAAGAACCAGAAGTGATGGATGACATAAGCTAATGTTGGCAACACACTTGGCATCAAATTCATGGTTTTTTTTATGTTTGACAAATTAAGCTTGAGTAATATATATATATATACACTGTATATATATATATAGGGATGCACTGATGCCATTTTTTAAGGACCGAGTACGAGTACCGATATTTTTTTTCTGGTACTCGCCGATACCGATGCCTATACATTTATTCATTTCTTTTCTTTTTTTGTGATGTGGCAGTTTTCCAAGTACAACACAGTGAGACTAATGAATGTAGGACAGCTTCTTTATTATTACTCCAATGAAAAAAGTAATAATTTTTATGTGCTTGTCACAAATTTAAAGCACAAATTTCACAATGTCCAATAACCTTCACAGGGCATAACTACCAAAGTCATAATAATAATTATAATAATAATAATAAAAATCAAGTCTTTTTTAACCTGCTTTTTAAAAAGTGCTAAACTAATATTACAGAACATATAACGTAACACTGTGAACCAATGTAAACACAACCTAGGGTGACCAGATTTCTCATGGTGGAATACGGGACGAGTGGGCAATATGACCATGATATGAGAAATATTATATATTTCATATTATATATGAGAAATATATATATATACTCCACACGATGGACATTGACAACTATTTGTGCACTTGACCATTCAGGCGTAAGGAGAACTGATGAAGAGAGAGCGCGCTTCTGGTCTGTCATTCAGCGCGATTTGCATGCAGTTCGCAATGTGCCGGTTGTCATCAGTAATTCTGAAGTATTTCCACACCCCTGAGGCTGACATTGTTTCTGCTGCTGCCGCTGGTGTCTCTGTGCGCGGAAAATTCTGTCAGTTACGTCATGTGAGATATCGGTCTTTGGTATCAGGGGTATTTTTACGAGTACGAGTACAAGTACATGAGCTTGGTATCGGGCCCGATACCGATACTGTATCGGTACAGTAGTACTATAGTATACTATAGTATTTGTATCGGTGCATCCCTATATATATATATACACACACACACACACACACACAGACACACACACACAATAGGTCATTGATTCAATTCCCAGGGAATTCATGAATTGCTAAAATATGTATAAGCAGCAGTAAATTTTCTTTCTTTTTTAAAAAAATAAATAAATAAATAATTGAATCAGACTTCCCAGTTGTTCATAAAACAGATATTTTAGGGTAGTGTGAGTGTTTGACTTTTACCTCAGTTTGCTCAGCTGTAATACAATACAGTAATGAAATACAATGTGACAAAAATAGTAAGTAGAGTTTTGTTTTGATATTCTGCTACTTGTTTGAAAAATTAGCTTGTAACTGGAAAAGCTACTCTGTTTTGAAAACAGATGAATCACTGTCACGCTACTGAGAAATACTGTTGGTAGTGTTGCTACTGTTCCTTTAAAACTTCATTCTGTTGTCCTCTCCTTTAGTTAAACTCCAGCAACTTGCTACATTCATTCTGTCAAATTAAGGGATTATGAGCAGATTTGAGATCACAATTAGACCCGCATTGCGTTCTCAACAGGGTCAAGCTGCCTAACCTCATTAGCTAACTTCCATCTGAGAAGCTCTGGAAAAAATAAAAATAAAACAATAAGCCATGGGTTTCTCTTTCCACACCACCTCCAGTTGAAGTTTGATGCGGAGAAATAAAGTTCTGTTAGCAGCCCATTGGAGGTAGCAAATCATCTTCTGAGGCCTGGAGGAATCTGTAGGGACAAAAGCTTCCTGCAGGATCATCTTAAGGTTAGTGTTTTCTGTGCTGGCTAGGCCGTCTGACAAAAGTGAGCATTCAAACTGCATCAAGATGGCGACTAGATTTAAAATGTGATGCTATACATGCTCTAGACTACAGATGTGCTTGAAATCTGGATCAGCACATAAAGATGTAGATGTTAAGGGTCAGCGAACCTTTGAATTTAACCAACACATTCCTCAAACACAATCACACACCCTGCTGGTCATCGGACTAAGATAACCATCTCCCATAATCCCTTCAGAGACTGATGACTTTTTGACCTGTGAGCTCGCTGCCCCTGTATCACTACGGCAATCAGTCACAACGCAGCTCAGTCCTTATCCTGCTGATCGTGACTCTGATACAGCCTTTGACTGACAGCTCAAATGGGAGTGATTTTAAGGACGGGGGTGCTGTAGAGGGAGCAGGGCATTTGGGGGTTAAAGATAAGATGTGATGAACCTCTTGTGATGGGAACAAGAGAAGAAAGACTGCAGTGTGAACATCCTCACTGTAATCTGGCAAGGCTTAGCATCACGTCAGATGGATCAATGTGACTGCTTTCCATCAGAAAACTGAACAGATTTGTGCAGTTGTGTCTTTCATTAGTTGTGTTGTCTCTGGAATGGACTTTGCAAACACTTGCAGCAACATTAATAACAATAGCAACATTAAAAATAATGGTATTATTAATGGTATTTACATTATAATAATTTAATATATCAGTATATCAAACTGTTAATAATAACTAATATAATATATAAATTTATGTAATATATTAATTTATTACTTAAACATTAATTTTTGAATTGCAATTTATTAATCCCTTATTATTCTATTTCTTGATCTGACAAATCTTTTATGAAAAGCACTTTGTGAACAATGTTGTAAAAAGTTTTATAAAAAATATTATTAGTTATATTATTATATTTATTTTACCATCCAATAAAGATGCTACAGTGCAAAATATAATAACAACTAATATTTAAATATTTACTTTTGAATTCCTGCTATATTCTTTTTTATTAGTTAATTTGTTGATCTGACTAACCACTTCTGAAAAGAACTTTGTAAACAATGTTGTAAAAATGGATAATAATAATAATAGTTAATTACGACTTTTGCCTCAAACTCCTAATTACTGCTTATTAATAGTTAGAAGGGTTAGTAATGTAGTTGTTAAGTTTAGGTATTGGGGTAGTATTAAAGGGTGTAGAATATGGTCATGCAGAATAAGGCATTAATATGTGCTTTATAAGTACTAATAAACAGCCAATATCCTAGTAATATGCATGCCAATAAGCAATTAATAATGAGAATTGGACCCTAAACTAAAGTGTTACCATTATTATTATTATTATTATTATTATTATATCATTTATTTATTTTGTGTTGTGGCATCTTTATAGGTGGGGTCAAATTAACACTTCACAGCAGTTAGTTCAGCACATCTTCAGCTAGCTCTCTGACTCTATAGTTTGATTCCAGGTAGCTCATGCTCCTCCACAGTCTGCCTGTGACCTGCTCGACAGCAAGGGTGTGTGTGTGTGCATGTGTGTGTGGGAAGGAGGGTCAGGGCAGGGGGTACGTTCTGTCGGGCTGCTCTATTGGCAGCAGCCAGAGACAGTGAGGAAGGGAAGCATATATTTATCCCTCCCCACCACGGGCATGGAGCAGCAGGGAACAACAGGTTCCAGAACACAGCCACGCTGGGTTTCTGCTGAGCCCCGGCACACACACATATGTGCACGCGGAGGGATTTGCGCACACGCACGCATACGGTCCTTGCACTAAAATACACAATGAACTGGCCAACGCGCATACACACAGTACACAAACATCCTTACTCACATAGACATAACCTAGTCACCTTCTTAGGGGTTATGAAACACATGCTCACATGCTGAGCAGACAGACGGCAGCTTGGGTCAGGACCATATTTGGCCTTTTCCTCTGTCGGTCACATGATCGGAAGAGGTGTTGTAACAGTACAGTTTCATCTCATGACATTTATTACCTTAATCAACAAATTTAACAGGGAAGAGAAAGTTGATTGGAGGCTGGTGGGGATAAATTCACGAAAGAAGTCTTCTTTTTATCCATTCAATAATATCTTGATTTCTGTCTCGCTACTGTATAACACATTTATGTGCAACTTTAAAACAATAACATTAAATGACCAAAAACTCTGTTATAAAGAGTTTGATATATTTGAAAACTGACAGAGGATTACAAAACGTTCGTTCTTACAGGGTTAGTTCACCCAGAAATGAAATTCTTCCCAAAAGTGTTTTTCAGCTACCTGCAAAAACTTGTAAAGTGTCTGCAAAAAACAATCATAAAAAAAGAAGATAAAAACACTAATGTTTTACTGCAGGGCAAATAAGGAGCCATAGCAGACAAATGTCTTTCAGAGCACAGACGTAAATGGCATGTTTAATACCATATTTGATTTTTATGGTGCAAATAACATGCTGCAGAGTAAAAAAGGACATCTACCTGACCTTAAACAGCACATGGTGAAAGCCCGATGCTTTTCACAGATCAATGTAAAAATACAGTAGTCTAACTGACTTGCCTGTTGGCCACTTGCATGCTGAGTTACATGCTGATAATCAATCAATGACTCTTTGAGGCAGAAATAAATGCATTTTAATGCAACCCTCACCCCTCACTGACTGCCACATATGAAGCAATTGTGAAGGATTCATTCAAAAAAGTTCAAATCTTCATCCACATTAATAATTCAACCGAGGTGTTTCTCTTGCCATTATTTTACCATTATAACTACAATAGAGCTTTAATGGCTGGCGCTGCACGATCAATGCCAACTAAAGATGACAAGGCTTTGGAATATATAATAATATTATTTAGGGATTAGGGGCCCTATCATACACCCGGCACAATGTGTTTTTTGCTAGTTTCAGCCTGACGTAGTGATCATTTTCACGTCCTGCGCCACATTGTTTAAATAGCAAATGCATTTGTGCTCATTTGTGCACCCATGGGCGTGCTGGTCTGAAAACGAGGTGTGTTCAGGTGCATTGTTGGCGCGTTACTATTTTGAGGCAAATGAAATAGACTGCGTCATTGACCAACTAAAACCTGGTCTAAAGTCAATGGCGCAATATTTGTTTTATTATTTAAAGTGCGCGTTAGTAATATGCGCCTATATGCGGGTGCACAACGCGTGTACACTCTGCTTATTACACACACAGAGACGCGCAGCAGCACACAAACATGGCAAATATTACAAATAACAGGATTACAATGTAAAGGATTATTATTGTGTGCATAAAGATAAAAATGCTTTGGTGGAATCTAGCTTTTCCCGTAGATGGTCTGCTCGCGTGCTTTAACCTCGCGCACGAGCAGATCTGTTTCCTCACTAGAGAAGCGTTTAGTTTTTCCGCTTGCAAATTCCGCCATGTAAATAGCAAATCCGCCATGGCGCGAACGCAACTGGCTTTTAAAGGGAATGGGAGATGAGACTTTGATTGGTTTATTGCACATTACGCCCAAAACACACCCATTACTCATTAAGAGAACAGGGACAACCCTTTTAGACCATGCACCGGGCATGCTGACCATTTTTCCTGTCCTTAAACTAGCAAAAGTGGATTCGGACACGCCCTAAGTGCACTTGCGCCATGCGCTTTAGAGCATGCGCTTAGATCGTTAAAATAGGGCCCTAGATCTGTGGCCAACAATCTTTAAACACATAATAAAATATTATAATATAGCCTTAAACAGATTTCAGATTATTTATTTTTATCTTATATTTTTATCTTATATTTTCTTTAAAAGAAAACATTACTTAAACAAAGAAATAAAGTGTGGGAATGTAATCTGTGATATTAGGAGAAACAAGTCCCCCCCCATGTGCCCCAACTCTGTGTTCAGCCCTGCCTCTCCTCTTCTTGCTATTGTTTGCTTGAGAAACTGACAGTCCACAGAGCCATCATTGTTATTTTAATCGAAAAGACAAAGGCATCTTTGAAGGCTTTTTTCTTTTCTATAGGGCAATTTGACACCTCTTAATCCAAAACTTCCTCTGGCTGCCCCATTGGGAAGAGCGTTGACACAGAGGCTTGGGTCCATTGTGCATTTACGGTCATTAGCACCTGGGCTGCGGGTTCCCTGTAGACCGACTACTGACGCAGATCACTGAGCACCGAGGCGAGAGAAGTCACACATATTCCCCCCTGCGTATCACACGTCACTGTGGGAATGCGTGTGGATGTTAACACATGCATGTATATATAAACACATTTCAAAGGAATCTGCATTCAATTTTAAACTGGATTTTTTTATCAAGTGCATGATAATGCTGTTCTTGGTGCCAATTAAAACAAAATGCACTGTTTCCATAGGAGTGAAGTATAACAGTTGGACAGAAACATGTCACATGAACAAGTTCATTGTGGATAAATCATGCAACTCCATGGAAACCATCATTTATGTACCATCTGGTGGCATGCTGCCTCTGAGAGCGCGTTCTCAAATCCTAAAAACACTGAGCACGGCCCCCATTAGAAAGCCATAGATTGGCAGACGCACTGGCTTGCTATTCTAAATCTGCAGAACAAAGCAAAGCAGATGAAGCATTTGGTTTGGCAGTGTTTTATATTATGTTTCTGGGTGACTCACTCTGGGATTAAACACTGAATGATTTAAATAGGCTGAGGACATAATTCCATTATTCTTATTTTGGGCTCTCTGTCCGTCAATCACTTAAAGATAAACTGCAAATGAGCCACGTTTGAATGAAGCTTGCAATGAAAGAAAACCAAAGGAAACCATAGGACATTTGGCATCATATTGCAACACTTTTAATGCGCTGTGGAAATCTAGGTGCATGAATTATGAACGACTGAAACATTAACTAGTTAATTCAGCCAGGCAGGTTCAATAATTCAGATCGTGTATGAGTCATTAGGGACTTATTTTAAAAAAGTCATTAAAAAAGCTGTGCTGCCGTGACAGGTTCTCACTCTAATACGGTAAACTGAGTGGCGGTGAGTGTCATCCATCTTTATGTAACACCAGCATCCAGAGTTTTACAGCAGAGCTCTGTATACAGTACCCATTCTCTGTCACATTGTGAATATGATCTGCAGTACGTGTCGCTGCCACTCAAACACACTTCCTGTGGCACACTTTTACAGATTCTGTTAGCAGAAAGGCAGTAGAAAATGCCTGACTTTCATCTAAATAGCAAATAATCACTTAAGAATTATACAGCAGGCAGTTCAGGTCCTTTAATCTGATTGGTGTTCAAAGAGTCAGCACTGGGACTTTTCATTGTTTGTATTGACTGAAGGTGACAGGTGGTGTTATACAAACAGCAGGGATGCACTGATTTTAAAATATTTATAAGCCAATAATACTTTTTTTGGCATGGTTGATAACCAATAAATGGCTGATATTAAAGGAACACTCCACTTTTTTTGAAAATAGGCTCATTTTCCAACTCCCCTAGAGTTAAACAGTTGAGTTTTACCGTTTTCGAATCCATTCAGCCGATCTCCGGGTCTGGCGGTACCACTTTTAGCATAGCTTAGCATAGTTCATTGAATCTGATTAGACCGTTAGCATCTCGTTAAAAAATGACCAAAGAGTTTCAATATTTTTCCTATTTAAAACTTGACTCTTCTGTAGTTACATCGTGTACTAAGACCGAAGGAAAATTAAAAGTTGCGATTTTCTAGGCCGATATGACTAGGAACTATACTGTCATTCCGGCGTAATGATCAAGGAACTTTGCTGCCGTACCATGGCTGCAGCAGGCGCAATGATATTACGCATACTATTTTGTCTAGAGCTAAAATCAAGCATTTTAAATGCCAAAAGTTATTTTAGGCATCACAGCTTTATAATGTACAGTACGGAAAATGGATATTCATTTTGAGATTCGCTAAGGATTACTTTTAACAGTTTTATCAAATTATTAGCATTTTTTAAAAATTAGGTGAGTGTTAGATTATGACAAAGGTCATCTAAAATGTTAACATGACAACAAAGTGAGCATGAATAATTAAATATCCAATATCGACGTATACCGATAAATTAAAAAAAAATGATAAGGTAACAATGTGCTGCATTTCATGTAATTTTATGTAATTTATTTCTGTAATGGCGAAGCTGAATTTTCAGCATCATTACTCTTCGGTGTCACATGATCTTTCAGAAATCATTCTAATATGCTGATTTGGTGCTCAAGAAACTTTTCTTTTTATTCTCAATGTTGAAAACAGTTGTGCTGCTTAATATTTTTGTGGAAACATTGATATATATTTATTTTTAAGTTTAAAATAACAGCATTTATTTGAAATAGGAATCTTTTGTAAATGTCTTTACTGTCATTTTTGTTCAATTTAATACAGCCTTCATGAATTAAGGTATTACTTAATATTAAATATCAGTACTCTTGGAACATTGTTTGTCCAGTCACATCAGATTATGCAACCAATAACTGTTGCATAAATTTCAATATTTGTGCTGCGTTATTGAGTTGCTTTGGTGAAAAAATGAATGGCAACCTAAAATGCCTGGAGTCTTACCAAGCAGGACCACTGACGGTTAACAAAAAGCCTCATTCTTTCAGAGTGCTTCGCGGCCAAGGGCTAAACAAGCTTTTTACAGCATCTCTCAATAGAGGCATCAACCAAGAGAATAGAGACGGACTTGAAAGAGATCCACATCAAAGGGAGCTGAGAATGGCTACTGTAAAGTGCACCAGGGGCTCTGAGGGACTTTTTCTTAAGATAAAACATCATATTTTATGGAGCTGTTAGAGCCAACCCAAAGTGCTGTTCTAGGGTCAGTTTTAGCAGTTATCATTTTATTGCTGGAAGACTGATGAATGCTTATTGTAAACTACAAATATCTCAGAGCAATGATGATTTCACTACTGTCCTTAATCATGCTGAATTGCCTCACTAACATCATCATGACCCATTCTACCTGCTCATCTCAAGCATTTCTTTCTCTTCCTTACTTAAAATGACACAATTGAGTGGAGATAATAGTAGAGGTTTCAAATTAGACTGTATCTTTTCTACCCTACCACTGTGAATGGATACTCTAAAGAATACATGACCGGTTTACCTTCCACAGCTGAGGCAGAGATGCGTCGCATAACATTTAATTAAGAAACTCCATTCAAACTGACTCTACTTGAGTTAGCAAAGAAATCGAAACAGTCAGGCAGCCAATATTGTGCTAGATCTGACACCGACACAGGCAGATTGAAGAGACGAATGGTGATTCATCAGGTATTTTTCACACTAAAAAGAAGTCTCTTTTTGAAGGTCAAATAATAAAACTTCCATTTGATATGATTTTGATCTGAGGACACCAAATTGATAGAGAAAAGTCTAAATAGTGTGTTTAGACCAAAGTCAAAGATGTTAAAATACAAAAAGAGTGGAAGTCTCATGACGCAATAAAGTGAAACCTAACAGAGGATAAATACACCTAAAATTTGGTCCAATAAGTTTTCAGTGTGGGCGGGGCTATGCGGCATGATTCGGCAGAAATTGAAACCAATGTCGTGTTGTTCATCATTTGTCATGGCTGATTTGGACAAAGTTTTCTCCTCAAACTTCACCATATTTTTTTTCTCATTTCTTTTCACTTGCGTCATTCATCTGCACAGTCTTTATTGAAATTTCCATTTGCATTTGGTCCATATGCTCATTTACGAACATGCATGTTCTCTTACCTGCTGTTAAACTTCTCCGGATGTTTCTCCCTCATTAAGTGGAAGCGATGCGCTATGGATGCGTCCTGATAGGGGACACAGAAAACAGGAAACACAGGTTAACTGCCTCTTTTTGCTAAACATATAAAACTGTTTTAAGTCTCTGGCTAATGAGCTACAGACAGTGCTGTTGGATGGCTGAAGGAGCTCCCATCCTAAATCAAGTGTTCAAAATCAGGGCTGAGAGGAAACTGCAGCCCTGGGCCATACAGCACAGCCATAAAGCTGTCCAGACATGACCCAGACTATGTGGCACAACCATCCCCTCTAACACTGATCAATGTTTAACCCTCTATGGAATGGCAACAAATTACTCTCATAAAAATTAAATTTAAAAACAACAACAGCAACAACAAATTGTTAGAATTAAAAGGAAAGTCTCTAAAAAACAATAATATACCAATTTGGTTTTCGCTCCAAGACATTTTTTTTGTAGGAACACTCACAGGGAACACATGCTGAGGTGCTCCTCAAATTTATGTATATATCTATATTTTTCTGTTTATTTGATAAGTTAAATATATGTTTTTTTTTTTGTTCACAAATCAACTTTGTATAATATAGTAATACAGCAAAATCGAGGGAAAAAAAAAAAAAAAATTATATATATATATATATATATTTTTTTTTTACCATTTTATTACCTTGCACTCCAGTGGAACTGCACTTTAATCAAGTGGCATCAATTATATTACTACATTGCTTTGTTTATTTGGAACTCTTCATAATAACATAACTATTTCAGGATACTTAACACAATTATGATTTTTGTTTAATGTGATTCCAAGAAATGCACACAGAAAAAAAGGCAAGTAAATGAGCTCCCCATTCACTCTGACAGTGAGCTCTGATTAAGAATAATTGTGAAGGCTAAATGTGTCAAGTGTATATACACCACTGTTTGGGGTCTGTAAGATTTGTTATTGTTTTTGAAAGAAGTCGCTTATGCTTACCAAGGCATAATTTTAATATATTCCCGTGACAGCAAAGCTGAATTTGATGATCCTTCAGAAATCATTATAATATGCTGATTTGATTCTTATTGTTTTAATTCTTTGCTTCTTATAATTTTGAAAACCGTGATATGTTTTTTTCAGGATTCTTTGATGAATAGAAAATTCAAAAGTACAGCATTTATTTGAAATAGAAATCTTTAGTAAAGTAAATCTTGAGTGTTAAAGTGGAAACCTAGTGGCTCACTGAGTTTATAGACTGATGATTTCAAATTGGTGCAAGAGAGGTGATTTTCTCTCTGGTGTAATAAAAATAGCCATGCCTAAAAACGAGAGCATCTCAGGTATTAACAGGCCCCTGTTTCACATCACCAGCTCATGTGCTATGGGGGAGGGGTCTGCTTGTCAGCTTTGTTGCTGTGGCCTGAGGGGAAGATGATTGTGCAGATAGGCCTGCTGGACAAAGTACACAATTCTGGAAATGGGGCCAGAAGCACTAGAGTGCCTGATGAAGAAGAAAAAAAAAATACAGTGAAGCTGGATGCATAAGTGATGGTATCAGCAGGAAAGAGGCTTTCCAGGAATGCCAGAAGATGATGGTGGGGAGGGGTGGGAGGGTCAAAGAATAGGACACTGAAGACCAAAAAATGAACAGTCGAACTAAGACAAGTAAAAACAAAGCTTTTACACCGGTAGTGTGCACTTCATCATACTCATCCATAATTGTTTCCGTGAACAAAACCATTCCAGGGATTTTCTAGACATATTCCTGGAAGCAAATACTTGTCAGCTGAAAACAAAAGTTAATGGTTATTTAACTGCCTCGAATAAGTACCTGTATAAACAAAGAAATTTATACAGGTTTGGAACAACTTGAGGGGCAGTAAATGATGACAGAATTTTCATTTTTGGGTGAAGTATCCCTTTAAGCATTAGGGTAAATAAACTCTAATGGTTATTTTCTGAAGATAATTTAATTATTGTTTTGAGGCACTGTGACCACACATTATGTGTTCTTTCCGAAATTGTTGTGGTTTAAAACAAATCTGCCAAGAAAATAAATACTATGACAATACGGAAGGGTCATCATCAACTAAAACTAAAACTATTAAAAAAAAAAACATTTTGTTAATTGAGAAAATCTTAAATAAAATGAAATATAAATATAAGATGAAAAACTTAAACTAAAGACTAAACGAAAGTTAGAAATGTTCCCTTTACCTGTAACTAAAATAAGATTAAGCTGAAGTACTAAAATTATGAAAACTAAAAATAAAACTGAAATAAAACCAACATTTTATAAATAATTTCAATTTTTAAAAGAACAACAACAACAACAAAATAAATATACTAGAGCAGATTTAGCAAATTAGCATAATGAGGGCATAATGAAGTCTGTTTTCTTATAAAAATACTAAACATAGCACAAAATGTTGCAGGACAACTTATGCACCAAAGTTCATTACTAGCGGTTCGTTTAAATCGCTAACCATTGCCTTTGCAAACACTAATTATAAAAGCATTGCCATAACAGAAAAAGTGCAGTTCTAAATACTTTTCTTAGCAAAATGACCACATCAGCTACTTCAATTATCCTGTCAACTTGAATGATATGAAGTTCTGCCTGTAAGGACCTAATGGCAGCTGAGAGCATAAGGGATCAAACAGCTAGTTAAAAGGTTGTTTGCTCTTGCAGCACCAACCCAGAGCGGAATCCACCGTCAGTAAAGCAGCCTTGATTAAAATCAAAGCAACAGTGCACAAACAGAAGAGCTAATTGATGAATCAGGTCTGCAACCGTAACTGATTATTTCTATATTTATACACGCACATGTAAAAGACACAAGAGCTCAAAGCCACCACATCCTTCACTAGGCCCGAGCCTAAGTACATTCACACACACACGTAACACCTGTCTCGGAGTTTCGCTGTGTAATATAACGATGGATCTCGGCACACTGTAGTGCTCACCGTGTCACAGACTCAGACAGGGAGGAAGTGTGCGAGTGTGAGATTCTCAGGGTTTGATAGCTGCTGGCACGCCGATCAAGCCGCGAGCAGACGATGCTAAGTTAGCACCTGTGCTGGCTTCCTGCCCGTGCTTGCGGGTGCTGCAGCCGTCACATGGGAGAGGGTACAGGAAGTGTGGGGGGTTGGGGAGGCTACGTGGAGGGGTGGTGGACTCATATCCCGCACATATCCAAACCACTGCTACGATGCATTGAGTTCTGCAGAAGGGACTCCTGCTGAGGTCCATGCACGTATGGTATCATTAAAGTCATTCAAAATATCACAGAATAGACAATGTCATGTGACATTTTCAATGCTCAGAAAGTCCTTGCAGGTGTTCCACAAATTGGCATGTGTGAATTTAGAGGAAAACAGAACGCACTGTACCTCAGTCACTGCGGTGAATGCCATGACAGGGAACAGGCTTATAAAAAGCACCTAACGAAAGCCAGGAAGCTGTCCTCAAAAGGCACTGCTCTTGTCCAATGACGCTTTTATTTCCTTTTGTGGTCTGAGGCATTAGAACCTGATTCCTAGTTTTAAACTATGACAAACAATAAACAAATATTAATGTTCATGTTGTTCCAAACATTATTCTGTGGAACACACACACACACACACACACACAAAAGATATTTTGAAAAAATGTTTTGAGTGTTTTTGTCATTGGGGTCCAAAACAACTAAAACTATTAGAAATCATTTTCGTTAATTGAAATAAAGCTGAAATAAAATAAAATATAAATATTAGATGAAAAACTTCACCTTAAGCCCTTGGTATACTTAGTTTTTTGATGCGTATGGTAGTGTACGTGTCATGGTACGTGTGCAGTCGAACGCACGGCCTTGGAAAGTATAATTGATTTGACTCGTGCGCATACACAGGCGTTCGACGCATGCGCAGTTTTGAGCAATCTCTCGCCACGGGTTACAACCCATGTAAACATCTTTGTATTATTTAATGCTAGAGTTGTACAAATGAGGGTACTTTCTAACCTCTTCGCACAATCTCTTGTCTATGTAGGCCTCCGTTGTTGCTGTAGCTTGCATTGCGTTCAGGTCTGTTCTGTTTATGCAGTTTTTCTTCAACTACCTTGTGAATCGACGGCCCCAGGTCATGGTTGCCACCTTGTGGATAAACTAATTACTGCAACAACAAAAAAATTAAATACGCATGTGTGAACTGCGAGTACAAAGTACTCTTCTGATGACGAAATTCGCGTCATGCGCACTGTACGCTGACCCTAGTGTACGCGTAAAAAGGGAATACTTTAAAAAAAAACCTACAAGAAAATAAGAAACTAAAATAAAAGTAGTAGTAAAATTACTAAAACTAATACTGAAATAAAAATGAATTCAGAGCTATATAGAAATATTTAAAAAACTTAAAGGAACACTCCACTTTTTTTGAAAATAGGCTCATTTTCCAACTCCTCTAGAGTTAAACAGTTGAGTTTTACCGTTTTCGAATCCATTTAGCCGATCTCCGGATCTGGCGGTACCACTTTTAGCATAGCTTAGCATAGTTCATTGAATCTGATTAGACCGTTAGCATCTCGCTCAAAAATGACCAAAGAGTTTCGGTATTTTTCCTATTTAAAACTTGGGAGTTGGAAAATAAGCCTATTTTCAAAAAAAGTGGAGTATTCCTTTAATAAAACACATAATCAAATCAATATATACATACTTTTTTATTCCAGATCCAAAATTGACAGCTTTTATATAAACATAATTTTCTGGTTAAGGTCCATATACCGGTTAAAATTTTTTTATATGATCCGCAGCTGGAATATTCCTGTATACATTACATCAGCATATTCTGAATAAACTCAGACATGCACATACTTTTCCTGCTATTCTCTTCTGCAAATACTAGAGACGTTTGTTCGAGCAATGCATTTTAATCGACTCATTAATTCCTGTTCATGTCCTTACAATAGCACACAAGAGTCATGAGGCTTTTAAAAATGTTAGGCCATGTTTTGTTAATGTCAGTCTCCTCCTGAATCAAAAAATGTGTTTCTTCAATAGCTTGATGTTCAGACCTACATGCACCTAATATAAGGCAGAACAACATTACATGTAGTTTGCGAATGCACAGATATAAATGAAAGCTCTTGTTCAGCTTCACAGTATCCCATCTGTATTGTATATTTTCAAAAGGTTTAGCTGCCCAGACACAAAAATCCTCTGTGGTGTTATGTTATGATTCATCCCAAACTGTGCACTATGGGATGACACCATGTCCTCCACTAAGACATATCCTGTCCCTATGGAATGAAACTGCAGGCTTAACTGTTCTTGGCATTCCCCCTCCACTATCTGAACAGGCTAAAGGTTGGTTATCACCTCAGGGTTTGTATCATATACAGTTAGATGGCTTCTACTTATTTGTGGACAAAGTTCAAGAATTAATTCAGTCCAAAAACAGGTTTTGTCCACCTGGGACAGCATCTATCGATGGGGTAAAGAGGTGAAGGGTATTAAGCGAGGTGATATTCAGGTCACAGTGATTGGTGTGTCCACACCGGGTTATTGTAGCACTGTACTGAGTCAGTGCCCATCTGTGCTCCTGTCAGCATGGTGGGAACAGGTGCATATGGGACTTATCGTGAGACTGGAGGTGCGTTCGTGTGAAAGTCCACATAAGTGAATTATGTGAATACTGTCTGAATGCACTTCTAGAGTGCATGTGTGAGGTGAATGGAGAGGTGGGTCCTGTTTTCCTTCTAACTTTAAGACTGGCCAGGTGTCACTCAGCACGGCCATTCATTATGGTGGTAACCTGGTCCGATTCTGGCACCCAAACACTTCCTGTCACTGATACTTCCCCTGACCTTCAGTCTGTGCCAGTACTATACACACAAATACACATGCACATGCATACACACACGCAGACTGACAGGCTCTAAAATAAACACACTTATCACATAGATAAGGTTGAAAGATTGAATACATCTCTTAAACGGTTGTTTGTTTAGCTACCTATTGAACTCGCGTACGCTCTTCACAGCCAAATCACAGCCATATTACAATATGATGATAGACTGGACCCTTTTCACATTTCCGGGATTCTCAGAAGCAGAAGTCGCCACAGAATAACTTCTATAGTGGTGAACGGAAACTACAACAAATATAATTTTTGCGTTTCCATTAGCCCTAATCGCAAAAAAAAAAAAAAAAAAAAAAAAAATCCATTGTTTCTCTATGATATTACATTGTATTTTACATCGTATTATGCTGCCTTTACATGCTATCGGTATTATCATAAGCATGAGTTAAAAATTGGACACGAACGCCCTCTCAAGTTGTATTTTATACTGTGAAGCTTGGGGATAATTTTTATACCCGAGATCCCAAGTTGGGTGGGCTATAAACTTTTAACATTGCGGAGGGGAGAGCGTTTGCTACTGTGACAGGTACGCTTTATTAGTTTTTTCCACAACAGCTCCATCGCGTTAAAGTAGTGCCTATTTACATATATGTATAATTATTTGAAGCGTTTTGTATGTTTTATAAACTAAGCATCATAACAGTACTGCTTTTCCAGGGCAGAACTGACTGTGTCACTGGAGATGAAGGTGTGCATGATACCACAGCAGTGAGAACATGATGGCAGCGGGACAGTTTTCCAAGCACCACCACCACGGGGAGGGTGAGAGGCTCACACAGATCAGTTGTTGATGTCAAGAGAGGTGATTCGATTTCAACTCCCAGGCCTGGAGATCCATGGAGAGACATCTTTAATGGCTGCTGATGTTGTGTGTTTGCTGTCCTTAATTCCTCATGAGGATTCTTTCCAGGGTGAATTGGATCACACAGCAGGATTGCAATGCCATTCAAAGATGTCTCAGAAATCAGATTCACATGGATGTTAAGCACTGCCCTCCTCTCTCAGTTGGTGCTGTTTACGAAGGTTCATGCAAAGAAGTCTATCATACCTGACAGCATTTCTATTCATCTCAATGGTAGTTGCTAGACTAGTGCAGGGTACTCCGCAAGTATCTTTGATCAAAGAAAGCTTTTGTGAATCACCTGAACTGCAACTGCATCTGACAAATCAATGGAATTGGAGGAAAATCATGATGAAGCTGATTGGCTAATGACACCACAAGAACACACACAGCCCCAAACCCTTCACTGATGACTATTCTAAGTCCAGTTCACATAGAAGAAAGTAAATAAATAATAGAGAAAGATGCTTTTTGGGCCCCGTTGGTGTAGTTACAACATCTACCAACAGGGGCTAACTGGACAATGCTAACCAGCCAAACACTGAGCTCTTGGGTTCATGGTAAAAACGAAACTAGCTACAGCTTCTAGAAGTGGGCACATTTTTCTAAGATATTAAAACATTTGTACGTTTGCAGCTTGGGACATTTGTGCCCATTTGTGCTCTTCAGCATTAGCACTTGATCAGCCAACAAACTTCACTTAATCACAATGCATTTATTTGGTAGATTATTTCATCCGAAACAGTGCGTTCAAGATATTTTTTTTTTTTCAATTTGTTCACTAGGAATCAAACCCATGACCTTTTGCACAATAGACAAATAACATTCTTAAAGACAAATTAAATGAGTAACTTTTATTGTTAGATACAGTAATTAGATTTTGTCCCACGTGTGATTTCTTTCTCACACTTTCCGCACACATATCAATATCTTCCCTCAAACATCCGCACTCAGCATTTCAAATCCCGTCCTGTGCCACACTTAAGTAGATAGGTCCCTCAAAGCTGACCCTTCAAAAGCTACACAAAGCGAACACGACGGTAATCGAAACGATCCAAGTGGATGAATCAATGTTTTCTGATACCAAATGATAGGTGTGTGAGAGAAAAATACTAATATTTTAAACATTTTAAACTGTAAATCATCGCTGCCAGCCAACTCTCAAACACGGGTTCATGCGTTCACACTTGACTTAAAAGTCAGCCTGTTGTCAAGTGTGACGTAAGCACGTTCTGAAGTGCATGCAAGAAGAGATGAGGAAGCACTGTCACTGTCATTTTGCATGGTTTTTGAAGCGTCAAGTTTGACGCATTCACTTGCATTATATGCACTCACAGAAATAGCTATTTTTTGGCATGAGGGTGAGTCAATGATGACAGACTTTTCATTTTTGGGTGAACTATCCCTTTAGCATTTGTTTTCTTTCCACATGGCTATTAGTTTAGCTAAAGAGAAAATGAGCTCTCTGTCACAAATGATGAAATACATAACCCTGTGATAACGGCCTGAAAACCACAAAAGCCATGGCAACCTTCATGGATAGTGACTGGAAAATGTTGAAGGCTGAAACAGCATTACTAATGATTACATCAGGGCATGAGTCACTGCACTGCTTTACTCAGGTGTCAGTGGCGCCCAATGCGGAGCCATCTGTCCTGTCCTCCTGGACTCCCAGCACCCTGTCCCTCTGCTCCAGTGCCATGCCACACTGCACCAAACACCATAGTATCGTGATTTCAGACACCAACGGCCCCCTACAATATTGCCTACATCCTCAGAACTGTGCATCAAACTGAAATCCAATCAACTGGATCCATCAAAGAGCACTTTATTGGGTACCGCAAAGTTATCATTTGTTCATGAACAGTCAGTTATCATCTGACAGACTTTCATATCAGAAATAGTTTACAGCAGAAGAGCAATGTTTGGATGTTTACAGTGTACTCTTTAGGGATATTTCACTCAAAAATGAACATTCTGTTATCATTTAATCACCATCATATTTCAAACCTGAATGGCTTTCTTTCATCTGCAGAACACAAAAGATGATATTGTGAAAAATGTTGGGGTCCAAACAACTTCGAACTCCACTGACTTTCATTGTATGAACATTTCTCAAAATATATTTTTTAATGTTCCATAGAAGAAAAAGTCATACAGGTTTGGAACGACATGAGGGTGAGTAAATTATGATAGAATGCTCATTAATGAACTACTACTTCAACCTACAACTGTCTTACTTATAATTGTCTCAGTATTTAAAATCCAAAAATGACACACTACAGCTTAAAAGAAAAAAAGCCTAAATCACAAGTCTGTTTTTTTTTAATTATATTGATGTCTTGTGAGAACTAAACTCAGTGCCAAGCCATGCAAGGACCCACATGGCACAGTCAGTCCACCCCCATCACAAGACTCAGGGTTCACAGTATAGGCCATTGTCCATTCATAGTCAGCACTCCTTCATGTTACCCAGCCTCTTCAATCCACCACACTGTATCATCAGATGGTCTGACACAAACCTGACCAGAACAAACTACTGCATCTTCACAGTGCGTCTGCATTTTAATTGATGTAAACTTTGCCCAGCATGCTTATTATTATTATTATTATTATTTAAGAGCATATTATTTCATTCCAATCAATCAATCAACCAACCAACCAACCAACCATCCAACCAACCAACCAACAATTTTCTCTGTTTTCTATTTGCTATTTTCTAATGGCTGCTGAAAATTCATTATTTTTTCCATTACAGAAATACATTATATTTAAAAATATATTAAATTAGAAAATGGTTATTTTAAATTGTAATAATATTTTAAATTATTACAATTTGTACTGTATTTTTTTGTAAATATATTTTTTATTAAATAAATGCAGCTTTGGTGAGCATAAGTGACATTTATTGTGTAAACATAAAAAAAAAAATGTACCGACCCAAACTATATATATATATATATATATTTTTTTTTTTTTTTTTTTTTTTTTTTTGAAGGTACATGAAGTACTGGTTTGTTAAGCATTATATAATATGTCATATTAATTTAATTTCTTACAAATTTCTCATAGAACTAGAGTGCCGCATTTATCATTTGCACACTTGAACAATTGCTTCAACAACAATAACTCTTATGTGGTTCGTGTCGTTGGCCAACGAGCACACAGTCTGTACGGGAGACAGTGGGACACTAAGCTGAGTTACATAATGGCCCTGAAGTGGCACATTCCTTCATACTTGTTTTCATGCCACCTTGCATAAAGCTTGTATGTACCCCCTGCCACTCTTCACACCCATTTCAAGCAGGTCAGGTGGCCCGTTTCAGGTCGCGTCACTATTTCTGGCCATTCTAAATGTGGCCTGACTACTTGGCACATTTCAGTGAGATAAAACAGCAATCATCCAACACACCTGGGATTCGGCTGATTATAATAGAATTTTGGACATTTTTCAGAAATGAAAGCAGACTTACTATTTATAGCGACGGGTTCTAAAAACAGGACAGAAATTAATCATTACTAAACAAGAGGAGGAGGACGGGCTCACGGAGACCCACCTGGCCCCAGTGTGGCCAGATTGTGCCAGCAAAAGAACAGAAATTCATCCTTACCTGTATAAAACCTCATTGGCATTCATTCCTGCAGCTTTGAATTTTGTTTTTGCGCTCGGTTAATTACTCCTTTACTGTATAATTGTGGAAGGTTCTGAATATTTACTTCTTACAGTAACAGAAAGTGACTATATATCAACTTGGCAAAAACCACTTGAAAATATAATAATAACAACAACAAAAAAAAACACTTATTTATTGGTTATATAATCTGCCCCACAGGTTTGTTTATAAAAAGAAGTAGAAAATGATTGCGTAAGTAGTTTGTGAAAGACAGATTTTTTTTCTTGTAAAAAAAAAAATAGACATTTAACTGCTCTGATAATAAATGCTTGATGATAGCAACAACATGAGATATAACATTTGAACAGAAGAGGGTTGCTAAGCAACTGTGTGTGAGAAGGAGAATTCTGTGCAATGATACACAAGTCACAGGCATGAAACTGCTTCAGACGCTGTAAATCATATCAGCAAAGTTTGAACATGTTGTTCCACTGACAGTGATAATTAATTCTAATGCTACATGAGAAAACAACGTTTAATTAACCACAAATTACTTTTAGCCTCAGGCTTGAGTAAAAAAAGCACACTCATAATAGGGAGTAAGAGATTTTGACTGATGAATGAGCGTGGTTAGAAAGACCGGAGGAGGTTTGTGTAAAACGTCCGATATAACAGCACTTTCAGGAGTTCTGGTATTATAATGTTGAGTCTCTTTGAGCTGTAAGCATTTGTTTTTTTTAAAAAAAAAAAAGTGTAGTAAATTCTCACCACTCCGATGGAAAAGTAATTGTTCACTATGCTGTAGGGTACAGGATCTCCCTTCTCCTCCTTATCATCAGGGACAATGTCGATGTTCCAGCGGTCAAGCATCACCTCGGTGCTGTGCTCGATATCCCTGAGGAACTTAAGCAGACTGCCTCCTTCATAGCCTGTCAATCACAACACAGACAATGCATGAACCTACATAACATAGAGGGTTAATTATAAAGCCTTAAATCAGCCACACACATGAAGAATCGCACAAAAGCTCATTTTTATCTATGAACAAGAGTGTGCAAGTGTCTGTGCATAGAAAAGAAGAATAAAACAAGCACGATTTAACTTTTGTTCTACTCATGACAATGCATTATCGCAATTCCAAGGTTAACATAGCTTAATTAAAAACTCAACACAGCAAGATCAGATGATTAAACTTGCCAAAGTAACACAATGTTGTGAAAGTATAAAGCTACCTTTTCACTATCTCTGACAGACCAGAAGTCATTAATTTCCAATGGAGAGTAGTGTGTGGAGTTCTGACCATATATGTATGTGGAATTTTCTGATCCAATTTGAGCTTTGGGTGTATTGAAATATTTCAACTTTTGGGGCTCGACCGCACACAACCACCTGAATAAGGGAAGAATAACGGCTGCTTCACGACCAATTTAAAACTTCAATGCGACTGCCACTAGGGGGGCGAAATGCGACAATCGTATGCAAATGTCGGAGATAGTGGAAAGGCACCCTAAAAGACAGATTGAAAAACATGGATTATTGCTTCACTTCAGTCTGATTTTTAATTTTTAAAGTGCATGTAAACAAACATCCTGACCCACTGATCCGGTCACAGTGGTTCTCGAGTTAACAGCTCACTGGAGGTTAAGATTACTTAAAGGGATAGTTCACCCAAAAATGAAAATTCTGTCATCATTCATTCACCCTAAAGTTGTTCCAAACCTGTATGAATTTCTGTATTCTGCTGAACACAAAATAAGATATGTTGAAGAATGTCAGTAAACAAGCAGTTGATGGGCCCCATTGACTTCCATAGTATT
Organism: Mylopharyngodon piceus; assembly: GCA_039654765.1. Classification (NCBI taxonomy): domain Eukaryota; kingdom Metazoa; phylum Chordata; class Actinopteri; order Cypriniformes; family Xenocyprididae; genus Mylopharyngodon; species Mylopharyngodon piceus. Next base: position 11,688,789 of record CM077441.1, on the reverse strand, counting down.
TTTTTTCCATACCATGGAAGTCAGTGGGGCCCATTCAACTGTTTGGATACCCATATTCTTCAAAATATCTTCTTTTGTGTTCAGCAGAAAAAAAAAGGTTTAGAACAAGAGTAAATGATGACAGAATTGTAATTTTTGGGTGAACTATCCCTTTAAATTTAGTATATTTCACAAACAAACTGATCGTATGGCTTAAGAAGATTTGGAATATGAGTTGTATAGGCCACTTTTATTATACCTTTATGGTGCAATAGGTCCATTTTGAATCTTGAAATTTCATGTCTCCATTTATTATAATTGGATAAAAAAGAGCAACCACTACATTCTAATTTTGTTGAGAAATACAGGTTCGGAACATCATGAGGATGAGTAAATAAATACTTTTTTTTTTTTTTAAAAAAAGGATCTATTACATCACCAAGGGGTTACAACACCATGACCTGAGAAGATTTTTTCAATGCTTGGCAACCCTTTAAATTGATATGAAGCGATCCTTTGAGAGGATACCTGGGGTAAATGAATTGCAATTACTTCCCAATTGTATTGGGCAGGATACAGAGGCTACTTGTTACAACACGATCATACAGGCGCCATCTCTTAATGAGACCATGCTGTGAGTCAGGTGGGGATATTGACTCCTGACTGGCAACCCAAGGAGCAAAATATAACATGTGTGAAGACACCCAGGTGCTCACTCTACCCTTCTGGACCAAACATGCAAACACTTCCAGTTGTACGTTACATGAACATACGCTCACATGGCGCCTCTTCACTGACTACAGGTGATACACGTGTTTCAGTCAATCAACTCACATGGAGAGAAAAAACAGCAGATACCAGCCAAATGAATTTAAGAATACATTCATGCAAAACCTTACCCGCTTGAACAAACCGCATACATGCTCTCACAGGAAACACTGATACGAGGCCAATTAATTCAGCAGCCTCTACAAGGCCATCCACACCTGTCTTACAAGCAGACGCAGGCTCACTGATGCATATCATTCCATCATAACCTACTGAATAAACCCACATATCTAAACAAGTACACGCATATATAATCACACGGGGATGAATTAGTGCAGGTCTCTTGTTGGCAAGTGATTGGCAAGTCTATATATACTCAAAGCATAGTTTATTTATCTCTTGTTAGAAATGACTAACCAAATTCATTTTTATGCTGTTAGCGTTCCACTGTACTGCCCGCGGTACACATACCTTTCAAAAGAGACCAAAACCATGCATATACTCCAAATGGTTCAAGAACAGCATGCAATTTACTTTGAGTATGCCCTTTTTAGGTGTTTTAGGCTAATTTTACAGGAATGCTAAGGTGTTAAACAATTCTTAACAGTGTTGTTATTGTTAAAGGGTTAGTTCACCCAAAAATTAAAATTCTGTCATTAATTACTCACCCTCATGTCGTTCCATACCCGTAAGACCTTCGTTCATCTTCGGAACACAAATTAAGATATTTTTGATAAAATCCGATGGCTCAGTGAGGCCTGCATTGCCAGCAATGCCAGCAATAACACTCCCTTTTTCAATGCCCATAAAGCTACTAAAAACATATTTAAAACAGTTCATGTGATTTACAGTGGTTCAACTTTAATATTATACAGGGGCGAGAATACTTTTTGTGCACCAAAAATAACAAAATAGCGACTTTATTCTACAATATCTAGTGATGGGCGATTTCAAAACACTGCTTCATGAAGCTTCAAAGCTTTACGAATCATTTGTTTCGAATCAGTGGTTCAAAGACTTGTAAAATAGCACACAGACTACTTTTGTGGTGTCAGCACATTATTCAAAAGTTCTCCTTTTGTGCTGATGACAGAATTTTGATCTTTGGTTGAACTATCCCTTTAATTTTACACTTAATTGGCTTAACTGGGCAAGTGTTTGACGCAGTCATCTGTGTGATGAAGATCACAGAATCAAAATCCTGAAATCAAGTGTGGTCTTAGCAAATCCTGCTTTCTCATTCATGTGACTGGAGCATTCAGCTAACTAGAGGAAGTTTGATTATTACAGTCTGACCTTCTGTTCATGGTTGAGTGTGGAAATGTTTAAAAGAAAGCAGTTTTAAAATCCTTTTGAAGGGTTTATACAGGATTGCGCTTAGATTCAAAGAATTCAAAGCCTAATCTCAACTCGAGTGGTTCTGCGAAGGAAAGCCCTTTAAGTTTCATTTCAAAGGCTTTTAGTAATTCCGTTCAACTGCTGGTGGACAGTCTCTTGTTTTTTCCTCACCTCCGCCCCAGCGCAGGCAGCGAGCGAGGTCATTCCCGGTCCCCAGAGGCAGGATGGCAACAGGCGGGTGCCGAGCAAAATTGGCCTTATCTGTTGAGAAACAAAGAGAGCTAATAAAGCTGCTGTGTGTTATTTTTCATGTTAAAATACTTTAATGTTTTAATGTGTTTAATGTGCAGAGTTTCTTGAAAATTGTAAGAACTGGGGTTCTTAACTTTTGCAAATCAATTTAGTGCAAATCAGGGGTCAAACATTAGCAGTAACGTTTATTACTGTAAGTAAAATTAAAATACATTTTTAACTAGTACATCAAATATGATTATATTTAATGGATTTGCAAGTATGTACACTACTATTCAATGTTACTATTTAATGTTTTTGTCTCTTATGCTCATCAAGGCTGCATTTATTTGATCAAAAATACAGTAAAAACTGTAATATTGAGAAATAACTGTTGTCTATTTTATTACAACTTAATTTATTCCTGTGATGACAAAACTAAATTTTCAGCATCATTACTCCAGTCTTCAGTGTCACATGATCCTTCTGAAATCATTCTAATATGCTGATTTGCTGCTCAAAAAACATTTCTCCTTATTATCAATGTTGAAAACAGTTGTGCTGCTTAATATTTTTTGGGGGGGAAATTTTGATACATTTTTTAAGGATTCTTTGATGAATATAAAGTTTTTTAAATAGAAATCTTTTGTAACATTATAAATGTCTTTACTGTCACTTTTGATCAATTGAATGCATCCTTGCTGAATAAAAGTATTAATTTCTTTCAAATAAATCTTACTGACCCCAAATTTTTGAATAGTAGGCTAAATTACATTAATACGGCACTACATGTTATTATTGGCCAGGCTTTAAAAAAAATGACACTCTTTTTTAAACAATATGTAACAAGAAAAGGTGTGAATCTGCACTTGCCACATGATTCGACTCAATTACAATTCACATGATGTTTGAGAGAGGCGGCTTTCTGTGCGCTCGCGAGTAACGCATTGATATCTTTTATGTGGCTTATTGCGCATAAAAACTATTTAACATCAAGCATGTCCTGTACTTTATTTTCACATTCATGCATGTTCTGTTAGTAAAAACCGAAACATCAGATGTAAGTGCTTTACTTCCTAAGGGCATACACAACAAGTAGCCTACTTTATCTACAATAAAACAGCACATTAACATGTATTACAGGCCTATTTAATTACATTTAAAAATCGATTTTGTTTTTATGCATCGATGCAGAATCGTTCACATCAGCATCGTGATGCATCGTAGAAATGATTATATTCCACAGCTCTAATAACAAGGCCTAGATGAAGACCCTGAACTAACACTGAAGTTAGGTATACAGCACTGGCTATGTCTTCTTCATGCATCAATGTGTATCATTCCTATCTAATATCCTTACAATAATTCACATTCGATTTGTTTGTTTCTCTTGTTCTGAGACAAACAGCAGTGTGTGCTATCCGCCGAAGAGAGGCAACATGATGAACTGTATCTTTCTGTCCTCACGCTGATGGTCCCCGTGTGGCTCATTGCGTTGTGCACAGGGACTGCGGGGACGTTGTTTTTGGTGCTGGTCCGTATGGCGCGATGTACTGCCTAACCGCAGGGGCTCTCTGAGTAATCGTCAGCAGCAGACATTTTCTAATACCAGTCAAACTTGTGTGGGTGAACAACAAGCAAGGACTGATCGCAGAGCGTCTCTCATTCAAAAGCTGCTCCTAAATCATCACTTTAGGGCCGTTAGGAGGACAAACTCCCACGTGTCCCTGTCAGCCTCAATTTGCCAGGCTAAAGAGTCTCTAAAGGGATAAAGAGCACATCACTTCTGATCTGAGTTCAGGTTTCAGTACCATCAGCCAATTGCAATTTAAAGCCAAAGGTTTGGAGACCAAGCTGATTCTAAATCAGCACTTAGCGGCAATATCTACCACCGCCCACACTGGTTCCTCTCCAGTGCTCGTCCATTAACATCAATACGGCTGTCAGGAGGGGGAAAGACAGGCCATTAAATCTCCACTGTTATCCTGCATTCACTAATATGAAAGAGGTCACAGATGAGTCAATGCGCTTCCTAGAAACAATGATTTGTCTTTCTGATCTTTCTGATGGTTAAACGTCATGATTATATGTGCCTTAAATAAGAGCCAGCCTTGTGTCAAGCACCGCATGGAAGGAAGTCCTAATGTTCAAATGTTTGTAGCTGAATTGGTCGACATGCTTTATTGATCCCCCTGCATTTCCCTAGGGGAAATGCAGATGAAAAATAGCAGCAAATATAAAGTGCAATCAAGTCACCTTTATTTATACAATACAGACTGTTTCAGAGAAGCTTCACAGCAATAAACGGAAATAACAGAATCAATGATGCAAACTTCAACAAAAATGAGACAAATTCCAATCATGCTGTAAAGCAGCTCTAAAAAGACAATGGTGATATTTGGTTCAGTTTAAATACTGTGTAAAGTTCATCAAGTATGAAATTAGTTCAATTCAGCTATAAGTAGCTCTACAGAAGACAATGGTGTTGTTATTCAGTTAGATTCAGTTCAGTGTTAATTCAATTCAGTTCAATAACAGTGCCAATTAGTCAATTATTAAACAATTTTGATCAAATCGATAATATTACTGAATATTAAATATTAACCCTCTTTGTATTGACTGAGAAATTCACATTTATTTGTCAGCAAAAGCTTTGACAGCTCCAGGGATTTCATGAAAACTACAGATTATACTTCCACATTTTTGTATCCCCGCCCACGGACAGTCGGAACGACAGGGTTATTAACAGAACAATTATTGTAAGAGTAGGTTTATCACTAAAAATGGTATGGTACTATGTTTACTCTTTAAACAGCATTATTTTAAAAAATGCAACCGCTTTCTACCTGATGGTGTTTTACTTCGGGGGGTTGGGCAGAACTGACAGAACAGCAGTTTCTTTCAGTTTTTTCCTCCGTTTGGCCTAAAACACTATATTTGTGATAATTCAGTTTGAAATGTTGACTACAAACACAGAGTTTTTTTCAGGTTTTCTATCGCAGTGTTTGCTCCGTATTTACTCCTTTAGCCACTGCCTACAACGCGATGGATGCTACACTGGAAACTGAAAGTAACTCGCTCTTGCTAAACGTTTAATCTTTAAATTTTTGTACCCGGGAGCAATACAAGTTGACACCATTATAACTAAAAGTTTGCTAAGAAGTATTTCCTACTAAAGCAACACGGTATTTGACTCTGGTCAAGAGAATCTATAGCACACTGGTGGGAGTGGCCTTGGTCGGCAACATGCCCAGTGCATTATGGGTGTTGAAGTTTTCCTACCTATTTGGCAAAGGGAAGAGAACAGCCTTTTTCCTCTGTTTTCTCTAGCCAGGTAGCACCAATTTCAAACATGTTTTTTTCACCTTTCTACAGTATAGACCTTATGCGCCAGAGAAACAAGCGTGACACCATCTTTATAATATTGTCTTTGAACTTCTGTTTTTGCGGTAGCTCTGTACATTTCTATGGCATCGCTGTCAAAGAATAATTAGCTGGTGAAGTGGATTAGAGTTAATGAAAGTTATCATGAGCATTGTAATGTTTAAAGCAGATGTCTTAACAAATGTCAGTAGACCGGGAAGATTTTACAAAGAGCTGTTCATTCATAAATACGTAAGATCGCTGTGGAAATACAAACCGGAAGACAAAAGACAATGAGTGCAGCGCTGAAAAGGGGTGGGGCTACATAAGGTCTAGAGGCAGCCAAGTTTTATTGAAAGCCGATTTTTGCCAGAAGTGAAGTACCCCTTTAAGTGTCTTTTAAATCAAAACTGCAAGACAATACAAATTCTGTATCTCAAATGAAAGCTTTTCTTTGGCCATATCATCAAACACTAATCTTAAAAGATAATTCACTTTAAAATAAAATCACTTTAAATCACTTTATTTCCTCTACAAAGCAGCTGAAATGCTGTCGGTGTGAAATCCCAATGCGAGCCTACTGTTGCAGTTTGTATTGCGTATGCATGTACCGTGTTACTGCTACATTAGTCTGAGGGTCTATTAAGTCCATGTAACAATGATAATTATTACAGCTCTGGAAAGCACTGATGCTGATGCGTACTCACCAATGCAGTCCAAAATCCACCCCACTGATCCATCGCCTCCACAGGCCAGCACACGGAAATCAGGCACGTCTCGAAAAAAGTTGAGCCTGGGAGACATAAAAACAAAGAGATGGTGGCTTCCTTTTCATGTATTTGCATGAAAGCTTTCCTTGGTCCTATAATTAAAATGATCAGTATTCCCCAATGGCAATGTACTGTTTACTTTTTAATGCAGTATGTTTGATCTGAAGGATGTTACAGAAGATTTATGTTTTTCCCATTCAGTGTCATGGGAGCAAATCTCTGGAATTCAAACCCATTGAGCCTCCAAAACATCTCTTCCTTTAAATCTCAACTAAAGCCTTTTTTGACTGTGAAGCCACTGTCACTGTTGACTGTTAAAGTTTACGTGTCCTAAAAGTTTGCTCACTTTTTATTTGTTTGTGAAGTGACCTTGAGCTGTGAGCAAAGCACTAAATGAATAAAGCTTCTAAATTTCTCAAAACTGAAAAAAAGTAGTACTAAATTTTAAAAGTAGTACAATTTTAAGACAGAAGCAGAAACAGCTGACTAACTGTGCAAAAACAAATATATTAAACAACATTAAACTTTTTTAAATAAATAATGTTTATACTATTTTAATAAATTGTATAATATAATTTATTTGTGTAATGGAAAAGCTGAATTTTCATTAGCAAATTCCAGTCTTCAGTGTCACAAGATCCTTAAAAAATCATTAATGGACCCTTTTCACAGACTGTGATGGTGCATTTCCACAGTTATCAATATCGAAAACATAGTAAAGTTTCATTTTTAAAAAATGTAATACACAATTATAATACTATACTTTGTGTTATATTACCTTGGCAGTAAATAGGGAAAAAAAAACAAATTAACGCTGCTGCGATGGTGTTTCTAATACAACGGCAAATTTGATATCATTCTCTTCTGACTGCTGTAATCAATCTATATTTTTTCCTTTTATTTGGAAAGTCGAAAGCTATCACTTATTTTTTCTTTTGCTATTGCCGCAAATGGAAATACAAAAATTATATTTGCCGTCATCTCCTATTCACCGCAATAGACGTTTACCCAACTATAACAGCATTTTTTTGAAATACAAATCTTTTGTAACATTATAAATGTCTTTACTGTATCTTTTGATCAATTTAATGTGATCTTGCTGAATAAAAGTATTAATTATTATTATTTTTTTTTTTTACTGATTACAAACTTAGACCTATATAAATCTGTAAACACTTGAGCTCCATCTCTTCACTGAACATTCAGAGGTAAGTACAACGGAGCAGGACAGAGGCTGAAGAAGACACCACCCTCTGCTGGTCAGGAGCATGTACTGCAGGACATGGGTGAGTCTAGGACATATCCTGCATACAGGCACATGTGGGATCTGCTATAGCACTGAGCGTAATACACCAGCAGAGCAGTCACACAACTGTCTGAAATATTAATACTGTGTAACCTCTTTTGATGGGCTCTGACAATGCAGCATGTTTTATGTATGCAGGACGAGAGCAAAACAGACGAGTAAATGTGCCACTACATTTACAATGACAATGCAGTCAATTGAATTCAAGCAGTTCTGTTTTTTTGTACCTTCTCAGGTTTGTTGTTGTAGTGCCATAGAAATGCTCAAACTATTTCAACAACAACACTGTCCACTTCGCTGAAGTTCAGTGGACGAGTAACACAAGTGGAACATGGCTGTGGTTCTGGATAGGCTTGAGCTGGAATCATGTTTCAGCCTGACTAAATGAGCGCTGCTCCAGATAAATTTGTAATGTACCAGTGCCAGTCTGTTTAAAATGGCAATGTTGCTGTTGTAGTGATGGGGTTTGCGTAAACAATTCCTTCTCCAACAGAGAACAGACACTTGAGCAATCTGTGTTTTCTCTATATAATGCTATAAGAGCGGCCTCTTCAGCTCAGACACACTTGTCTATTTTCATCTCTCCATCTTTTGATCACTCAGACCCCTGAGTGTCAATCATCATTTCGGATATTTCATAATGAAATGACCAAGAGATTGAAAAGAAAGATCAGAGAAGAATATAGCCCATTCAATGTCGTTTGTTCTGAAATATCTGAAACAAAATAATCAATCTAAAGTGTAAACAGTGAAGCTGTACTGATGATACACATTATATTTACATTTATTAATTTTACAGACACTTATATCCAGAGCGACACAATCAATTGACCATAAAGGATTCAACCTTAAAGTGACAGTTCACTCAAAAATAAAAAATCATTTACTCACACTCATGTTGTGTGTTACTTACTTTCTTCTGTGGAACACAGAAGAAGATATTTTGAAGAAGGTTCGTAACCAAACCATTTTGGTGACCACTGAGTTCCATTGTATGCAGATGACACCCAGATTTATCGCCTAATGACTAATGACTCCCTGTGCCAATGCATTGATGAAATTAACAGTTGGATGTGCCAAAACTTTCTTCACTTAAACTTCATTGTTTCCAGTCAAAACTGGAATTTTGTTGCTTTCAATGAAGGATAAAAAAACCTCTCGGATTTCATCAAAAATATTTTAATTTGTGTTCCAAAGATGAACGAAGGTCTTACGGGTGTGGAACGACATGAGGGTGAGTAACTGGAGTTCGTTAAAATACAACGTCTGGAAATGTCAAAAACTGCAAAAATTTTGCAGAGAAAATTCAAAATATCTCACTCCCTGTTGGGTTTTCAGATTTTGCACCCAGGGAATTTTTTATAGGTACTGGGCTGTTAAATGTGTCTACTGAATTTCATACTTGTACGTGAAACGTAGCGCGAAGGGTGCTTAATTGACATTTTGTAGGCTATTGAGCCATTTTGCCACACCTAATTTTGAAACCCGTATCAGACGTAAATTTTCACCACTTCTGATGCGTGTGCAAAGTTTCATGAGTTTTCGAGCATGTTTAGGCCCTCAAAAATGCAATTCATTTCTACTATTCAAATATAACATTAATGTATAATGTATGGACTGCATTTTGGTTGCTTTTTCTCTTCTTTTTGTATAAATGAGGAGCTGTTTCTACGAACAATGGCAGTCATTAACAAGATTAGAAAATATCACATCAAAAAAGCTTATGAATTAGCTAAGTGCTTAAGAAAGAGAATTTAATATATGATCTTATTGTTCTCCATGAGTGAAATCATCAGTGTCATACAATCCTCAGTCCCTTTCTCTCTCTGAATGGTCTCATGATGAGTAGCACTCTAGTCGTGACTACAGAACATTTTGTGGTGGGAGGGGGATCTAGGACGGAAGGTTAGCCTGCTTTCCCGCGGAACAACCATTGCTTTTGCTCTGTACTTCACTCTCCTTCATTTCTCTCTCTCTCCTTTTTCCTGAAGGAGAATCGCTGTTGCGCAACTGCAGGGTGCTGAACAGAATGTACTCGTGTGTTTTGAGTGGGTTTAAACTATGTGTAACTGTATAAGAGCACAATGCAGTGGAAGTGAGGAAGGAGCTCATAGCAAAGAAAAGCACAAATGACATCTCCTCAATATCTGAATTGTTTTCCTAGACAGCAAAGGGATTAAATGGAAAACAAATTGTGTCTTCTGCTTCTCAGATTTTTCTCTTTAGAAAAAGACTCTAAAAAAGATCTGGATGTCTCAAAACTGCTCAGATTTGCAGGGTCTGAGATTTCAATATGAATGCAAACATCCTTTCTGGGGGGGAATGCTTAAACCAGTCTAAACTGGTTTGCTTGTCTTAATGGTTTATGCTGTTTTTTTCTGGTGACCAGCTAAAAGCTTGACTAAACCCAGTCAAAACCTCTCTAAAACCAGCTAACAAACCATCCTGAGGCAATGTTTACACCTGGTATTAAGATGCGTTTTTGTCGATCGGATCACAAGTGGACGACGCTAAAGGTGTAAAAAGGCCGTAAAACGTTTTGATCTTGTCCACTTTTGACCACTTCCAGAGGTAGTCGAAAATGCATTCGACCAAATTGTTTTTGTAGTGTAAACGCTCATGTGGTCGAATGTGTTCGAACAGCCGCAAAAGACCACCTACTCTCCACCTACTGACCTAACGTGTAATACCATAATGTAATGCAATGCTAGCCAGACGGGATTTAAACTTTTTCAGCTGAAGACCCAAGTTGGTTTGAAGACGAAAAAAGTATCTAGCACAATGTCCTCTCACCATTCCTGATTTCTAACATGCACTCATCGCATCTTAATACCAGGTGTAAACATGGCCTGAGAGACCAACTAAGACTGGTTTAAAGGGATAGTTCAACGGAAGTGATCGCTCACACTCATTGAAGTATAAGCGCGAGACATCACTTCCGTCATCAGAACGCGTTTTCAGACCTCACCAACCGGATGCGCAAGGCAGTTGGACCTAGTGTTTTAGAGGTGAAAATTGATATAAATACTGTTCGGTTTCTCGCACAAACCGATCGTTTCGTGTCTTAGGACATCAATGTGTCGTCACGAGCCGCAGGGTTTAATTTGGATTTGTCTGTGCATGTTTTTTTGACTCTTATAGATGGAGTTCCCATTGACAAGCATTATATGACTGACAGACTGCAACGGTTGGAGTTAAAAATCATCATTTGTGTTCTACTGAAGAAATAAAGTCACCTACATCTTGGATGCCCTGGGGGTAAGCAGATAAACATCAAATTTTCATTTTTGGGTGAACTATCCCTTTAAGATGTTAAAATTATTTCTTGTCAAGTTCTTTCATGGTCAAATGATCTAATCTATTATATCTTCATTAAATATATTGCTCTATATCAGTGTTGTTATTGTTACAGTAACTAACATTAAAACTATTAAAAATCATTTTCAGTAAATAATTGAAATAAAGCTGAAATAAAATAAACGGAAATGAGAAATGCTGCCTTGGCAACTAACCAAAATAAATAAGTTTAAATTCAAGTACTAAAATCACTAAAACTGAAATAAAAATATACAAAAAGAAAACTAATAAAATATAAAAATAAAAGCTATTTCAAAATAGCTACATATACTAAAAATACTATATAAATACTATAATCACATATAAACAATACTAAAATAACACTGCTCTGTATTCTTACCGTATGTTCTCATTTTCGTTTATATTTCCTAGGAAATTTTAGGACAAACCTTTGATACTTAAATCATAACAGGTCTCCTGAGCTCTGAAAGAGCAACCTCTGAGCAATAAAATGTTTCTTCCAGCCCAGGCACATTAGAAAAACGTACCTGTGTCAACATTTTTGCAAAATGCAAAATACGCTGCGTTGTGCACGTTTCACGACAGTTTCAAAGTGAAATGTCCAGTGAGTGGCGCTAAAAGCGTGTTTAGTTTTTACCGGAACAGATGAACGTGAATATGGCAACGTTTTATTATGTTGAAGTTTGTACGTATCACCACAGTTCTGAATTGAGATGTACATCCAGTTCTGAATTGAGATGTACATCCAGCGGTTAAAGGCTGTGTTCCCCTCCATTTTCCATCATTTCTTGTTGTTGCTGATTTCTGTGCACGATTCCACACTCCTCCCCCTCACTGCCGGAAAAACTCGAAGAATCACGAACCGAACGTATAAGCGGCAGGTTTATAATGAAAAAAATATAAACGTTAAAAAAATGAAAAATTAGGAAAATCAATGAATTGTGAACAACTTACTGCCATTGTGTAAATAATATGTAATCATGTAATCCATAAAAAAGTAACTGTAGTCTGATTACGAGTATTTTAAAAAAGTAGTTTACTCTAATTACAAATACTTTTGGAATTTTTGGAATCTGCTTACGTAATCCAGATTACATGTAATCCGTTACTACCCAGGTCTGCGTATTGGTACGTATTTGGCGTTTTGCAAAAATGTTGACACAGGTACATTTTTCCAATGAGCCTGTGTTGGTTTCTTCAGGAGTGATCTGATCAGTTGGCTAAGAGCAGCCATGGGGTTGAGTATGTGCCAAAATGTTAGATTTTAGATTCCACTGCTATGCTACAATTTGAACAACCCTGAGCTGGTCCAAATCAGGTGGGGTAGGCTATATGGGCAAAGAGGATTTAGTACAATATATATTTGCTTAAAGAGGAAGCCTTGTCATGACTGACAGGCTCAGAAGTGCATTCATCACTTGAATGAATATTTACACAGCAGGGGGCTGCTTGAGTCATAGTAAATGCCTTGTAGATCTCTCAAAGTCAGCTTCGCTTTGTGAGCGGTACCTCCCTCAGACTAGTTGATTGCAGGTTGGCTCACTTTATTGCAGGTTTGTAGAAGCAAAAGAATAAGAGAGAGACAGAGCCATGCCAGAACAAATCAACAGTGAGAATGTCAAACTGTTTTTGAGCAATTCTGTCATGACTCAAAAAATGTTTTTATTCGCACATATCTCCATCGAAATTTGATGGTGGCTTTTAGTTGTCTTACCCCGCCATGGGTCCTCCTTGTTCCAAACTGTACACCTGTCTGGGGTTAAGCAGGTACTGGAATTTCCGCAGCACCCTGATGAAGACAGATGAGGACAGAAAAGCATTTAAAGACACACAGAGGAATGACATTTTTAAACATGTAATCACTTTCCATTATGATAAAAGGCTTAAAGGGATAATTCACTCAAAAATAAAAATGCTGTCATCATTTACCAACCATTCCAATGTCATTCTAAACCCAAATGACTTTATTTCTTCCATCAAACACAAAAGTTGAATTTTTGAAGAATATCCTGGTCACTCTGTACAAAATCATGAAGTAAAGCTTGGAGGTGACAAGCTCCAAAAGGACAAAGTATTATAAAATATAAATGTTATTATGTATAGAAAATCTTGACATCTATTCTAGCTCTCCTTGGCACCCTCATGAGAGTTCATGAGAGAATGGCAATGTTCAATTCATAAACAAATCGTTCTTTTGAGTCGGATCTTTTCAAAGAATCACTGATGCGCTTCACACAAAAGGTCTGAATAATCTGCTCATGAATTATTATTTTGAAATAAATGTAAAAATGCTTAAAAACACTAACCTGGCATTTATACTTTGTTTTAATAAACAGAACATTAATTACATTGTTAAGGTAAAAATACTAAATAGAATTGTACTGTATTTGGTTTCTTTCTTTTTCCTTTTTATTCCTTTTTCCTTGTTTATTTAACCAGGAAAATGTGACAACATTAACAATTGATTACATTTAATTCAAATTATGATGAAATATTTTTGTAATCTGTAACTGTAATGGGATTAACTGGAATGTAACTGGAAAAAAAATAAGTCCAGTTTACAGGAAAAAGAAATGTGTATTTCCATGATGATTCTACTTACCCGTTATTGTTCTATAGTGATTCAAAGCGTCCTTCTGCTTCAAAACTGTGCATTTTTGTTTGTTTATAATGTAATGTTCATATTTTAAACCTTTTAAGCTTTTGCACACTTTTAATAGAGAAAATTGGCTGGATTTGGAATAACAGAATCAAATCTTTCAGTACAATTCAAAAAATAACATTTGGCCTTTTCCCCTCAGCTGATCAAAAAAATAATCAACAGATTGTTAGTTGCAGCTCTAATGTTGGAACAACATGGATGAGTAAATGATGACTGTTCTATTTTGGTTGAACTATTCCTTGAAAAGACCCAGATAGACACACATATGGAGGAACTGTATTCTTAAAACGTCATCATTCCATTTCATTATGAAAAAAAAAAAATCTACACAATTCTGGGAATCAATGGAGTTAAGAAAAACAGAAGCACACACACACAGAGATTGCACATTGTTGCAGCAGTGCTCCTCAATAACCTTGAAGTAATAAAATGATTATTGAGGACTCTGCAATGTCCTTCACTTCTAACTGTGTTAGCTACTCTGCCCCTTTAGCATGCAAAGACACACAGAGAGGAAAAGAGAGATAGAGAAATAAGAGAGCTGTTAGTTTGAGGTGCGTCACAAGCTATGCTTTTATGTGGGGGTGATAATTTGAGCACTTATCAACACTGAAGACTTCATTCATTCACTGTGCAAAGAACAAAAGAGCACAGTCAAATGTCAACCCCAACCAATAAGCTTTCAATACGCAGCTCAGGGTGAAAATGGTGGAAAAATACACTCAGTACAGTATGATTCAACGGTGACCACTCTCTTCCTTTGTTTGCATCAAAGAACCACCAAAATGGTCTTTCTTTTTTGGGGCCAGGGCAGTTATCACGTCTTTGTTTGAGCACATGTCTAATAATGGACGATAATCGGCCAATTAATGGTATTTAAAACTGTGTTGCTATGGTGATGCCAGCACAAAATCCCAAAACTGGTCTCCCGGAGGACGTTGAGTGGGTGGTGAGAGCTGAAACAACACCCACATTCTTCCTCCTTAAACAGCATTACTGTCTCCTGCTAGCTTTGATGGTATTTAGGACACTGCCAGTAAGCAAGAAAAGGAGTGGGACTTTTGTTAAACATGCTTATGCAGATTTGACTGACTTTAAATGGTTAGACAAACCTCCTCATTGGAAACATTACAGCAGTACGAGGTTGGAGAATATGAAAAATGATGATGCAACAGTTTGAGCTTCAAAGATGTTTACCTCTCACCCTGCCGACCACCACTCTTAGGATTAACCAGCACAAGAAGGGGGTGCGTTCCAGGCAGAGGGGTTATCTTAAAGGCAGAGAGGGGGAAAAAATTACAAACACACACACACACACACGTACAGCAGAGATTTGAAGTCTTAGAGTGTGTCTGATGCCAGCTCACCTGCAGTGCCTGACCGTCCCCGGTGAACTTGAAACACTGGCCGGTGTCCTCAGGGCTGGTACTGGGGGATGATTCTCCTTCACCTCTTTTCACAGCAGGTTGACGGTCCTACGGATACAGAGACATTACAGTAAATGCCAAAAAAGAGAGATGGATGTACATCTGAGATAAAATGACAAGACAAATGTAATTTCAGAATTGGTCTCGCTTTATTTTATTTCTCTTTCATTTTAGAAAGAACTGATGTTTTACCATTTCTACAGGTCGTTCTACAAGGTTGTTAGACCAGACATGTTCAGTCTCTAATGCAGAGTCCATGTAAAGTCTCAAGTTCTTTCTAAGTGCTGCAGGAGTTTTTCTATATGTTTTACATATAAAATATATTACATACACTACCCCTCAAAAGTGTTTTTTTTTTTTTTTTTTTTTTTTAAGAAATTAATACTTTATTCAACAAGGATGCATTCAATTTATCAAATGGGACAGTAAAGACATATATAATGTTATGAAAGATTTCTATTTCAAATAAATGCTGTTATTTTGAACTTTTAATTTCATCTAAGAATCCTGAAAATTGTGTCATGTTTTCCACAAAAACTGTTTTCAACATTGATAATAATAAGAAATGTTTCTTAAACCAAATCCTCATATTAGAATGATTTCTGAAGTATCATGTGACACATTATTTTGTTTACTGTATTTTTTTTATCAAATACATGCAGCCATGATGAGCATAAGAGACTTTTCAAAAACATTTAAAAAAATCTTACTGACCCTAAACTTTTGAATGGTGGTGTACATTAAAAAAAATTAAACCAATAACCTTGATTATTTTGTCATACTTGCTGACAAGACATTATATATACATTATATAGTTTATTCATTAAGTTGAGAAAGGTGGGACTGTACACCAAAAAACACAACATCTTTTATGCACATTTTTCTTACTGTAAATTCCCAGTCAGGATAATTTGTCTTCATTTTTGTGACAGAAAGTGTCCAACACACTTCCATTTAATCAAAAATACTTCTTTTTCATTGTAGATGTAATAACTGGCTAAAGTAAATAACCAAAGAGTGTAAGTCGAGCCTCAATTCAATGTCTTTTGTGATATGAGTGTGACATACCATCTCTGTGTTAGATCAAAATATTGCTTTTTGTATAAATATTCAAAGATTTGCAAGCTACGACAGCATACAGGAACTTGTGTTCTCTCTACTACAGACTACTCATTGTTCCCAGTGGAGAAGAGGCCCATGAAGATTTTGTCGACGACCTACCCATAAAAAAATCTTAAATTTTAGCATATCATAAATGTGCAGAGGGAAAACCTTAACTCACCAGAACAACAGGGCAGATGTACGAGGGCAGGAGTGTGTGATCTTTTAACGGTCCACCATCACACTCAGGCTTCACATTGGACGCACACTTGTTATGGAGCTGGAAAAAAATACAAAATACAAATATAGATGAGGAGTGGTGGAGAAAGACACATCAACAGACTGGAATGATCTGGATCTTTTGTTCTCTGTTTTATCCCCACTAATTTAACCTAGTATGAAGACATTAAATGTTAGGAGCAAAGGGGACAGCAGGATCTGTACTTGATATTACATTAGTTACAGTTTTAGAGTTGAAACTGTCAGGAAAGATACTTGAGATGATGCAGGAGCATATTATGTGATAATAAAAATCATTATGCAGAGAAAAAGCTTTTGAATGGGTGTTAAGTGCTGACACTTATCTTTATTACAAAGGCTATTTTAAAACAAATCAGCCATGTCCACTAAATGCTGTGAAACTTAGTGAAGAACACCACCAAGTGGTGTAAATAAGTATTACATAAAAATGGCTTTTACAAAAATAGACAAAAACAATTATATTCAGTCTTTTTTTGTTTTCTCAAGGTCTCTTGAAGCAAAAAAATAAAATGCAGAATCATATTTGAAAAAGTATAAATAATTCTATTGATGGATTCTAATTATGTGACAATCTTTAAAATAAATAAATAAATAAAGTATGGTTGCAAAAAATGTTACTAAAACATAAGAGTTTCTCTTGTTGGTCACAGTATGTCTGTATATACTCACAGTGATTTGACACCAAACACAGTGAAGGCCTGTTAGACCTTGATAGCACTTGATACTGCGGTGACATTTGTCACATTTTGTTGGGGAGTTGCCCTCAATCCAAACATGCTGCATAGCCTAGAAAGACATTGAAAAGAGAGAGTCATTATTTACTGTTGTGAAATACTTAAAAAGCCCATCTACACATTACTGAAAATATTATTCTGCTCTGCCATGCATTTACAAGGCTTTTCCACAAGCACTTTATAACCATTTACAATGTCCTTTTACATTACTCACTAAAACAATCAATCCAAAATGGAAAATGAGTTCAAAATTCTCATTCCCACATAAAACGGCTACAGTACTGACACAAACTGTTCCTAAACATCTTGGATACACAGGATATTAGTAAAGAAATAATAATCAGTGTTGGAATGTACTAAAACAAAATGTTTAAGAGAAATGCATCCAAATGTTTTCATAGACATTCAGTGATTTTTGTTGGTCAAAGCTGTGCAAAATGTCCCTTTAGGAAGAATTGCAAGGAACTGACAAAATTGCATCTTTCCTTTAATCCAACATCTAAAAATTAATTTTACAAAAGAAAAGATTTGTCACAAATTCCCCGTGTCTGGACTCTTATGATATTTTCTGTCGTGTGTTTTGTATTGTAGTTCATTGTAGTTTTTCATGTTGATTTTAGTTCTCCAGGTATTTCCTATCTGCCACGCCCCCTTGTTACCTTGTTTAGTTAGTCTTCCTTGTGTATTTATAGTCCTTGTGTTCACTCTTGGTTATCAGTCGCTAACATTTGTATGTATGTGGTTCTTCGTTTCTTGTTTTCCGAGTTCTGTAATTAAATGTCCTTGCACGTAGATCCGCTCCTCTGTCTGCTCATTCCACACCGAACGTTACAGGATTAATGAATAATCTTACAGCACATTACTTTTTAAACATTTTTAATTCTTAATAAACACCTTAACCGTGATAACTGGTATGTTTACTGTTTAATGCAATTTAATTGCTTTTTACACTCCACATCACTTAACACATCACATAACACATTCTGTGAAATCATAATATAATGACAACATTTTGAGCTTAGTGTCTTTCATCTCTGTGGTAGTTACTGCATGGGGAGTGTAAGTTCTAAAGAGGTGTCAGTGATTATTAAAACAGCGTTGCGTGATCTCACACTTTCCCCTCTAATTCTCAGTACTGAAAAAAGTCGTTACACACAGGATGTTCTCATAACCTTCCTGACATGTCTACAGAACATTACTTTGAGATTTAACCAAGAGTTAAGGGTCTGGGAAGTTGCCTTAGGGTGAAAACTGAACTGGACTGCAGTCAGTGGACAAAATAATCATAACACAAATCTTCTACCAATAATAGAACACTGTGTTTGTTAAACTATTAGCTCTGTACTTAATAGATCAATCTTGGACTCACAAAAATGTTTTTTTTTTTTTAACATTTATTTATGAATTTATTGTTTCTGGCCCTGCTGTAAATTATTCAGAAAAAAAAAAACATTCCGTATAAAACGAGTGGAGAAGTGTTCATTTATAAGCGTACAGTATGTTGCTGTTTATGCACTCACATTGGTGTGTCTGCGGGACTTGGCGTAGGTGCTAATGCAAGGAGCAATGTCTTTGGACACACAGCGCTCATGAACTGTGTACTTGCATACTGCCAAACAAAAGACAGGACTGTGAGGGATGGAGAGTGAGAGACTGAAGGGAAACATTTCAAATGGAAAAACTACAAATCTTCAGGTTAAGATACATCAAATTTCAGTGAATACAGATAGATAGAATAAACAGAAAGAAATAGAGATAATCAGACATATAGCTAGACAAAACAACAGACACAAAATGACAGACAGACAGATACACTATATTGCCAAAAGTATTGGGACACCCCTCCAAATCATTGAATTCAGGTGTTCCAATCACTTCCATGGCCACAGGTGTATAAAATCAAGCACCTAGGCATGTAGACTGCTTCTACAAACATTTGTGAAAGAATGGGTCGCTCTCAGGAGCTCAGTGAATTCAAGCGTGGTACCATGATAGGTTGCCACCTGTGCAATAAGTCCATTCATGAAATTTCCTCACTACTAAATATTCGACGGTCAACTGTTAGTGGTATCATAAAGTGGAAGCAATTGGGAACAACAGCAACTCAGCCACGAAGTGGTAGGCCACGTAAAATCACAGAGCGGGGTCAGCGCATGCTGAGGCGCACAGTGCGCAGAAGTCGCCAACTTTCTGCAGAGTCAATAGCTACAGACCTCCAAACTTCGTGTGGCCTTCAGATTAGCTCAAGAACAGTGCGTAGAGAGCTTCATGGAATGGGTTTCCATGGGCGAGCAGCTGCGTCCAAACCTTACATCACCAAGTGCAATGCAAAGCGTCGGATGCAGTGGAGTAAAGCACGCCGCCACTGGACTCTAGAGCAGTGGAGACGCGTTCTCTGCAGTGACGAATCACGCTTCTCTGTCTGGCAATCCGATGGACGAGTCTGGGTTTGGTGGTTGCCAGGAGAATGGTACTTGCCTGACTGCATTGTGCCAAGTGTAAAGTTTGGTGGAGGGGGGATTATGGTGTGGGGTTGTTTTTCAGGGGTTGGGCTTGGCCCCTTAGTTCCAGTGAAAGGAACTCTTAATGCTTCAGCATACCAAGACATTTTGGACAATTTCATGCTCCCAACTTTGTGGGAACAGTTTGGGGATGGCCCCTTCCTGTTCCAACATGACTGCGCACCAGTGCACAAAGCAAGGTCCATAAAGACATGGATGAGCGAGTTTGGTGTGGAGGAACTTGACTGGCCTGCACAGAGTCCTGATCTCAACCCGAAAGAAAACCCGTGGGATGAATTAGAGCGGAGACTGCGAGCCAGGCCTTCTCGCCAACATCACTGCCTGACCTTACAAATGCGCTTCTAAAAGAATGGTCAAAAATTCCCATAAACACACTCCTAAACCTTGTGCCTTCCCAGAAGAGTTGAAGCTGTTATAGCTACAAAGGGTGGGCCAACTCCATATTAAACCCTATGGATTAAGAATGGGATGTCATGAAAGTTCATGTGCATGTAAAGGCAGGCGTCCCAAAACTTTTGGCAATATAGTGTAGATAGACATAGATAGACAGATGGATAGATAGATAGACAGAAGACAGATAGAAAGAACTAGACTGATAGACAGACAGACAATAGACAGATAGATAGATAGACAGATAGATAGATAGATAGATAGATAGATAGATAAACAGACAGATATACAGACAGATATACAGACATACTCACGTGAGCAACAAAGGCCCTGTTTTCGTACTCCTAACAACATAGTGTGGCAGTAATTACAGTATGCTGGCTTGTTGAAATGCTTAAGTCTCCATACGTGCTGCCCATCTTCCTGCACATTCTGAAAGTTTGTGAAAGAAAAACAGGAATTGAGATACTACAATTTAATGTGTTGTTTACTTTTTATAACAATTACTTTATTCCTCACCGTCTCCATTCCCAGCAGTACCAGGAGTGGTATGGTGGTCATTCCTCCTCTGATCCACTCCTCTAGTGTGACCGTTCCATCCCTGTCATAGTCAATCTCCTCCATCATCTCCTTGAGTATCTACAATATTAGACATTAAAAAGGGACAATGAGATATGGATTCCACTATGCATGATGGGACGGCCTGGTGGTAAAGATTAAATTGATTCATACCGGCCGCAGTTCTGTAGAGTCCCATTCCAGGTACTCAGCTACATGGACCATCTGGTTTATTATACGGTCAAGCTCCTAAATCGACAGATATAATGCTTTAGACCTTATAGACAATAAAGCATAAAGTTTCAAAGTCACTTTTCACACAGCCTGATATTTACAGCTCTCTCTAAATATCAGTTCAAAGTTTCAAACGAAAAGATCAATAATATGCGAGTCAGTCTCTGAATCATCAATGCCTGAGAGTGTTAAGATGAATGAAACAGAATCAATGAGAGGATGATAATAATATTACATAATCCAAAAGAAATTACTATCAACCCAACACAATGACAGCACACACAGAAACTGTATTAATCCCACATTAAACGTGTACTGCATTATTAACTCTAACCAAAATCTAACCAAGTTACAATTGTGGACACTTCACCATTCCACATTTTAACAGAGATTTAGCACTTACCGAACTGTCCAGCAGGCCATTGCCATCTGTGTCGTACAGCCTGAACATGACTTTAGGGTGAGAGAAGTGAAAGATAAGAGACTGCATGTTTTTGTAGTGTGAAAAACATTTGTCAAGTACAGACCCCATGCTAGCATCTGGAGCCCAGGTTATCTATGGACAGACTGAGGCGGCTAGTGAGGATTAGCTTTAGGCAGAAATAACTTCCTATGCTAAAGAAAGCTTGTCTATGCTAACTCAATGGCAAACAAGGACAGGAGCGGAGATAATCCTTTACAGAATGAAAGGGAGAGGAATTCTGGAAGTCTCTTCCTGTCGCTCTCACTAGGTGTAGGTCAGAAATCTGCATTAAAACGGAAGATTGACAAAGGTGTGGTTGGGTGTATCTACATGTAAAACTCAAACAGATTTATTTCTCATAGATAGTAAGTTATAGCTACTATAGAATGATTTTTTAAAGGAATTCATTATTTTATTCATCAAGGACAAATTGATCAAAACGGACAGTAAAGACATTTATAATGTTACAAAATATTTCTATATCAAATAAACGCTATTTTTTTAAAGAAAGAATCCTATAAAAAATTTTTCCACAAAAAATATTAAGCTGAACAACTGTTTTCAGCATTGATAATAATAAGAAACATTTCTTGAGCAGCAAATCAGTATATTAGAATGATTTCTGAAGGATCATGCGACACTGAAGACTGGAGTAATTTGCTATCACAGAAAAAAATTAAATTTAAAAAAATATTAAAATAGAATCTTTAAAATTATTTTTAAAATTTTAATTATTTTAAATTGACAATAGTATTGTATTTTTTTTATAAAATAAATGCAGTCTTGGTGAGCACAGATAGACAAAAATGTCTTGCTATCATTTTGGAACAGTTCAAGTTTATTTGATGGTTTTACTTGACTGATGTGTGGTATGAGAAATTATGCTGACACAGAGGCTACAGTGACTGAAATGAAATTAACTTTGCTTTAATATTTCAAAGATCCATATCTACCTTGCATATACTGTGTTTGAATATGTATTGTGAGTAAAGAAATGAATTTTTTGACAGCTGCCAACAATTAAGTGGCCTTTTACATGTTTGTGACTAATATTGTGCTTTCTGTGGTTTGGCTTGATTGGTTTAGGGGAAGTAATTTGCAAAATCACTTAAAATATATTTTAAAATATATTTTTGTTTTTCATACCAAAGAAAAACTTTTAGCTTTAACTTTAACATGAAAAAGCTCCTTAAATCAACTATTAATATTTTAAAAATATATGACCAAATTAATCCTTCTAAAAATTTCCCAAACACAGCTTAGATTAAATGGTATATGCTCTCAATGAAAAATGCAGAACAGTTAGTTCATGCGTTCATGACCTCAAGGCTAGATTACTGTAACGCTTTACTGGGTGGTTGTTCTGCTCGCCTGATAAATAAACTACAGCTCGTACAAAATGCAGCAGCTAGAGTTCTTACTAGAACTAGGAAGTATGACCATATTAGCCCAGTTCTGTCAACACTGCATTGGCTTCCTGTTAAACATCGTATAGATTTTAAAATCTTGCTAATTACTTACAAAGCACTAAATGGTTTAGCTCCCCAGTACCTGAGCGAGCTCCTAATTCATTATAGTCCTTCACGTCTATTGCGATCTCAGAATTCAGGCCAGCTGATAATACCTAGAATATCAAAATCAACCGCAGGCAGTAGATCCTTCTCCTATTTGGCACCTAAACTCTGGAACAATCTTCCTAGCATTGTTCGGGAAGCAGACACACTCTGTCAGTTTAAATCTAGACTAAAAACGCATTTCTTTAACCTGGCATACACATAACACATTACCAATTTATATTTTCAAATCCGTTAAAGGATTATTAGGCTGCATAAATTAGGTCAGCCGGAACCGGGAACACTTCCTATAACACCTGATGTACTCGTTACATCAGAAGAAGAATGGCATCTACGCTAATATTAGTCTTTCTGGTTATCCCGAGGTTCACCGTAGTCATCCGGATCCGGGCCGTATCCAGGTGAGACCAAGGACCTGCGCCTTGACACGACCACAACGCAGCCCTGAAGTATCAGCAGAGATTGAGTCAACTAGATCATCCACTGTGAGGGCCTCATCGACACGACAGCCACGACACAGTTCCTCAACAACCGTCCATACCGGCGTGATGAATACGATCCTCAATTGGATGGAACTGGAATAAATACTTTGAATGTTGCGATCCTATTGGACTTACGATAGCAACCTGAATCGTAACAAAGCACTGTTGGCCAGAGGAGAACTGGCCCCCGACTAAGCCTGGTTTCTCCCAAGGTTTTTTTCTCCATTTAAACACCTATTTGCCACTTGTCTGCCACCTGATGTCACCTGATGGAGTTTGGGTTCCTTGCCGCTGTCGCCTTTGGCTTGCTTAGTTGGGGACACTTGACATTTGACTTGACAATTGATATTCAACAGTGCTTTGATCTGCCTGCATTGACACTATTCTTTAAGAGCTGCTGTGCAGCCAAATAATGTACCAGTTATCAATGTAAAGCTGCTTTGACACAATCTACATTGTAAAAAGCGCTATATAAATAAAGGTGACTTGACTTGACTTGACTAAACAAAAAATGCTTACAGAAAAAGCATGTTTGAATAATTTCGACACCAACTTACACTCAAGCTTGTCCTCTGGCGTCCCCCTCTCCAGCAGAGACAAGTAGCACACAATGTCTTTGAGGAAGACTACTTGGGGTGATGGAGAGCCTTTCTGTGGAGAAGGACTCCTCCGGAGAGATGTACGATTCTCAGATTGATTACGCTCTGGAAGGATGCCAATTATACGTCTATTAGTAATGACACCAGTTATCACACCAAAATATTTGTGTGAGCATCTTGTTTTACAAGGAGTGCAAGTTTTGACAAACATCTGTCAACAAAACATGATTCTGATCAGGCAATATTGCTTCATAAGCAATTCCCTGTATTCCCTTGTCTTGGATTTCATGTGTAAAAAAGTGTGGCGAAGATCAAGTATGTTCATTTGTACTCAACTCTGACCTGGGGAGAGGCGTGGGGAATTTGTGGTCTTGGAGAGAGCCAAAGCATTGCTACTGCTGCTGCCCGCTGGGGGTTTGGGCTGCGTGCCGGGCGACCGGTGGGGGCCTCTGGGTGTGTGGCCCCCTGTGCCTGATCGCTGTGAGGAGGAGCGGGAGGAGCAGGGTGATGTGGTGGCCCCTGAGCCTGGAGTGATCCCTGCAGAGTTCTCTGATGTATGTCGGCTCATAGCGCTCAAAATACTCTTCCCATTCATACCTACAGAAAAAGAAATGGTACAGAAAAAAAAACAGAGGAGAATGAAGGTGATAATCTGAAATGAGAAAAGAAGCAACAGAGCGTGATACAAAAGAAAAGGATAAGGATAAAGGTCTCATTCGCTGACTGTGCATAAACACATATTTATGTGCATTTTTTAATTTTGCACACCAAGACTTCATTTATTTGATGAAAAATACAGTAAAAACTGCAATATTGTGAAATATTATTACAATTAAAAAATAACTTTTCTATTTTAATATATTTTAAACAAACATAATTTAATTATATTAAATGTAATTTATTCCTTCAGAAATCATTCTAATATGCTGATTTGGTTCTCAATAAATATTTCTTATTATTAACAATATTATTATGTTGAAAACAGTTGTGCTGCTTAATATTTTTGTAGAAACCATAATACATTTTTTCAGGATTCTTTTATAAATATAAAGTTAAAAAAAATTATTAATTTATTTAAAAGTATTAATTTCTTTAAAAAATAAAATCTTACCAAACCCAAATTTTTAAACGTTGTTAAAAATAATAAAAATAAACTTATATACAATATAAAACTTGCATATTAATATATATTAATATATTATACTTGCATATAAATATATATATTTATTTATTTATAAAAAATACTTTTTGTTAAATCTTTTTATTTTTTCTCAAGTTTACCCACAGACACCCTTGCGGCCCCTAGGGCATATATAAAAGTTTCATCTGTTTTGCTCTGAGACACTTTAGTAAGGATACATTTGCAGAGAGTGACAAATGGCTGTACAGGAGAATTTGTGTGGACAGCCCTTATATGGAGATGGAGTATTATGCTAATTACTAACTCCCTCATTTAGAATAAACTGGATTCATGAACATTAGAATAAAATTTGTGTACATGCCTGTTATGAACCCGGCAGACATTTTGCACGAGAAGCTATTCTGCTCGCATAAATAAGTTTGTGCACACATATTAGTGAATGAGACCCACTGAGTTATAGTTTTCAGATTCATATATTATTTGTTGTTACTGGTCAGTTTGCCCGTGCACAGTGCTTTGAACTTTTCATGGTAGAAATGCTTAGTATCACAAGGTACTGAGGAGGAAGCTGATGGTGTTTAGCAAGTACTGACATACATGACGATTGTCACCACAGTCACACAGTGGTTGACCTGATACCACTGATGAAAATCCTAT
The DNA here is from genome assembly GCA_039654765.1 of Mylopharyngodon piceus. NCBI lineage: Eukaryota > Metazoa > Chordata > Actinopteri > Cypriniformes > Xenocyprididae > Mylopharyngodon > Mylopharyngodon piceus. The sequence continues at coordinate 11,662,911 of CM077441.1, read as the reverse complement.
CAATCACTGGTGGCTTTGTTTGACATCAACACAAATAAATCAAAAGAGTTGCCAAGACACACCAAGACAGCACATAACAACACCAGGTGAAGTCACACGTTTGAAGGGAGTCACAGCCGCGATGCAAGTCTCTGTCCAATCAAATCACACCGCACTTGCTGTGGTACCTGTTATGGGTGCACAGGCCACTTCGGTCTGTATAGAGATGCCTGCATCAATGGACTTGGGCTCTGCAGACACAGGGGTCAAAGTAAAGTGGAACAGGAGTAAAGCAAGACGGACAGAGGAAAAGATAGCTGGGATAGTTTATGAGCGCAGTCAGTCAGGACAGATTAATATGGCAGAATTATCACTGACATAATAAGTGTTCTTTTTCATTTTCAAATGAAAATTACCAAGCTTTACTCACCCTCAAGCCATCCTGGGTGTATATAACTTTCTTCTTTCTGATGAACACAATCTGAGATATATTAATAAATATCCTGACGCATCTGAGCTTTATAATGGCAGTGAGTGGGATCAATGAGTATGAGCTGAAGAAAGTGCCTCGATCCACATCCATCCATCATAAACGTATATGATGAAAAATATACACATATATACATGAAAATATCTAGCTTCTGCCAGACCACCTTCCGTATTCAAATTACGAAAAAAAAAAAAAAAAAACGGAACTGGTGTCGCGTCAGTTAAGGTTTACACTTTCTTCGTCTGTAGAATACGGAAGGCGGTGTGGCGGAAGCTAGATATTTTACTTCATAACTTGTTAAATATGGATATTTTTTCACACAAACATCGCTTCACTTCAGAAGGCCTTCATTAACCCCCTGGAGCCGTGTGGAGTACACGTTTATGATGGATGGATGTGGATGGAGACACTTTCTTCAGCTCATACTCATTGGTATCACTCACTGCCATTATAAAGCTTGGATGCATCAGGATATTTATTAATATTTCTCCGATTGTGTTCATCAGAAAAAAGAAAGTCATATACACATAGGATGGCTTGAGGGTGAGTAAAGCTTGGGGTAATTTTCATTTGAAAGTGAACTAATCCTTTAAGATTCGCTGACTGAGCTGCATTAAGGGCAAATAGACCAACAGAAATCACTGATTATACTGTATTTGCCAGTCCAGAGAAATCATGGCACTAGATGGCACTATTGGCTGTCAAACTATTCATACAGTCAACTGATATTTGCCTTAATCACCTCAGGTCAATAGTGATAGTATTCAGACACAAGGCCACCAGCATTTTCCCATTAGAGTGGACTTTTGCATCAAGAGTCAAAACTGTTCATTTGTCTAGTCTTCACAGAAAGCAGGTCTCCCACCAAGAGCAGGATTCCTCGCATAACACGGAAGCAATTGCTCAACAGATGTGTGAAGAATCTTCAGACATCTACCAGTTCATTATTTTAGTCAGGCAGGCTGGGTGCTTGTTATAGGATTACACACAAACTGGTTATGCATAGTCTAATCTAATTCAAATGAAAAGGTAAAGTGGGATCCAAAAGTCTGAGACCAAAGGTTAAAGTTGTTTTTTTATGTCATATACACTCCTGTACAAAAGTTTGGGGTCAGGAAGAAAAGGAACAATTTCTATTTTAAATAAACGCTGTTCTTTCGAACATTCTGTTCATCAAAGAATCCTAAAAAAGGTATCACAGTTTCCACGAAAATATTAAGCAGCACAATTGTTTTCAACATTGATAATAATTAAAAATATTTCTTGAGCAGCAAATCAGCATATTAGAATGATTTCTGAAGGATCATGTGACTGAAGACTGGAGTAATGGTGCTGAAAATTCAGCTTTGCCATCACAGGAATAAATTACATTTTAAAATATATTAAACAGAAGATAGTTCATTTAAATTGTAGTATTATTTCAAAATATTACTGTTTTTACTGTATTTTTGACCATTTACCGACCCCAAACTTTTGTACAGTAGAGTATATTTTCCATTAAAAAATTAAATGATCAGCGTAACAATTTCAGTGACCAGAAAAATTATCTTCTGATTAATTTCAGAATTAGTATTTGGTTTGCCCGCTTTCGCTTTAATGACAGCAGTGCTTGAGCTGACATGACCTCCAAAAGTTTGATTAGTGACCTTGAAATAGTGCAAAATTGCAAAAATTGTTGTCACAAGGTTCTACATTTTTCAAAATGTAGAAAAATAATTTGCTTATTTCCAGGTTTAATCTCAGACATTCAATGTGGACCCAATTTTGCATGTATCGGTGGGTAAGGGTGTTTCAATACAGTTGCTCATTCACAGCTCCCAAAATAGTAACCTCAGAAAAACGGACACCTTATTTTTCAGAACCTATTAAAATAATTAATATGAATATGAAATCCAGACTTCTACAGCATGTTATTGAGAGTATAAAGACATCTGAATAGACTATTTACCCAGCATGCCTGCTCCAGATCGAGAGGCGTCAGGGGAGCTGCCTCCGCCATTCTTGCTCTTGAAGGAGGTAAAGAGGTGTTTGCACAGTTCCTCAGGGATGTCATTCTCCAGGTAGGTCGCCATGAATAGCTGGAAACCCTCGTAGTCGATGGGCTACAGGAGATAAGTGGAGAGTTGATGAGAAATGAGAAGATGGGAAACGTGTGAGATGAAATAAAGCCATGAATATTCAGCTTCCTGCTCCTTTATGTTTTCAGCAGAGAGGATATTCCTGTCTCTGGGCATGAATGACACGCTCAAGCATTTCTTTACGACACACTGCAACAAAAATACAGAGTGAGCCCACTGACACATTAAAAGTACAGTAAAAACATACATTTACAATTTTTTTGCTGCTCATAGAAACAAAATCATCTGAGGTTACAAAAACACCATGAACACACATGGCTAACACTGAAAAGCACTGGGCATGGCCTTTGACCTCCAGTAGACATTATGACCCAAGCGTGACTTTCTTGTTAGACAGGGATGGGCCGGGACATGCCGACACATTGAACCACAGAACATGCAAACCCAGAAAGTAACAGCTTACTTGATTGAGAACATCTTGCTTCTGTGTGGCAGTCAGAGATATATGGAGAGGGTAGAGGAAGAGAGGGGTTATATACACTGCAGTGGTTGTTCATGCAGAGGGAAGGGATCAGAGAATGGTGTTACCCATCATATCCTCTGGTGCTCTGACACTGAATGAATTCACATTGTTCCATCTTTAATGCTGTATGGCATTAGTCCACCCGCATCATACTTAATGCTGTTCTTGTGGCAAGAGAATCCACTGGTTTATTTGCATAATCCTGACTTACTTCTTTAAGTTAGTAATTTGCTCTCAGTAAAAAAAATGGGGAGTTAAAAAAAAGAAAAAGTATACAATAAAAGACTAAAAAGGGGAAAGCTTTTTAAATCCAAACATTTTTGTTAACTGAAATAAAAGCTAGCATAGCTGTGAAAAAACAAACCAAAATACGCTACTGTTCAAATGTTTTTTTAACGTTTTAAAGAGTTTCAGTGCTCACCAAAGCTACATTTATTTGATCAAGAACAGAGTAAGAAGTAATAGTGTGAAATATTATTACAATTTAAAACAACTGTTTTCTATTTGGATATATTTTAAAATGTAATTTATTCCTGTGATGGCAAAGCTGAATTTTCAGCATCATTACTCCAGTCTTCAGTGTCACATGATCTTGCAGAATTCATTCTAATATGCTGATTTGCTGCTCAAGAAACATTTCTTATTATTATCAATGTTGAAAACAGTTGTGATGCTTAATATATTTTTCAGGATTCTGAAAGAACAGTAATATAAATTTTAGCTTTTGACAAATGGTATATTATAAAACTTGAAGGGCCCTATTTTAATGATCTAAGCGCATGGTCTGAAGGTGCAGGTGTGTGTCCGAATCCTTTTTTGCTAGTTTAACGTCGGAAAAAATGGCCGGCGCGCCAGATGCATGGTCCAAAAGGGTTGTACCTTGTCTCTTAATGAGTCATGGGTGTGTTTTGGGCGTAATGTGCAATAAACCAATCAGAGTCTCATCTCCCATTCCCTTTAAAAGCCGGTTGCGCTTGCACCATGGCGGATTCGCTATTTACATGGCGAAATTTGCAAGCGGAAAGACTGAATGCTTCTCCTTTTATTTTTAATATTTAAAAATGTTTGTGTGCTGCTGCGCGTCCCTGTGTGTGTAACAAGCAGAGTGTACACGCGTTGTGCACCCGCCTATAGGTGCATATTACTAACGCGCTCTTTAAATAACAAAAACAAAAAAAATACTGCGCCATTGACTTTAGACCAGGTTTTTGTTGGTCAATGGCACAGTTGTTTTCAGTTGCCTCAAAATAGCAACACACCAACAACGCACCTGAACACCTCGTTTTCAGACCAGCACGCCCATGGGCGAACAGATGAGCGTGAGTGCATTTGCTATTTAAACAACGTGGCGCTGGACGTGAAAATGATCACTGCGTCGGGCTGAAACTAGCAAAAAACACTTGCGTCACGCCTGCCGTTGCATTGCACCAGGTGTATTATAGGGCCCGAAATCTTTACAACCCACTGACATTAAACATAAAAATGCCACCAGACAGCAATAACACCAGGCTATGCTGGGAAAATGAAACTACATTACAAAAACAAAAATTGAAGTCAACTAAAATATAAATAACTAAACAAATAAATAAAAAAAAAAAGTAAAACTAAAAGCCCTGGAAGAGATTTCATACGATAGTGCCATTTATTTACATATCTCTGTGGTTTCTGTAAAGCAAAAAACGGATAGAACGGCAAGAGATGTGGGAGAGAAGGAACTAGAGATGGAAGAGAGAAACTTACATGCAAAGGTGGGCTACGCTTGAGGGGCTGCAAACGTTGGGCAGATGCACACCATAAACAGGAAGGTAAAAGTAACTGAACCCAAATGAGTCTTTGTCTCAGTATTAGCAAATGTGTTTGTGTGTTTTGGTGGTGTGAGAAGCAGCATAACCAGACGTGACTATAAGAGGAACTTCCTGTCTGACTTTTAAACCTGCAAAACATAGAGACTGACTCCGCTATCAAATAATGCTGGAAACAATGAACCGTTTATTTAACCTTTTACCGACGCCCATTTTTACAGACACTCGTCATTTGACAAAGGTTACAGAGTCACCATAATTAAAATTCATTATAGAAAGGCACTTGAAAGAGCCGTGACTCGTTTAGGCTACGATGAAAGATATTTACAGCCCAGCCGTGGTCAGACAGTCAATAGCGGCTATATACATGAGTGAAATACAGCACTCTGTCATCGTAAGCAGGCAGCACAGTGGCACTGATGGCATGTCACCTCCATTTTGTGATACTTCCAGGCTTTATGATCTACAGGTGGTCACAACTGAATTAATGAACAATGCGAAGCATGCAATGTCACACCACAGCCAACCTGGCGTCAGCTTCAGACCCATTAACTGCCACCGGTGCTGATTCTCTATTGATTCAGCCAAGGCTCTGGGTCACAACCTGTGGCGCCAAACCCCGAGCAGCCTCATATTTATGTCAGTGCGGAGGAGAGGAGAGAAATATAATGGTGACACTCCATAAAGCAAATTATAGATGCGGCTGCCTGCTGGCTTTGTTGTCACGGCAACGTGATGCATGGGCTTTATGATGTCAGCGAGGACCTTCTCTAATAGGAGGTGATATCTGGCCACTTGGTTTCGGGGAGCGGATGACTAAGCATTTCCTGTAATGACATGAGCCCTGAGTCAGGTTGTATTGGTGTTCTGTCAAGGCACAGCCAGAGGCTCCACTGCCTCTAAACAGATCATTTAATCAGGCGAGACCCATGGCCCCTCCTGCCATTACATACCTGTTCAGGGTTGTACTTGGAGAGGACACCATTTCCGTGAAACTCTTCCAGGACATCTTTAAGCTTCTTGGAGGAATCTGTGCAAGACAAAAATTAAAAGGATTAAAAGAACAAATTATTAGTTGGATATAGAGTACATCTGTACATACTGTGTAAGTATAGATACAGTACCCAATATTGGAATGGAAATATTTATATACACTACTGTTCAGAAGTTTAGAGACAGTTAGATTTGTTTTGTTTTTTAAGAAATTCATTACACTGATCAAAAGTGACAGTAAATACATTTATAATGATATAAAAAGATTTCTATTCCAAATAAATGCTGTTCATTTGAACTTTCAATTCATCGATAAATCCTGAATTTGATCAGTTTCCACCAAAATATTAAGTAGCACAAAAAAATGCAACATTTCCTTAGCAGCAAATCAGCACATTAGAATGATTTCTGAAAGATCATGTGACACTGAAGACTGGAGTAATGATGCTGAAAATTCAGCTTTGCCATTACAGAAATAAATTACTTTTTAAAATATATTCAAATAGAAAACTGTTATTTTAAATTGGAATAATATTTCACAATACTACTGTTTTACTGCATTTTTGATCAAATACTGTATATGCAGCCTTGGTAAGCATAAGAGACTTTTTTAAAAAACATTAATAAATCTTACAAAGCCCAAACTTCTGAACGGTAGTGAATCTATTATGCAACTAAAAAATGCTAAACATCTTCTAAATTCTAAAAGTGGTGTGTAAAAAATGGGTATGTAAAGAGGACGAGTCTTTGATCTAACCAGATGTAACTTGGAAACTCTTTAGACAGCTGGATTTGAATGCTAGACATTAGATGCTAACTTACTGAATGTCATTTAATAGCTGACACTTTTGTGTCAGAAAAGATTTATCAATCCATGTATCTATGAATATTCACTTAGTAATATTACTTTGAGAAACTTGATTACAAAGAAATTACATTTTCTATAAAAACAACGGAAATTAGAACTAGTACATATCATTAGCATAATCTGTGAAACAAATGAACAAAGCATTTAGGATTTCCCCAAGACACACAAATAGATTTGCATGGTTGTTTCTGACTAGATAACTAATGCTTTACTGGCAAGCTGTAAATCTATTATTGTTTGATAAGTGATTTTAGCTCCCAACATATTGGCTGATGTCCTATAGCACATATTCTTCTCATGAGGCCCTTTCATTAGCAAATTCACTCACAATTTAGCAGCATTACAAGCAGAAAAACATTTGTGAATATTGCAACCTTGTGTTTCATCAAAATGTCTCGGTTACGTATGTAACCCTCGTTCCCTGAAGGAGGGAACGGAGATGTACGTCAGTAGTGACCGACGAATTGGGATATCGCTAGAGAGCCCTATCAGCTTCGAGTAAACTACAACAGGCCAATGGAATTTGGCGTGCGATATTTGCATAATGCGCAACACCCCCGCCAGGTGGTATAAATAGGGAAACAGATGCAATCACACTCTGTTTTTCGCTGAGGAGACAACCTAGGTCTGCACTGCAGCGAGGGCACAGGAACTGTGGCGACGGGACGTACGTCTCCATTCCCTCCTTCAGGGAACGAGGGTTACATACGTAACCGAGACGTACCCTTTCAGTCGGTCACGTTCGACGTACGTCAGTAGTGAGCGACGAATTGGGATCCCAAACAAAACGCCACAGTTACAGACCCCTTCCAGCGCCCAGCACCAGGGGGGCGGAGAAGGGGGCGAGCTTACACTGAGAGAGTCTACTGCTGTTCCGCAAGACCCACTACAGTAAAACTTAGACAACACTGGGGAAGCGAACCCGTAGTGGACGCTGCGGAGGCCACAACCTACCCTGCAGGGGAGGAATTTACGTGGAGATACACATATGGACTGGCCGTGGGCAGTACGCATATGGAGTCCCTGGGATGGCTCCAGCCTAGAGATAGGGGGAGACTCATCTGACAGGTGACAGCAGAGCTGGCTCTGCTAAGGGAAAGACACGGGCTCACCGTGGGGAGTTGACCGTGGACAATACACATATGGGACCACTCACGTGGAGGGGTCACGACATATGGCACCCAGCCAAACATCAACGTCGGAGACGGACGTTTGGCCTGGCATCAGACACTCCGCAATGTCCGAGCCGCAAGGGGAGGCGGAGAAGCTCGACAGGGTTCGCCAAGCGGGGAACTCTACTGGAGCAATGAATGCGCGTATCTGGCCCAGGGGGCGGGAATGGCATTGCAAGCCGACACTAGAACGGGTTCTTCGCGAATCTAGCAAACGTGTTGGGTGTCGCCCCAGCCCGCAGCTCTACAGATATCTGTCAGCAAGGCACCGTGCGCCAGCGCCCAGGAAGAGGCAACTCCTCTAGTGGAGTGAGCTCTTAACCCGAGCGGGCAAGGCACGACTTGGCGATAAGCCAAGGCGATGGCGTCCACTATCCAGTGGGCCATCCTCTGCTTGGAGACAGCCTTCCCCTTCTGCTGGCCTCCGTAACAGACAAAGAGCTGATCTGAGGTCCTAAGCTTCGCGTTCTATCCACGTACAGGCGCAAAGCGCGGACGGGACAGAGCAAAGCCAGGGCTGGGTCTGTCTCCTCCGAAGGCAGCGCTTGCAGGTTCACTACCTGATCTCTGAAGGGAGTGGTAGGAACCTTGGGCACATATCCAGGCTGGGGTCTCAGGATAACGTGAGAGTCACCGGGCCCGAATTCCAGGCACGATTCGTTGACCGAAAATGCGTGCAGGTCCCCTACCCTCTTCACCAAGGCCAATGCAACCAGGAGGACGGTCTTAAGGGACAGTACTTTTAACTCTACTGACTGCAAAGGCTCGAAGGGATGACCCTGGAGAGATGTAAGTACCAGGGAGAGATCCCAAGAGGGTATAGAGGAAGGGCGAGGCGGATTCAGTCTCCTCGCCCCCCTCAGGAACCTGACGATCAGGTCGTGCTTCCACAACGACTTACCTTCAACTGCATCGTGATGTGCGGCAATAGCAGCAACATACACCTTGAGGGTGGAGGGAGACAGCCTTCGCTCCAAGCCCTCTAGCAGGAAGGAAAGCACAGACCTGACCGAACATGATCGGGGGTCCTCTCGGTGAGAGGAACACCATTCGACGAACAGGTTCCACTTCAACGCATAGAGATTCCTCGTAGAAGGAGCTGTAGCGGAAGTGATAGTGTCTACAACCGACTGGGGGAGATCACGTAGAACCTCCGCGTCCCGTCCAGGGACCACACATGGAGTTTCCACAGGTCGGGACGCGGGTGCCAGAGGGTGCCCCGTCTCTGAGTCAGAAGGTCCTTCCTCAGAGGAATGGGCCAAGGAGGTGCTGTCGCGAAGAGCGTCAGATCCGAAAACCAGGTCCAAGTGGGCCAATACGGAGCCACTAGCAAGACCTGCTCCTCGTCCTCCCTGACTTTGCACAGGAGCTGTGCGAGAAGGCTCACTGGGGGAAACGCATATTTGCGTAGGCCCCGGGGCCAGCTGTGTGCCAGAGCATCCGTGCCGAGCGTGCCCTTGGTCAGGGAATAGAACAACTGGCAGTGGGAGGTGTCCGGGGAGGAAAACAGATCTATCTGTGCGGCCCCAAAGTGCTGCCAAATCAGCTGGACCACCTGGGGATGGAGTCTCCATTCACCCGGAAGCGGAGGCTGCCGTAAGAGTTCGTCAGCTGCACGGTTGAGCACGCCTGGGACACGAATGGCATGAAGCGACCTCATATGCTTCTGACTCCATAGCAAGAGATGGCGGGCGAGTTGCGACATGCGACGGGAGCGTAGACTACCCTGATGGTTGATGTACGCAACGGCCGCAGTGCTGTCCGAGCAGACCAGTACGTGCTTGTCTGTCAACAGCTCCTTGAAGTGGCCCAGTGCAAGACGTACTGCTAGCAACTCGAGGCAATTGATATGCCAATGCAGTTGAGGCCCCGTCCACAGACCTGATACTGCATGCCCGTTGTACGTGGCTCCCCACCCCGTGGCAGAAGCATCTGTGTAGACCACAGCATGCCTGGACACTTGTTCGAGGGGAACTCCAGCCCGCAGGAATGAAGGGTCCGACCACTGAGTGAGGGTGCGACGGCAGTTCGGTGTCACGGGGACACGGAACGTACAGCGCTGCCACGCCCATCTCGGGACCCGGCCGTGAAGCCAGCGTTGAAGCGGCCTCATATGAAGCAATCCGAGCGGCGTGACTGCGCCATCCAGGCTTCCAGACACCGAGCCAGCAGGACCAAAGGCACCACAGACGTACCGGGCGTGTGTCAGCGAAGCAGAGTGCTGGGACCCGACTCGGACGGCATAGCGGCCCGAAGTGGGGTCTGACTCTGCGAGGTGGCAGTGTGCATGGGAGACGGCTGAGAGGCGGCCTTGACCATTACACTGGGACCTGCTGGCGAAGTGAGAGGGGGCTGAGAGTGGCGAGGCGGGGCCTCGCGCACTGACAGCCGCGCCCTCTTGGGACCTGGAGGATTGGGAAACAAAAGTGTGCAGAAGTGGGTACCGCTGGACTCCGGAGAGCCAGAGGCGGGACGAGACAACACACAAATTCCCCCCGGCCCTCCTCCGGGGGTGGGAGAGATGCGGGCATCATCTCCCGAAGAGCTGAATCCCTCTCCTCCAGGTTGCCCGTCTCAGGACCGCTTCCTCGATCTCTTGCCACCTGGCTTGGCTGGGTTCTGAGCGGGCTGGGCACCGCGTCCGTGACTGGCTCCCTGCTGTCTGGCGGGTGTAGGCTGCTGCTTGGCCGACTTAGCAGGGGCGGAGGACGACGCAGGCGGGCGCCCTCGGCAACGAGCTGTGCGGCTGGCGGTGGGGTGGAGGCAAACACGGACCGCCGGGGCAGCATGTGTTTGATCGCCTCAGCCTGCTGTGCAGCTGAGAACTGCTGGGCAAAGCTCTCGACCGCGTCGCCGAATAGGCCGACCTGAGATATGGGGGAGTCCAAGAACCGATATTTATCGGTCTCCCTCATATCAGCCAAGGTCAACCATAGGTGACGTTGCTGGACTACTAAAGTAGCTATCGCCTGACCAATGGAACGCACCGTCACCTTAGTCGCCCGGAGGGCGAGGTCAGTGGCGGCGCGCAGCTCCCCCAGAAACTGTTGGTCAAGACCACCCTGGGGCATGTCCATAAGCGCTTTGGCCTGATAGACCTGCAAAAGGGCCATGGCATGCAGGGCGGAGGCGGCCTGTCCGCAGGCTCTGTAAGCTTTCTCGTTCAGGTTGGATGAGAATTTACAGGCCCGGGATGGGAGACGCGGTTCACCGCACCAGCCGGCGGCTGTCGGACACAACTGCATCGCAATGGACCGCTCGACTGGGGGGGATCCCAGCGTACCCCTTGGCCTCCCCACAATCCAGGGTGGTGAAGACGGAGGAGGGGCCAGGCCTGGCACGAACGCTATACGGCGTTCTCCAAGACTTGGTCACCTCATCATGCACTTCCGGGAAGAATGGCACTGGGGCGGGGCGCTGAGGACCAGCGCGGGCCGCCCCGAGATACCAATCATCCAGCCGAGAGGGTTCGGGACGCAGTGGAGGATTTCAGACGAGCCCGACCCTCTCGGAGGCCCGGGAAAGCATAGCCGTCAACTTGGGATCGGCCTCGGGCAACGCTACCGTCCTGGAGGGAGGCAACGCAGCCGAGTCTTCATCTTCCGAGGACTCTTGCTCACCTTCCGATGCCGCAATCGACATCTGATCGTCCGCAGGCGCACTGAAGGACACGACTGGTCGCTCCGTAGAGGGACCAGGACGATCCATCGGCAACACCACAGGCTGAGTGTTGTAGAGGGGGCAGGGGCCGTTATCCTCAGATCACCCTTCCTACACGCCGACGCACCGTCACCCCGGCCGAAGCTAGAGAAAACGGCCGCACGGGGCATAGGGGAGGGGACCCCCGCTCCCTGAGAACCAAGGAATGAGAGTCTGGATCTCAACACAGAGATAGTCATGTTCCCGCAGTGAGAACATGAACTATCCACAAAAGCTGCTTCAGCATGCTGAACGCCCAGGCATGTGATGCAGCGATTATGACCGTCAGCGGGGACCAGGGAACGACCGTATCCAGTAACGCACAGACGAAATGACATCTTGAAAAAGACGCAGGGTTCATCTGCAAAGCTCTTTTAGAAGGGGAAATTCAGCTCTGATCTCTGTGCCGAAGCACACAGGGAACACCCGCAATGTGATCAGGTACACCACTCCCTGATCACATACACAGAGGAACCGGCCCAAATCGCAACCGTCAAAGCACGGGCAAAACAATGCTGTAAGAACAGCAGTTGAAAGCTAATAAACAGCTCAGGCTCCTCTGAAGCTCGCGACCTCGCTGCAACGTGCCATCGCACCAACACAAAGACCGCTGCTCTTCAAAGGCTTGCAGAGTTTCACTCTCAGTCTTCTTAGAAGCTCTAGGAACACAAGGTTGGCTCCAAAGCGAAAGACAGAGTGCGATTGCATCTGCTTCCCTATTTATACCACCTGGCGGGGGCGGTGCACATTATGCAAATATCGCACGCCAATTCCATTGGCCTGTTGTAGTTTACTCGAAGCTGATAGGGCTCTCTAGCGATATCCCAATTCGTCGGTCACTACTGACGTACGTCGAACGTGACCGACTGAAAGGGAACATCCATATTCATATTTCAGTCTAAATGCAAAGCTACGTCCAAACCCAACAGAAATGTACTTGAAACTTAAACTACATGCACCATTATCTATAACATTTTGAAAAAAGGGCCTTGCATTTGGTATCTAATATTAGGAACATTAGATGCTACAATCTGACAAAATAGGCTAATTAAGCAGAGATAATAGCAGAGCAGAAAATGTCACCAAAGCTTATTAGCATTAGGACAGGAGAAATGAGCCTGCTGCCCTGTGCTTCATTTTTATTTTCTCGAAGCCTCAAATTGGTTGTCACACACAGACGTCTTTTGACAGCCATCTGGGGGGCAAAACAGGTGCTTTTTCTCATAGAAGACACTAATCTTGCCCCAGCACTGATAGGAGTCATATCAGTGTCACTGACTGGCCACCTCTCTCTCTCTCTCTCTCTCTCTATATATATATTTTAAACAAACTAATAAAAATGAATAACACATAACAAAATTATTAAAATTTAAACTAAATATTTAAATGAAAACTTGATATATAAAAATAAAAACTAATTCAAAATATATATAAAAAAATAATATAATAGTATGTAAAAAATTATTAACCACCATTTGGTAAATGAAAAGCCACTGTTTGATGTGGCTTAAAGAGGCAGTTCACCTAAAAAATGAAAATATTTACTCACCGTTGTGTCACTTTTTTCATGAAATACAAAATTAGAATTTTTTTTGAATCAACAAATGACAATTCAATATGACTTCACTTGAAATATACAAATCATACAGACTATGTATATGTTAATTTTATCTTTTTGTTGTTGTTGTTCTTTTTTGAGGTTGACAGATCAGTCACTATATGAACCGTCATTGTACAGAAAAGAGTTTAAAGATTTCTACTTCCATATAAATAACAACATACAGGTTTGGAACAACATAATGGTGAGTACATAATGGTATAACATTCATTTTGGCTGAACTATCTGTTTAAATGGATAAAAATTAATTCTGATATTCAAATCATAAACAGTAGTTTGAGGTAAGTTGCTATATAAAGACTCGGTGGTTAAGGGAAAAACAGTTGGTGGCAGCAGGTAATGCGACAGAAACTCGTGACTGAAAACAAAACTGCACCCACTATTTCATCTGAACAAAACTAGTCTTCCCTCAACATGTACAACTCAGAACAAAGAAATCTGGTGATTTCTGCGGTCGGAAAGATTGACATCAAACTTTTATTATCAATCAGAGGTTCACAAGTTGTTATTTATGTAGTTTCAGATCATAATTCAGAACATGAAGCTTGATGCCAGAGGTCAAACTCACAGGGGTAATAAATCTCTGGTGTTTTGGACTGGGACAAACTGACTCTGACACTGTTAAACGTACAAGATTCATCACTGATTTAGAGACTGACACCAAACTCCAAACTGCTTGTGGCGTCTGCAGGCAGCGAACACATCCTCTTACTAACAGACCTGTGTGTCTTTTAATAGTGGGGGATCTTATTGCTGTGACTGGAGTTTCAATTAGCAGCTCATTTTGCAGAGATGACAAATGTATTCCACTGATTATTAACACCACTGAATCAGAACAATAAAGTCCTTGGCACCTAGCTGAGCCTACACATTGCCAGTGGCAAGAACATACACACTGTCTCTTCTTGAGGACAGCCTACAATGTATGACAGAACCAGTAAACAGAGTTGCAAACCAATATATACAGTACTACAGTGTTTCCCACAGGATTTTGTGAGACTGTGGTGGGTGGACATCGGTCCCTCTATGGTGGTCCCCCCCCACCACGATGCGCACCAGAAAACATGGAGGGAAGCGCTTTTGAGTACCAACATTTTTGAGGACCGGTTCACAGGGACACGTTTACTTACTGGAGTAGGATTTTTCTCCATCTCTGGTAAGATAGCAATCATGATGATAAGTGTGTTCTTTAATTATTAGGTGTGCAACGGATCGCAGTTAATCCGTGATCCGTACGGATAAAAGTCCAACAGTTCGGCACGCATGTGATTCGCGGATTAACTGCTAAATTTAACCATCATAGAGTGAAAGTTTATCATTTGGACGTGTTTTGTCTCACCAATTAACACGTTCAAACGATTTTAAAAGCGGAAGAAGAAGCGAAAATCGGGACACGCAAGCTGTTATCTATGCGCACGCAGAGAGAGAGAGAGAGAGAGAGAGAGAGAGAGAGAGAGACCGAGTTAATTCCTCTTTCGCGTTTACTTGCGCTTGAACGGAAACATACACACAAAATTATGTCAAAATACCTGTCTTGGCAAGTATTCTCTCGGTTATGTCATAAGTGAACAGTTGAGAAAGAAACCGGATGTGTGTTAGGTATTTGGTCCGTGCTTTCCTTCTTAAAGTGACAGCAGCCTAATATTCTTGCTGTTGTCTGTGTCATTAATGTTAGTAAAAAAAAAAAAATTCATTATCATCATAGGAGGAAAGTCATGAGGACAGCATTTAGGATAAGTGTGTCGCGTAAATTGTGAGTACCAAGCAACATCTCCAGGGGCTCCCTTGAGAACCAGACCAAAAAAGTTATGTGCACCCCTGTATATATATATATATATATATATATATTAATGACCATATTTATTTTTCAGTCTTTTTATTGCGATACAAACAGAAAATACAGGAAATATGTACACAAAATGTAAAAAAAATTATGAACAAAATTGTTTCTTTAAGCAAAAATCAGTATTTAGTGTGACCTCCTGGACTTCTTCCATTTTCTCAAAAATGAAACTCTGAGAAACTTCTCATCAGATTTTGAAAGTTTTATTGGCCTTCCAGTCCTTTTCCGTTCCATTTAGGTTTAAGAGAGCCAGGTTCCTGCTATTGCTCAAGTGTAAGGGGAGGTCACTAAATACTTAACACTTTAGCCTATAAAAGCTGTTTTTTCTGATTTTTTTTTTCTCTCTGTTTTTTAATACTGCATACAAATTTACTGTATTTCCTGGTTATATTCTAATAAAGAGAAATAACTATATATGGTCATTGTATCATTGCTAAAACATCATCTAATGGTGGCCTAAGACTTTTGCACAGTACTGTATATTTAATTTACTTCATATTCATAAGGGATGAAACAGTTACTGATTTGACGATAAATCACAATAAAATTCCTGACGGTTAGTATTTCCGTTTCATATTTTAATTATCATTAAAACCGTACTTTACCATTCACACCAAGGATGATAACTATAACAATACATATATAGTTTTAAAAAATTTTCTATATGTAAAAGAATAGCATAGTCCACACCACAACTATAGTGATAATGGCACAGAGAAACTATTTCATTGGAATCACTTTCACAATGACTTTTTCCAGCTGATGAACGTGAAAAAACATTGACAGCCAATCACAATCCACCCAACTTTAAAGAGCTTGAGCATTTTAAGTGACAGACGACATAACAGCAGCACACGCTTATATTAAACAGAAAGATATCGCTAATATAATTATCATTATAAATGATCATTCTTGGTGTAAATGGGCCTTAATGCCTAATAATGTAGTGTTTATAAGCGCAGCGCTGATTTGTGTACAGTGGTTATCGGGGAAATAGCTCTATTTCTGCTGTTCAGTAAGCACCAACAACTAGCAGACAATTAATTTACATTTTCATTTGGGCCTTTTTGTTCAGACCAATGCAAAAACCGGAGCAAACGTTATGCACTGTTGTAAATTTGAACCGTTTGATGGAAAATAAGGTAATATGCATTCTAAAAATCTCAACAATTCAGATAACAAGGTATCTTCGCAGAGCAGATAAAATTCCCCATAATTGTTTTTTTCATTTTGACTCTTCCCTCATCTTAAAAACGGTTTAAAGGCTGAAATGTGAGGTTTATAATTTTATAACTTTTTTTGTAAAAACATGTTGTACATGTTAGTAGATAATATGTTATGTTGTATAAGTTGCCCAACCAACATTTTTTGTTCATTTAAAATCTGGCTGTCATTCTATAAAATATTATTATTTTAATGTTTATGCAAACAAAAATTTCATGCTGTTAATTTTGTTTGTTGGTTTTCGATATAAAACTTGGTGAAATGATTTCAGTGTGTGTATCAGTACTTTTTGAACATTTCCATCACATTTTAACAATACAGTGATAAAATTTATAACCGTGATCATTTCGGTCACTACAATCGTGATATGAAATTTTCATACCTTTACTCATAATTACCTTACAGTAATGCTAAAATCTGTGCTACACCCAGAGAGGCCTGGCAATTCATTTTTGAGATGTAGTTAAGTTTAAGATTAATGCCTCATCTCACACCTACTGAATTCTTAATGGATCTGTGTCCAGTATCCCAAAATATACTCCACATAATGCATGTGCTATTTTTAAAAGCATTATACCTTAAATATGGTATGCTGGCAGAGTTCAGGCTGAGAGCACTTCTGACTGATTATTCAGTCTTCACTGTTCCTCAAGGGGTTTTAATCAAATGTGTTACCAGGGGTCGCCCCCAACGAAAGAAAAGTAATTATCCTGACTTTATGAGTATTTAGATTTATTACCAGCATCCTACAAGCCAATTAGCCTCACAAAGCATAGATAGATGCTCCATTTGGAAATTTCATGGTAATTTTACAGGTAAGCTCTTAAAATAGCACAAAGGTCTCTTTGGAATTCATATTACCCAGGCCATGCAGATAATCACAAAACAATAGAGGTTTTTGAGAGGTTTAGTATGTAAAGTTTGTTGTGTTATGAACAACATTTTATTAACATTGTCTACATTATTTTTTTTATAATTGAGAAAATGTCAAAATGTGTACTTAGACACACTTTTACTGTATATTAAAACTTTACTCTATATCAAAAAAGAAAATTAAAAAAGATTTCGTTTCAACTGGGGTAATAGTCAACTTATTTTTAAAAATATAATTGATAAAGGGCCCAATTCTCAAGAAATAAGCTTGTAAAAATTCAAACCTTCTTGGAGATATGGAAGCCTTTGATGGACCTACCATAAACCCTTAAAATCTCCTGTATTATAGACTTTATGTAGCTCCGCCCCTTTTCAGCACTGCCCTCATTGTGATCTGTCTTCCAGTTTGTATTTCCACAGGATGAAGGTAAGATCTTATGGATTTATGAACGAACCACTCATTTTAAAATCTTCCCAGTCTACTGATATTTGTGACATCTGCTTGAAACATTACAATGCTCATGATAACTTTTGTTAACTCTACAATAAGTAAATCTACTTGACCAGCTAATTACTCTTTGACAGAAATGCCATAGAAATGTACAGAGCTAAAACGGAAAAATGTCCAAAAACGGAAGTTCAAACACAAAATTCTAAAGATGGCTGTGCGCTTGTTTCTCTGGCGCATAAGGTCAATAAATTAATAAAGTGCCCATAGACACAGACACAGATTAATTTGTTATTCTGCCATTCTTCCTTTAAAGCTGCAGTCCGTAACCTTTTTTGGTTAAAATTATCCAAAAATAATTTTTGAGCAAGTACATAACCAGCCAGTGTTCAAAATTATCTCTTTACCTTAGGCCGATTCACAACTGTAAGCTTGTAATAATGTTTTCTAATTCGGGTGGTACTGGTGGGTTTTCTGCTGGAAATTCGAGCATGCCGCTGTTCATCTTTGCGTCATTACGTCACGTCTGTTTACATAGAGGAGTTCCAACTAGTAGGCTATATCATGTGAGGATGCTGATGGTAGCGGATCACTTATAGACTTTTCTCACAGCAGCTGGAATTAAACTTATAATTTTGATGGCGGATTGTATGGGATGACAAATGGACAATTAGAGATTAGACTGTACAGAAATTGAAATCTACAGGTAATGCTAATACACACTAAATACACAGTCACACAATGCTGATGTAGTTAACATTAACAATATGAGAACAAAGTATAACAATAATAAGAATTTGCACGGTTTGATGTGATATGAGCTAAGCGATCATTAAATTTAATCACCATTGGCAGTGTGATTTATTGTAATGCTTTTTTTCTTAGCTGGTCAGAACAAAAGTGGCAGATTGTTACTTGTTCAGATGACATTTTCCTGTGAAAAATTATTATTTTGGTTATAGTATCCACTAGTGCGGTGACTGACAGCCACACATTCTCCTCAAAACATTAGATTCATTCACGCTGAGGAGCCGTGCTGATACACAACCCACGTAAAGATGATAATTCCACAAATAACTGCTATTGCAAGTTTTGAACAGAGATGGCGACAAAGAGGCAAAACTCACGGACTGCAGCTTTAAATAATTAAAAAAAAAAAAATGTTTGTATGTATGTATTATATTTGTAAAGTATCTATTAGTTTTTTATATTTTGTATTTTAATAAACATAAAAACAATCATAATAAAATAAATTCTGAGCTTGAATAAAGTCCATAAAAAACACAAAGGAGTATGTACAGTATTCAGAGCTGAGAGTTGGGATATAACAAATATCATAATACACCTGTGTTTGTTTTATATTTTTACAAAGCAGAATAAACGTTCATGACTTTGGAAAATAATAAAGACCGTCAGAATGTGCAGGAATATGACCAAAGTTCCTTTCAAGGAAAGTCTGTTCACTTGGCGGCCATATTTGCAACGCCTCTGGGCAGCTATTTCGGGCATCCAAGACCAAGTCCTATTTATTTGAATGGGGGAATCCTGAAAACTCAAAAACTGCTTGGCAAACTCACGATTAAATAACATATTTCAAATCAGCAACAAAATCTGACATGAACTGTCCCATAAATGTTGTTTCTTATGCTCAAATAGCGTTAAAAAAACGTATTTTTCAGGCTAGACCAGCCAATACACATGTGCAGTCCTAAGCGCGAGTCTCGGGTTTCTATGGGAACCGGAGCTTCTAACGGCAGCTGCAGTGACGCAATGACTTTATCAATCAGCGATTGGCTCTTTTACTTAGAAGACAGAACATATTCCGTCATATTGTGCATTGCAGTTTCTCCCATTCATAAATAATAGGAGTGAACCGTCTTTCTATATCTATAGTCTTTGATATGACATACTGTATCAGATCGCCTTTTAAAGAAATGTCTTTCTGAAATACACTTTCTCACTGATCTCTACATCAACTGCCAGTATCAAACCAACAGCAGTGCAACTAATGGTGCTGACTCCTGCTACCCACAATCCATTGTCCTACACCAGTACACCAGCCTGGCTGCTCCATACTCAATCTTGAATGAACTGCCAATCACAATTAGCCAACTTACCAGTTAAATTTATATACTACTTATATAATAAAATATGTTTGCATTCTTGCATTTGCACTCTAATATTGTTCTTGCCACGTCTTGAGCCTGAAGTCAACCACCTGCTTTGCTATCTGCCAATTACACAATATGCACATAATTATCTTTGTAAAGAAAACATTAAAAATATAATCAATGCTAATGCAAGTAAAGCTTCCTCTCAGGTTGGAGGAGTTAGCAAGTATGACATACGGGCCAGCCCTTATTGACCAGATGAAGCTTAGTCCTCCTCATTACACATGCATATGTGCTGGCACAGCCAGTCCTATAACAAAAGATGAGTCAGACTTACCGAAAGCCCTTATAATAATAGAAACACATTGAATTAATATCTGATCCTGCTTTAGCATCCGATTTCACTCCCCCCCACCCCACCTATCCCATCAAATCAATATAACCACTCCATACTCCATCAAAACTGTCATGTCACAGATCCCTTGCAAAATAAAACATTGTGAACTGTTAAGCAAGACCATCACTTTTTAATGTTATTGAAAATTTCATATGCCTGTTTAGCTTATAAAGTGGTCTGCATCAATAACCGCATTAAACGTTGTTAATCAATACTGACGCAGAGAGCACTGGCAGCACATTGATGCATTACGTCAATACAGCCTACATTCCCAGCATTGCTTCCTAAAAGTCCAGTGGGTCGGCCTCAGAATGAGTGGTACAGTTATCGAAAAGCATGGCCAAGAACCAACTAAATGGACCGATAAAACCTCCCATCCATTCTTATCCACCTAGCAGCCCCAAAATCAATTCCAATCAACCCGCCAGAGGCCAGAGGAGAGACTTCTTGTGCTCAGATACTCACACTCACTGTACTGCTGCAGCTGGGAGAATTCGGCTGGGCTCAGACACACCCAGTCTCCCATTTCGCCGATCAGATCGCTCGCGGCGAGCTGGAGGAACCAAGCTGATTGTCCTCAGGTGAGGTATGAAAAAGAGATGGTACGATCTGGCATGTTCATATTGCTTTCCTTTACAAGCAGATGGTGAATTGGTGCCCCCGATGCGGAGTGGCGAAACAAGGGAGGGATGCAAGGACGAGGACAGTGTGAAGGTGAGGTGCGTGCCGTGCCACTGGTAGGGGCTGGGATCAGAGTAGCTCTGCTGTGGTGAGGTGACAGGTGCACACAGATGAGCAACTGATGACCTGTCAACTGGAGTGATCTATAGAGTAAGAGAGAGAGAAAAACAGATTTAGTAACAAGCTGACTTAAGGTTATCGACTCATGTCAGGCATAATTATCACAAGGTGTCTGATTCTAGCAAACAGACCAATGACAACAGAGCCTGTGTGTCTGTAATATCTCAGCTGTTTCTCCTAAAGATTAAATAGGGAGAACATGAAGACTCTAGCTTAAGCCCGGCTACTCCAGAAGTCTCACGTGTGTCTCTGCTAGGGTCTTCATCCCTTGGTGGATAGAGAGATGGAACAGAGACCCCCTGTTGCATTACTGAGTGTTGCATTTTTATTCTGGCCAATAATACCATACATATAATACCATATCATATGTAAATACATTAAAATACATTACTGTATATACTGTATATATGAAAAAAATATTAATTTACTGAAACATATTTTAAGTTTACTCAATAAATTTTAACATGAAAGGGACAGTTAAGCTAAACTTTTAGCTAAATTGGAGCTAGTCAATATTTTTAATATTGCATTTTTGTTTTTCTCATAGCAATAACTGAGAGCCCCTGCATCGCTGCCGCACCTCATTTTGAAGGCCCCTGCTTTCAGTTTCAGACAAAATATGAAAAATACCATCTGCAATAATTCTCTCATTTGTTTCCATTCGAAAGATTTTACAACAAACATCTAAGACAAGTTTTAGGCTTGAAAAACAATTGAGAACAACATTAAAGGCAAAATATGTAAGATTTTTGGATTAAAATATCCAAAAACCACTAGAACAGTGTTATATATTTTGTTGGCTTGTGTACTTACATTATCCCAGATGTTTCCAAGAATGTTTAAATCCAGAGAAATAAGCAATTTTAACCAGGACACAGACCGTGTCCGTGCGTCGCCTATCAGTAACAGCATACCTGTTTACCCTCGATATTTCTTTAATATATTACATGTTTTATTAGACAAGGCAACAACTGTTTGGTTACATTTATAGACAGAAAATGAATTATTGTTATTTGCTCAACACGTTTAGTCTTATTGTTTGAATCTCGTTTTCTTGATTTTCCACAAGTACCATGTTCATGCCTCAGAGAAAAACACTATTTTGTCAAATAGCTAACATAGCATAATCAGATGCAACTTTATTTTTAGTAACAGTAATACAGCATTTTTTCCGTCATACAATATGTTTTAAAATTCATATCAAATCATGCCATTTAGCAATAATTTCTGCCCGAGTCCTGACCCATTTAGCTGCTCTCGAGCCGCGTGTCACGCTTATCTCTCATTAGCAATCGCTCCAGCAGCCTTGTTCAGCTCCCACAGCACTCGGCCCTGCACTGCTTCAGTAACGTTAATAATCTTGATAAATAAACATGATATAATAAACATGATTTCTGCCCGAGTCCTGACCCAATTCTTTTCCACTGGCTGTGAGGTGAAGACGACAACTCCTAATCTTGGCGTCATCAAGCTACGCCTTTGTTTTGAATAGGTAACCTCTAGCGGCGAAAATTTACATATTGTGCCTTTAAGCCTCGTGGGCTAAGAAAAAACAACCTCTGAGCAATACAACTTTACTTAAAAATAATTATGTATCTCCTTCTTTTGTTTTTGACGAGGTGTACAACTCATGCTGTATGCTGTCTTTGCCTTTAGTTGGACATTTTGTTTGCTCCAGTACACCAGTTAAAACAGCATAGCATTGCTCTGAGTTCAAAGGGCCACTCAGCAAATGACTCACATGGGCTTGGCCTGCTTCTGTGCTCAGCATGCCACACCAATCAATGTCCCTCGCTCTCTGTCTGCTGAATACTCTTGTTCTGTCTCTATTTCTCTCTCTCGCTCCGTCTCTCTCTCTGTTCTGACACTCCCGATGAGTTTGAGCAGAATGAGAAATCAACAGCACTTTGCCAGCACATCTACAGGGAGGGAAGAAACAGACATAAAATCTGTGTGAGGAGCGGACGCATGAGAAACTGCCGTGATGAGAAGCGGAAGAGACAGAGTAAAAAGACAAAAATCAATGGAGTTGATAGAGCTGCCATGAGTAACAGCATGCCAGGGAGTAAGTTCATGCCCACTGGTTTAAAAAGCACAAGTGATGTGTGATGTTTGTTGTACAGAGAAAACAGTTTAAACTCAAGAGGACAAAGACAAGAAGTATAAAATGGCCAACACAAATTGTAGAAAATATATAGCCATGGTAAACGAAAATTTCCTTGGTTAAACATTTAAATGAATTAATATTACAAACCGAATTCTCTCCACATTGACTTGTATTTTTGAAACTTCTTGAGGACAGTGCATGGCCAGACAGACGATGGAGCAGTGTGGTTATTTTTGATTTCTGATAGCTGATTTTTAAGATGGCTTTTTTCTGATCCACACGCAACATGCTGGCCTATATTTTAACATTATTGAAATATTTCAGAGCCAATATAATCATTAACATAGGCATATTTTTGATTTGGGTTGTATTAAAACTTGCCTCACTTTAGAAAGTTCAGTAGAAATAAGCAGGTGTCATGTCCATAATTCACATATCTGCACATCAGCACTAGAACAGATGCAGAAAGGGAATCTTCCAAATCATATTTGTCTGTAAGCTCATAAATCATTATGAACAGTTAGTAAATTTATTGTCTGTTTTTTTTAAATTTTGGTTTGTTGAATTTAAAAAGAATGATGCATAAAATTACATACCACACCGAGATAAAAACGTATCAGCAGAACTAAGGAAACATGATACTAATTGAAACATTGCTTTAAATTAAGTTTGATTACCGATGATTATCTCTGTATAATTGAATGATCAATCCAATAATGAAGAATCATTCAAGCTTGTATGAAAATAATAGACAAATAAGTCAGTGATAACTCATCAAAACACTGACATGACTATGTACTGTAAGCAAAAACACCTTACATACCCATTAATAAGAGACTCCATATGAGACATCATTGACCCCCCCCCCCCCCAACTCACTTCAAAATGATTTAATGGCTTATGAATGTTTTGGCGAATCTTGGGATCTGATGTAAATAGTTATAAATCTAAAATGTTTAAGAAATAAAGAATAAAAATAAAAAAAAAATAATGGTCCATATATCAAGGACATCATTTCTGTTACCATCTGTGACTTCAAAGAGAATTTGCTTTTCTCTTGTGGAACATTTTACAGACCAAAAATAGAACTGAACTACTCCTGGGGGACACGGCCCAAAGTAATAACTCTGGATTACACACAATATATTTGATTCCCAAAATTAAACTCTCCTTTCAGCTTGCCAAACATGATATCAATACCACGATCTAGGATAAATAATAAAAACAAAAAACTTGTCATAACTATACTGAGCCACTTTATAAATGTGTGCCAAATTAGCACAACATAGAACATCGCAGCCAACAAAAAGGGTTGGTTTGAGTCCAAGTGCTCTAGTTAGAGGGCTTGTATTTCTGCCTAACTCCTATTTCACACTTTAATTCACAGTTTAGCAAAGGTCATTCACAATCTACAAGTCAGGATCAAAATAACCAAGCTTATATTTCTTATATTATATTTCACAAAGCACTGGAGAGTTCATAGTGAATTTAAAACATCCGGCTCAGGGGAAGAGGCTCCAATTTCTGCTACACTAAAGGTGATGATACACGGAGCAACTTTTTGAGCAATGTTGCAGAGCGATTTTCTCATTGAGAATGGGCAACAAATTTCAATCTAAAGTATCCAGATAGAAATTTGTTGCCCATTCTTTGTTGCCGGGCAGCATTGCTCAAAAAGTTGCCCCTTGTATCATCACCTTTGGAGGGATGGGGAAAAATCAATTCTGTACAAATCGTGATTCTTGAGATTTTTCACTGTCACCGTGATGAAAATTTGATTTTTAAATGCTCTTAAAATGATTATAAAATGACTAATAAAGTACAATTAAATAGTAACTGACTTTCTTCACTGTTATGTTCATTCTGTTCAGTAGTGATCATCCCGATTACCTTCACAGACATTTTAAAATGTTTTAGCGGGAAAAATGTTTAACATGGCTTAAAAGTAGGCGAGGCAATTTGTTTTATAAACACCTTTTGTTATACTGGTTGAAACTCTCTTCACATCCTGATAGCAATCAATAATAGAAGTGGTCTAAATATTAAAACATGCTACATATATCTTCTGTGGAAGTCTCAGGAACAAAAAATGTTCGTCCAATCATTGCATTCGGAGTCGGACCTTTAATGTTCTAAACAAAACAAAACAACCAGTGATGTTGTGGTTTTATAGCAATAAACCACATTGCCAAAAAAATGCCAAATGCACAAAAAATACTTGCAATACATCAAATAAGCAGCTAAATAATGTCGTAATATAGAATTGCATGGCTATGGCCATAATTCCCAGTCCTTATATGCGCCAGTTTTCATGACCACTGAAATCCTACTTCAGATGTTGATTTCATGGTTTAAAATTGTCTTTAAAAGTTCCGGAAATTTCATTTGTTGCTATTTATCTAAAAAAAATGAAGGCTAAAGCACCATGGGGTCTTGTTTAAAGAATGAGATCCTGTTACTCCTGTGCCTCAAACAGACAGGCTGAAAAATTTGTTTTATCAAGGTGCCATCATTTCCTGCTGCTATAACACTGTAAGAATCAAGTCCACCTGCTCCATCCTTATGAACAGAGATGTACTGTACTGAGTGCTAAAAGTTGAAAAATGGAAGGTAGAGTCAAGGTGAAAAGGTGAAAACAAAAAGAAATGAGAGAGGACAGAGACTATAAAGACATAACCGTCATCTATTAAGATAAAAGGGTTTGTGGTAAAGGATTTAATTCTAGTATCACCAGAAGGAGGAAAATATTTTTGATCCTCCCACCCACAACTGCCTTTCACTTTTCTCCGTTCCTCATTACGGTTAGAAAAACGTTTCTTCCTGTGTGGGTTTCCCTCATCACTCATAGTATTTTTCTCCTCCTAACAATGTAAGCTATACATCCATACATTATTACTGTCAAGGGCAGAATTCACTAATAGGCCAGTTAAGGAAATGTGTACATTAAAGGAAGGACAAAGTTAATAGCTGTATTGTGCAAGTGTGTGTGTGTGTGTGTCTGTGTGTGTGTGTGTGTGTGTGTGTGTGTGTGTGTTAATGGGCTGCTCAAGCAAGCCACGTGCTGATCAACAGGATGGGGCCTCCCCTCTGTGCGGAGAGGGATTCTGTTTGCTCAGACAGTTGCCTGGCAACCTGACGTCATAAGTTTGCAGCAAGGAGATGAACTGAAAGCGGTTATGGGTTTGTGTGTGTGTGTGTGTGTGTGTGTGTGTGTGTATCTGGAAGAGTGTGTGTACATCAGTAGATTATGGGTATCTGTGTTTGTACCAGTCCACAAGATAGACAAAACATAATACAACATCATTCTCATTATACCGTTAAATCAGATGCATGTAAACATGCACAAGAATGAGAAGTGCACTACACTACTACACAAATTTGTCCATTTATGTCCCTAAACCATCTTAATGGACTTAGTGGCAATTCAACCTATAATTCAGGGATTAGTGCCATTCTACAAATACTTAGAAATAAGCAATAAGATCTGTATCTTCTCAAAATCGCAACAATAAAACAAAATCCCACCTGATGCTAAAATTAGTGGCAATACAGGTCTAGTACACTATATGCATATATGATAAAGGTGAACAACTTACTGTAGATGTAAGGTGATGTTAAAAATCAAATAATTAACACATGAAGGTGTAAATTCCACTGTCCATATATGAAATGATCTCTAAATTGACTCCTGTCATTAGACGTCATAAATTACTATGCTTGTCAGAGCTGTGGTGCTTAGAGCTCAGGACATAGGAGTTGGTGGTTCATGGGAACCCAGGTTCATGTCCTGATCCCATTCACCCTTTCTCAGCCCAATATTCCTGTCTACACTACACACTATCCCAGTACAAATAAATAAATGCAAAATGCCACCCAAATTAAGCCTGTTCCATATTTTTATCACACTAGTTACAGTTTAAACTATGTGCTTCATGATTTCTGTGTATATTGTGACATATTCAACATATTTCCACTTAAACATATTTCCACTTAAAGGAAAAAAAGAAGGTTTACTATTAAAAAATTAGAAAAATTTTCGCCCTACTGCGGCACTTCTGCCTACGTCACGCATTACCTTTCCAACGTGATTACGTAATGCGTGGCGGATCGAGAAGCAGTGGTTTAAAGAATATAAATTTAGAAAATAGAAAATTGGCGATTGTTTCGCTAGACAAGACCCTTATTCCTCAGCTGGGATCATGTAGAGCCCTTTGAAGCTGCACTGAAACTGCAATTTGGACATTCAACCCATTGTACCCCAGTGAATTCCACTATATGGAGAAAAATCCTGGAATGTTTTCCTCAAAAACCTTAATTTCTTTTCGACTGAAAGACATAAACATCTTGGATGACATCGGGGTGAGTAAATTTGTCAGGAAATTTTAATTCTGAAGTGAACTAATCCTTTAATTTAAGATGTTATGATGTAAAAATCTGAACTCAAAGATGAATTCACAACTACAATATGCAATACATCACAGAAAGTAAAATATTTGTGTTTTCAAGGCATAAACATGACCAATGAACACAAGATGTAGTAAAAAGCAGCAGTGACCGTTCCATCAATGTGTCTGGAAACACACTCACACCGAACTCTAACTATTGAACCCTGAAGGTGTTCTTTCCCCTAGACTTACAAGCCAGTAGGAGCTCAGGCAACTTCTTCTAGATCAGACAGCAGCAGGAACAGGGTCTAGACTGGGACAGAGTATGTTGTGCAGCAAAAAGCTTGTACACAGAACACAGTTATTTTGCCTCTCGGTCCCATTAAACAGTATGAGCCTCATTATTCTCTCTCTCCATCTGCTCTTTCCTGTCTAGCAGTAAAGAAATGCATGTACCCTATTCCATTTGCCTCTCTGTCTCCAACTGACACTCCATTATCCTCCAGCCCTGGAGTATTTATACCATTCCCTCACATCCTTTTCTCTGTAGCTATCTATATTAGATCTTTCTCTCCATTTCTCTCTCTTCCTCCCCCACTTTTCTCCAAACTATACTTGCCCGGTCCATGATTCATCTCCTTTTCATGTAGAATTTATGTGACCATCCTTTTACATATACCTCTTTATTTTACCCATTCTCAGATCCATTATTAAACTCTTTCTATGTAGTCCACAGATAGTTTCTCCATGTAGTACTGGGGAAGGTGTGAATGATTTGCACTGTGCCTTTGTAATGTGGGTGCAACTGACATAACAGTTTCAGAGTGACAGAGATGTGATGGACTCCTGTACAGCCCACGATGGAAAAGAACTTCACGGATCAAAAAGCAGCAAACAAATAAACCAGAATCTCAGCGTTCATCGGTTGAGCTTTGACGGGGCTACAGTATGAGCAACTTTCTCTCATTTTCTGTCCTGTTCATAACATCCCTTCCCACTCTGCCCCAGACACAGAGTTTCCTATAACCTTTTTTAATCATATTTGCACCATTCAGTTAAGTACCAAAGGAAATTATTATTAATGGTAATTAGCAATAAAAATCCACTTGCACCCACCCTCTTCAAGTCGTGTCACGACCTTCCTCCCACTGAACATCGAATGTTTTAACAACAATTAAACAGTGAGCTAATAATATATTCTGT
Organism: Mylopharyngodon piceus; assembly: GCA_039654765.1. Classification (NCBI taxonomy): domain Eukaryota; kingdom Metazoa; phylum Chordata; class Actinopteri; order Cypriniformes; family Xenocyprididae; genus Mylopharyngodon; species Mylopharyngodon piceus. The sequence continues at coordinate 11,634,297 of CM077441.1, read as the reverse complement.
GCCAAATAGATATTTCAGGAAAGTCTTGCTCATCAGCAGCCCAAACTATCTGAATCGTTGGTGTAAACATCTCTGGATAATTTATTTATTGGTTATACATTCAACTTTTGTGTTTCCATTCATCGGGTTTTAAGTGTCTTTCATGCAAACATGTCTCTAAACCATCTCTAAGCCATTAATATACAGTAACTCTCAAACCATACGTAAAATACAGGAGGATCATACAAGGTATATAAACAAAGTCATATTCCATTGACAAATTTACATCTCACATTAGTGGAATTTTAGTGAGATGCTTATGTAGAAATGTATGCAACAGTAAAGAACTCAAAGCGGAGTACAACTGCATTATTATGTGAAATTATCCAGACCTACAAGCCTCTCAGTCGACACTTGACACTTTAACGCTTTTCCACTAGGTCATTTCTAAACAGCGTTACAGTAAAATATGTTTTTATCCATGGTACTGTGCCTAAGAACATCAATTAGTTACAAAAACAACAACTGTTTTATTTATTCATTCACAGAGGTAACTGATGAAATCTGGTGCTAGCTAGCAAGCTAGTTCCACGCTGCTAGCTGGCTAGTCAGCCAAATGGGTTTTGTTGTGTAGTGAAGAGTCACTCAGGATCAATGCGCCAGTGAATAACTGTCTGCAGCTGTGTTTGTTTCACAACACACACACACACACACACACACACACACACATTTGTTTCGTATCATGGTGAAGACCTCCCTTTGACTTCTACTGTGCTTAAATTAGCTGCTACTATGGAGTAACCCAAACAAACCCTAACATTGTTTTTGGCAATGAAAATGAAATTAAATGAAAATATTTAGTCCCTTTATGGTTCTTTTTACAAAGCAGACGCCCAGATGCCCAGAAAGCTACTAAAGACATATTTAAAACAGTTCATGTGACTACAGTGGTTCAACCTTAATGTTATGAAGCGGCGAGAATACTTTTTGTGCACCAAAAAAAACAACAAAATAACGACTTTATTCAACAATATCTAGTGATGGGCAATTTCAAAACAATGCTTCATGAAGCTTCAAAGCTTTATGAATCTTTTGTTTCGAATCAGTGGTTCAGAGCGTGTATCAAACTGCCAAAGTCACGCCCCCCAATGGTGAACCATTGAAATTTCGAAACACTTATGACGTAACAAAGCCTCGTTTACACGCTCCGAACCACTGATTCGAAAACAAAAGATTCGTAAAGCTTTGAAGCAGTGTTTTGAAATCGTCCATCACTAGATATTGTTAAATAAAGTCGTTATTTTGTTTTTTTGGCTAACAAAAAGTGTTCTCGTCACTTCATAACATTAAGGTTGAACCACTGTAGTCACATGAACTGTTTTAAATATGTTTTAGTAGCTTTTTGGGCATCTGAAAGTGTTAATTATCTTGCTGGCAATGGAGGCCTCACTGAGCCATCGGATTTCATCAAAAATATCTTAATTTGTGTTCCGAAGATGAACGAAGGTCTTACGGGTGTGGAACGACATGAGGGTGAGTAATTAATGACAGAAATTTCATTTTGGGGTGAATTAACGCTTTAAGAGTAATGAACTATTTCAATAAAACAAAACAAAAAATAAAATCATTAAGGACAAGTTAAAGTTGTAAGCATTAAATTCTCTTTCTAACAAACACCTTGCATTTTCCTTAGCACAAGGCTTGTAATGTCAAATTAAACTGTAAAATGATCAACCATGGCAACACTGTTACTTTTCCTGAAGATCTAATTCCTAAGACTTAGGCCCAGACGATTAATTGAAAAGTAATCGAAACCGAAATTCAGAACCTCTAACCGACGTAATTTTCTCATGTCCCATGTCCACTTTCCCACTTCAAAACATACTACCGCGTGACACCGCCCCGTCCAGTCAACACGCAGGTGAACGCCGAGTCAACACACAGAGACGGTGCGCGAGTGGTGAGCCTTGCGTCTTCACTAAACTTTGTCAGTTGTATGTGTTTTAAGGTTTGCCAGTTTGGACATTCAAGCGAAGACGATCGGATGTGTATTATTATGTCGAGCTACCGTGCTTGCGCAGCGGCATTGTGGCACGAACACTCATACAAACAGTAGCTGCGCAAAGCGTGAAGATCGCGCGCACTGAGAGGAGCAGAAACTAGTTGTCAGCGCTGTCCTGTGATTTATCACTAAAGTAGCTTAGAAACTCAAAAGTTATTATAGCATATATTTTTCTACTTTTGAAGTAACTATTTATAACCCACAGCTTCTCAATTAATAGAGAGACGGTATGATTAATTCACACACGCAATCGCTCTCATACATACTGATACTGTGCTAATTTATCTGTATTTGATTTACAACGATCAGAAATCTGTAAGAAATGTTACGAACCATAGATAGAATAATAACTGCTAAAAGTGAGCTGTTATGTCAGATCACTCTTTCAATAGGAAAAAATATATCACCTTTAATAGTCAAGCATATTTACAGTACAAACCTTGTAAGTGAACTATGAGGGCAAAAAAAACTAAACAAACAAAAAAACCCAGAAACAAAATAATCGTTCATTAATCGTAATCGAGGTAAAATGTTCAATTAATCGAGGTTTTGATTTTAGGTCATAATCGTCCAGCCCTATGAAGACTGTATATTTTAAGTATGACCACTGCAAGAGTCTCCTGAGCCACGGTGTGGAAGAACACAGCCAAATTAGGACAAATTAGGTCGCCGCTCATCAGCCAGTTTCGCTAACCCACACCCAGCTGCTTGTCACAGTCTGAAGTATGATAAGGTATGGTGTAATATTTTTGTTATATTCTCCACAGAAGAACTCAACAGATCTCTGTGGTCTGGCGTGCAGCTGGCAGAAAGAGCTCTGAAAGTGGACGAGAGGCAGCTAAAGATGTCACATTATCAAACCCTAGGGAAGAGGCTGGAAGAGACCTGATAATGCACTGACAGGAACTGCTGGCCTTTCACATGAAACTCCCAGTCATGTGCTTAGAAAGAAATAAGAAAGGCAAAAAATATAATGTGTTGCAACTTGAGTGTATTTATATGTGGTTGTAAATTGTTAACTTGATGTTACTTGTGCTTACAAAAATATATATTCATATGCAGAGGTGGAAGTAACGAATTACAACTACTCACGTTACTGTAATTAAGTAGTTTTTTCGGGTTTTTGTAATTTTTTGAGAACATTTTTAAATCTGTAATTTTACTTGTACTTAAGTACAAATTAAGCTAAGTAATCTACTTCGCTACTTGTAAAATCACATTCCGTTACTGAGTACGCCTACAATTTGAATTAATATTGAAACCTTTGACCGGCATATCGGTAGCCAATAAAGTTATCCGATCGTAAACGGACCAATGAAAACCCTGATATTTTACCAACGGCGTGTTCTCATTCTCTCATCTCCCCGACAGTGAGTTTGACACACACCCGTCTCCTCCTGCTGTCACTCGTTTCAGTTACAGCGCAGGATTACAGGTATTGCGCATAATTTTAATCATACCCGCAGGTTTCAATGGCGTATTTTAATTACAAATGTTGAGAGCGCATTACTGTAACGCAAGAGCACATTCATGTAATGGCAGAAAACGACGCAAGCTCTCAATATACAAGTGAACTGCCTCTCCTCTCACTCAGATGAGTGCGCGCTCTGTGTAGTGTGCAATCGCGAATCTCTCCGTGCTCTTAAATTAAACGTTGTCAAAAGTTATCAAACAATCAGAATAGACTTCCATGCCTGGCCGATGAAAATGCTACAGGAAATCTTATTGGCTATAAGTGAAATGCACCAGAAAGTCTTTCAACAAACAAAGGTGGATCTTTAATTTCTTTACAATGTAAATGTATGTTTCAGAATGAGGCATTTGTATGATCTGTACATATAAATAACCTAGTCTGTCTAACTGCATCACTACATTGTACAGACATTACAGGTCAAACCATTCTGATGTTCTTTTTATCTAAATAAACAACATATTATATGGCTCTTGAAGGGTTATTTCATCCAAAAATGAAAATTCTGTCATTAATTACACACCTTCATGTCGTCCCAAACCCGTAAGACCTTTGTTCAATATCTTCAGAACACAAATGAAGATATTTTTGATGAAATCCGAGAGCTTTCTGACCCCAGACTGCAACGTAATTGCAACTTTTGCAGGCCCAGAAAGATAGTAAAGACATCGTTAAAATAGCCCATGTGACTACAGTGGTTCAACCTTAATGTTATAAAGCGACCAGAATACTTTTTGTGTGCAAAAAAACAAAAATAACGACTTTATTCAACAATTTCCTCTCTTCCATGTCACTCTCTGACGCTGTTCATGTGAGCACCACGACGCATGCATGTGATGCTGACGCAGAAGCCGGCCAGTAATGAGCTGGCATTCTGACGTAGAACCTGGAAGTGCTGCACTGTGTTTACTACGTCAACAGTGTCAGAGACTGACATGGAAGAGAAGAAATTGTTGAATAAAGTGTTTTATTTATTTATTTATTTTTTTGCGTACAAAAAGTATTCTGGTCACTTCATAACATTAAGGTTGAACCACTGTAGTCACGTGGACTATTTTAACCATGTCTTACCTTTCTGGGCCATAAAAAGTGGTAATAACGTTGCAGTCTATGGAGGGAGAGAAAGCACTCGGATTTCATCAAAAATATCTTAATTTGTGTTCCGAAGATGAACAAAGGTCTTACGAGTTTGGAACAACATGAGGGTGAGTAATTAATGACAGAATTTTATTTTTTGGGTGAAACTAACCCTTTAACATACATGGCATATAAAAATTCAGTGTTGTTATATTTCGTATACCTCAACTGAATTGAGGTAATTTGTTTATTTGTTTTTATTTTATTACTGACTCTTTGTCTCTTTTGTAAATTCAATTCAGTTTGAAATCAAGCTTTCTTGTGCTGCGTGTGAGCTATTGCAACAAAGTTACCCTATTGTAAAGACACAAATACACGGAGTGAGCAAATATTTAAGTGAGATTATTGTAATGGTAATTGATCAGTGTTTAAATATGTAAACAAAAGCCTAAATTAAAATCTGTTCATCGTATAAAGCGGACGTGTCTCTTCAGAAGACTTGAATTAAACCGCTCCATTCAAATTGATTACTGTCATGAGTCTTGTGCTTTTTGAAGCTTGAAAATAATGATTGCCTTGACAAAATAGATGGACATAAAAATTAGATTTTAAAATATCTTTATGGCAGTATACAGTATGTGGTGGTTTTCCCCATGGTATTTAAGTATTGTATTGAAGTTAGAAATTCCAGTATCGTGAATTCATGCACTTCATGAATAAGGTGAAAGTGCTTTGTTGAAAGTAGCTATTTTCTACTTAGATCTATGATTGATTGAATATTGTTTGGTAATTCATTAAATATCGCCGGCTAAAAAGTAATTAGTAATTTGTAATTTGAGTAGTTTTTGAGAAAAGTAATTTGTACTTTTACTCGAGTACTTTTTTGACACCAGTAATTTTACTTGTAATTGAGTATTATTTCAGCAATGTAACAGTACTTGTACTTGAGTACAAATTTTCAGTACTCTTTCCACCACTGTTCATATGTTTCAAGCAGTATATATTTATTCCATCACACATTAACAGGTTACAATATTCACACAGGGGAAACGTGTGCAAGTAGTTTTCCTCATATACAGTCCTGTTAAAAAGAAAGTACACCCTTTTGAATTCAATGGTTTTACATATCAGGACATAATAAAAATCCTCTGGTATTTAGGAGGTCCTAAAATTAGATAAATACAACCTCAGATGAACAACAACACATGACATACTACACCACGTCATTATTTATTTAACAAAAATAAAGCCAAAACGTGTAACAAACTAAGTACACCCCATGATTCAATAGCTTGTAAAACCACCTTTAGAGGCAATAACTTGAAGTAATCGTTCTCGTATGACTTTATCAGTCTCTCACATCATTGTGGAGGAATTTTGGACCACTCTTCTTTACAATGTTGTTTCAGTTTATTGAGATTTGTGGGCATTTGTTTATGCACAGTTCTCTTAAGGTCCTGCCACAGCATTTCAATATGGTTGAGGTCTGGACATTGGCTGCACCATTGCAACATCTTGATGCTTTTCTTTTTCAGCCATTCTGTTGTAGATTTGCTGGTGTGCTTGGGATCACTGTCCGGTTGCATGGCCCAATTTCGGCCAAGCTTTAGCTGTCGGACAGATGGCCTCAAATTTTAATCTAGAATACTTTGGTATACAGAGGAGTTCATGGTTGACTCAGTGACTGCAAGGTGCCCAGGTCCTGTGGCTGCAAAACAAGCCCAAATCATCACCCCTCCGCTGTGGCACTGTGCATTATGGTCAAACATCTCTGCTGTGGTTTCATCTGTCCAAAGGACATTGTTCCAGAAGTCTTGTGGTTTGTTCAGATGCAATTTTGCAAACCTGAGCTGTGCTACCATGTTCTCTTTATACAGAATAGGCTTTCTCCTGGCAACCCTTACAACAAGTCATACTTGTTCAGTCTTTTTCTAATTGTACCGTCATGAACTTTAACATTTAACGTCCACACCTGGGAAGATTGGCAACTGTCTTGAATGTTTTCCACTTGTAAGTAATCTTCCTCACTGTAGAATGATGGATTTCAGATTGTTTGGAAATGGCCTTGTAGCACTTCCTATATTGAACACTTCCTCCTTGGCATTGTGTTAACACACACCTGAATGCTCCAGATCAGCAAATTGCCAAAACTTCTGCTTTTGCAGAGGTGGTCACACTTGCTAATGATCAATTAATCAAGGGCATTTGATTAGCAATGCCCGACTACTACTTACTCTATTAATTCCTATGGAAGCAGTAAGGGTGTACTTAGTTTGTCACACATTGCTTCTCCATTTTGGCCTAGGGTGTACTTTCTTTTCACATGTCTGTATGCCATGTTAAACTATTTTAAAACCAGTATTCCATTATTTTTATATATTTCTATTTGGCAAAATTAATTTTTACTTCAGTTTTTAGTAATTTTAGTACTCCAACTTAATATTACTTTATCTCAGTTGCCAAGTTTAATTTTCTAAAGTTATCATCTAATAGTTTTTATTTTATTTCAGCTTTTAGATGATTTTTAATAGTTTTAGTTAACAATAACAACACTGGACCAGTTGCAGGATCTAAAATATACACTTTACCTATACATTCATATACATTTTATCCAAAAATCATTATATTGGCATGATATAGCACTTTCTCAAACAACTCAATTTTTGCAGTGGTTCTGTGAATATCTATCTAGGTACAGTAGAGCCCACAAACCCACAGCCCGGCCCTTTTTTTTATTTTTTTTTTTCCCCTCGTCTTTTTTGGTCACAGAAATTTATAGTCACAGAAGAGCTGCAGACGGAACAGTGGAATAACTCAGAAATAAAGAAGAAAAAAGAGCTAAGCATCTCATACATGCTAGAACATACAACTTAAGTAGAAATATCGTCTGACTGATAGATGCACTGAGGGCATTTAGGTATGGATCATGTTCTGGGTCTGTTTGGGCATTGCTGTCTGGGTAAAGATACATTTTTTCCTATTGATTTCACAGAAGCAGAATCAGCATAGCATGTCCAGGCCTAAAGAGCAGAGAGGAGCATTTAGAGTAACTCCTGTCTATGAACTGAATATAACTGATGCATTTACATGACATGCCTTTTAGAGTTTTCGTTTTTCAGGTCAAAGAACTCGACGACTCTTTAAGTGCAAGTTACCACAAAACAATTCTTTACGATGTTCATAAATATTAAATACTTACAGCTGCTGCATTTACCATTTATGCATTAGTAAAGTATGTGACTGAACTGAGATTTTGCATAATATCCCTAATGGTCCAGAACAATGTAATGGCTGTTGAAAGAGTACAAGGAAAGAGAATTTGACACGCACTGTTGAAATTAAGCAATGCTAAATGCATTTAATAATCAATCTCAAAACACAAATTTCCCCTTATTTAGGCATGCAAGGTTCTTTGTGGTTGCACCAAATCAGAAAATCTATGTAAACAGTTTACAAAACACTGTTTTCTATTACTGAACACTCTCATAAATAGGAAAAAATATTCTCTATTTCTCAAAATGGTATAATGCAACATTCAACTATGTCTCTATGTGCTTCACTACTCTTGAATATCCAAGCAGGTTGACCTTTTTTTTTTTTGAAGAACATAGAATAGAGAATAAATATAGCTTTTTACCATTCCTTAAGTGACTCTCTGAGCTGAAAAAACATGAGCAATCTTTCCCCCCCTCTCTCTCTCTCTCTCTCTCTCTCTTCTCCCGGGGCCTACATGCTCAAAAAATCCTGGGAGTATTTACAGAAGGGTTGGATGTCATGGCAACAGGAGGGTTTGGTTCGAAATTGCAATGCAATGACATGGAAAAGCCAGGCAAGACCTGCTCTGATTCCCAGCTAAGGGAAACCTACTGCCCTTAAATCCAGTCTGAATGTCTGTTAACGTAACTGAACATCAACAAAAGAGCTAAATTATCTTTTTTAGATTATATAATATTATATTTATAAATATAACATATATTTCAAATAATATTTATATATTTCTGAATTCAGAAAATGTTAATAAAGTAATATTATTATTTAACCCATTAATGTATAAGAATTATTATATGAAATAAATGTAATTATATTATGCAGCTAATATTAAATAAAATTATTAATAATAATATAAAAATAATAGGAAGAACATAAAATAATAATAAAATTATCTAATTATATAATATCTAAAATATTCATATAAAACCAATTATATTCATACTAAATTGTTGTTACATTTATTAGTACTATTACTACTACTACTAATATTATTATTATTATTGTTGTTGTTGTTTCAGGAACGATAACTTAAATGACAGTAACATGAAACACTTACTTGGAAAGAGGAAGGAGGAAAGACACTAAGGTACTGAAAGCCACAGCTCTATATTGTAATATGTGCTAACAGTTGTTCTAAATAAAACAACATGCATGCTCCCGTTCTATTTATTTTAAAAAGTTTCCCACTAACACAGACTCTCAGCGTGTCTTTCGTAATGTGTACTTCAAGTGAGGACACGAGGATAAAACACTGTGCTTCTCTACCTGACAGAAACATATTCATCTACCCAAGAGCGGCATAGTAAAGATGAGAGACAAGCCAAAGAAAACAGTGTGATCAGTAAGTGTTTATTCAGGCTCTCCTTTATCGTAGACTCCATTAAGATACTCCGTGGCTGACTGCTCTTTTTGACTTTGGATAGTGTGTCATGAGCAATCTTTTCTCTTTCTTTATATTTCTACTCAGTATGTCTTTTTATAACGACTGAGAGCATGTCTAATTACTGAGCATAACATTACAAACATGCACACAAACATTCGGCTTGCACTCTCTGAGGACTGAAAACATGAATCGCGTCCTCAAGCAGCTATAGCGAAAAAGCTCAAAGCTTCTACCCATGAAAACACACGTACACACACATACTTCTCAAGCTGTTCTTGCCTCAGAGATCCTGTTGAGACATGAAGACCCAGTGCCTTTGGTGATTACATGATGAGCCTTAATTAAGCAAGCTGATTGGAGATTTACCAGCATCTCCCGACCACATGATAGCACAGGTTTGTGAAGAGAATGAATCATCACACACATCAAAATTGATTGATTGTGGGCCGCCCCAGGGCATCACGGAAGATGCCAAACAAACCCGGTCAAATAGTCGAGCTGTATTTCCCCCCATATCAACAGAATCCATCAACAAGCCACCTATCCATCAACCAACGGCATTGATCTCTCAGCTGAGTGTGAAATATAAACACTATCTGCGCTCAGCTCTGACATGTCAGACAAACTATGCCAATGTAGACCATAACAAAAGCACTAAGCAGGCAACATCCTGCACGTGAACTCTACAAAGCACAGGAAACACCTAAAATCATCTCCTGCGAGCCGATGAAGATGGTGCAACTGAGACAAAAACCCAAATAAACACAAAGCGCAGCAATTAATTCAGACTCACAAGTTAAAAAGCCTTGATAAACATGCACATTTTGGTGTGACAGTTTCTGATCTGCAGGCTTTCGTGGTTGACTTACAGAACCATAGAGAACAGACACCGTGAGAGGAAAACAAGGGGTCACTGGCTCGGCAGACAGCACTTATCGGTACGTGCACAGAGAAAACACATGAGAGAGCAGAGAACAGATGTGCGTGAGACAAAGAAGGACAAATCATACCCTACCTCTGCTTGTTCAGGTGATGGTGTCCATCAAATCCTGCCTGATCTGAGTGAGAGCACAAACAAAATGCTACAGGCAGCAGAGCTCAGGCAGTGCTGGAACCAGCTCAGTCAGCAGCAGAAACATCCCTCCCCTCCTGCATGAATTAATTAAACCTTCTCTCGTCCTCTCCCTCTCTCTCTCTCTGCCTCTTGTGATTATCCTTCAGTGTTGCATGCAACGCACTCCTTTGGCTGTAGCGGATGAAAATGTCCCTGCACTTTCTTCTCTGACAGCCTGTTTACAGAGTGCTCTGCTGTCGCTCTGTTTCTCTCTCGCTCTCTCACTCTGCACACACTCTTTCATCAACAGTGCAATATCAAACTGCTTCTCATAGGACCAGCCCTCCCCCTTGTGAACAACCCTAACCACCACAGTTAGTGCCCCTCTACCGTCTTTTATCAAACGTGCTATATAGAACAGAATCGGTAACGCTTTACAATAAGGTTTCAATAGTTAACACGAACTAAGAATTAACAATAATTCTACAGCATTTATTAATCTTTCAACATTTACTAATACATTATTAAAAATCAAAAGTTGTATTTGTTAACATTAATGCACTGTAAACTAACAACTGTATTTTTATTAACTAACATTAACAAAGATTAATAAATACTGTAACAAATGTATTGCTTGTTGTTAGTTTATGTTAGTTAATACATTAACTAATGTTAACAAATGAGACCTTATTGTAAAGTGTTACCACAGAATCTGAAATAATTTCTGCTGTAAAGCGTTTCTGGACATAAAAGACAACCGAATAATGATTCACGAGTTCACACTTAATCAGATAATCACAAATAATCAGATAAATAGTATGCGTAATAGTATGCGTATTTGGCGTGCTGTCCGAGGAGAGGGCTCCGAGCTCAGTATTTGGCCCAAACCCAGAGTACTCCCCCGTATTTCTGGTTAGGAAAGTAACCAGGCGAGTGTGAGGAGACGGGGTGGTGGAGGGATGCTGAAAAAACTGTCGAGGAATATGGGTGAGTTGACTGTGTAAAACATATAAAGAATCCTGAATCATGATATTTAAAATGTGGCTGTAAAATAGCTTTAAAGGCCATTAAATTAGTCTTTACTGAGTCATTTACTTTTTTTTTTTAAAATAGCCTACATTTTATATATATTTTCTACTTAATTTTTTTTTTATACTCTACAGTTCAAGTTTTTGTGAAAGAAATTACTAATTTTATTCAGACAGGATGCATTAAATTGATCAAAAGAAGGGATGCACAATACCATTTTTTAAGGACCGAGTACAAGTACCGATATTTTTTTTCTGGTACTCGCCGATACCGATGCCTATATATTTATTTATTTATTTATTTATTTATTTTTTTGGTGATGTGGCAGTTTTCCAAGCACAACATAGTGAGACTAATGAATGTAGGACAGCTTCTTTATTATTACTCCAATGAAAAAAGTAGTAATTTTTATGTGCTTGTCACAAACTTAAAGCCCAAATTTCACAGTGTCCGATAACCTTCAAAGGGCATAACTACCAAAGTCATAATAAAAAAAAATAAAATAAAAAAAAGTCTTTTTTAACCTGCCTTTCAAAAAGTGCTAAACAAATATTACAGAACAAATGTTTATAACATAACACTGTGAACCAATGTAAACACAACCTGACCAGATTTCTCATGGTGGAATATGGGACGAGTGGGCAATATGACCATGAAATGAGAAATTTTATTTCACAATATATATACATTCATTTAACATCTTTTGTTGTTTTGTTAACATTAATGACAGACAAATATTTAATTAGGCTACTGTCATTTTAAGACCGAATCCATGGATGTAATATAGCCTACTGACACATATCCTGTTTTCACCCACCTGTTTACGTCCACTTAAGCCATAACCGACTGTATTTACGTGAAATACTCCACACGATGGACATTTTGACAACTATTTGTGCATTTGACCATTCAGGCCCAAGGAGAACTGATCGCGCGCTGTCTGAGAGAACTGGGATTGCGCGCAAGAAAGAGAGAGAGAGAGCGCTTCTGGTCTGTGTCATTCAGCGTGCATGCAGTTCGCAATGTGTGGGTTGTCATCATTAAATTTAAAGTATTTCCACACCCCTGAGGCTGACATTGTTTCTGCTGCTGCCGCCGGTGTCTCTGTGCACGGAAATTTCTGTCACGTCACGTGAGGTATCGGTCTTTGGTATCGGGGGTATTTTTACGAGTACGAGTACAAGTACATGAGCTTGGTATCAGGCCCGATACCGATACTGGTATCGGTGCATCCCTACAACACATTTACAATATTAGAAAAAAATATATTTAAAATAAATGCTGTTCTTTTGAACTTTATATTCATCAGAGAATCTTGACGAATAAATCATAGCACATTTTCCACTAAAGTATTAGGCAGGTCAGCTATTTGCAAATCAGAAATGCCACTTGAGCACCAAATCAGTATATTAGAATGATTTCTGAAGGATCATGTGACACTGAAGACTGGAGTAATGATGCTGAAAATTCAGCTTTGCATCATATAGGAATAGGAATAAATTACATTTAAAAAAAAAAAAAAAATCACAATATTACTGTTTTAACTGTATTTTTTAAATCAAATAAATGTTGCCTTGGGGAGCGTAAGAGACTTAAAAACATTTAGAAAAATCTTACTGACCCCAAACTTTTGAATGACAGTGTATATTGCATATTTATTTATTTATTTTTCAGAGAAATTAGTTTGAGATCAAACTAAAATTGGTAGACCCCCTGCAGTACTACAATGGAACCCAGTTTGCTTGGATCCTATTTAATATTCTGATACAATCTAGTGTTAATAAAAACAGTTCTGTTTCAAAACACGACTGGACAGACTGCAGTTTTGCTCTTTTCTATTTTTATAATAAATAACATGCTATATAACTCTGCTCATTCTGTAGAGCCACATACAACCACAAAATATCATCATGCTGGTATTATTATTACAAGCTAAAAGTTTATAGTAATTTGAGAAGATCGCACAGCTATAATTATGTACCACTGTAACCTCTAGGTGGGCAAGTGTCATCATGTGGCTGGTGGTCACAATACCGTTCCAATACATTCAGACCCATTCATCATAAACAGAATGAGATCACAATGCAGCACTAAACAACTCATGATGCTTACTGAAATCAGAGGATAACTGCAGACTATTCGAAAAAGAAACCATTAAAGACCCCATGAAATCATAATGAGTTTTGTGGCTCTTAGTCTGTCTGTTGGCTTTGAGGTCGGAATGTCCCTCTAGAAAAGAGCAAAACATGGTTTATAACCAAAGCCCACTACTACTAAAAGAAAAGTGTTAAGCTATTGGACTTCCTGTAAGAACATGACACAAACAATGCAAAGCAATAAAAAAAACACAGTGTATAAGATAACTAATAATACTATATTAGCTGGAAAAAAGAGTCACAAAGCTTTTATCCCATATTAATCTAAGCAGAGAGAAAATATGCATTTAATATATCTAAAAATATTGATGCACGTTCATAGATTTAAGAATAATAGTGAGAAACTCAATGGATCTTTTTCAATGTCACATTAGGATGATATATGGTCCCTCAAAGGACGATGGGATGAGACCGGTGCTTATCAACTGAATAGGGAATTAAGCTGTAGCACTATCTCTCCATCACTTAATTTGAGAAGCAGACAAAGGGACAGAAATAGCCCGGGAGTGCTCCTCCCCTGCTCCTATGATCAAAAGCAGACTGTTTTTGTCTGGCCTGACTTTCACCTAGGTATCCACTTTTCATTCAACACCCCCCCCCCCCCCAAAAAGAGAGCAATCGTGAATTTGCTCTAAAAGACCTTTTTAGGTAAGTGGTTTCAATCAGCGGGGCATGAGCTGACCCTAAAGCCTCCGGCCTGTTGAGATTCTGCAGCTGAAGGACAGAGAAAATATCACACTTCTACCATAGACAAAAAAGGAGACTACATGATAAGGCTGTCCTTCCTTATGGTGATTATTTTCAGAACGGTAAGCTGGCCATCTTGTGCATATAGAAGTAAGTGTTTAGGAAATGTGTAGGTGTGTCAACGTGAGGAGACGTCTGTTTAGAGAGTTGAAGGTAACAGAGAAGAACCACACCATCTACATGCTTCTTGCAATTGCGCAACAGCACAGAAGTACCATAAAAACCCACAAAGTGTGGTGAATTTACATGGTGAAATACACTACAAACAATATGTTTGAAAAGGCAAGAAAAATGCAACAGGGAGAGGAAAATTGATATAGTTATACAGGGCTGTGTGTAACATGTCTGTTCTTTCTTTGTCTGTTCTTTCTCTCTGTCTTTCTCTAGTGCTGTCTCTCTTTCTGAGGGGACTTTCCCTTTTTCTGCTAGAGATGGAGGCGTTGTCTTTTGCCAGCAGAGCGTATGGTTTCACTTCCTGTCGCTATCTTATTGTCCTCTTTTTTTGAAGATATGAGGCAACATTTTTATGAACCAACATGCATTTGATTATGAATGAACAAGACCTCATATGTTCTTCATAATAGATTCTAAATATTCTCAACCTAATATTCACCTTGATATATATTTATAAAATGGTTAGTTCCTGTCCTTGATTCTGATTGGTTAATAGCTGTGTTTTATTTACGATAAAACACGGCTATGACCGCTTCACCCAACGGTTCTGTGTATCACTACACAACACCCTTAGCAACCACTCTTAGCAACGTAAACTGTATGTTCTCAATTGATATTGTTCATTGAAGCTTACTGTATTATGTAGAAAAGTATAGTGAGAAAGAGATCGAGTGAGTGAGTTTATTACCTGCATTCAGATTTAGCATTTTCCTTCAGGTCAGTCCTATGTTCATAATAAAAATTCTGTTTAAATGTCCGATGTATTATCTTGTCCTTTTAACAGTTAAGGGGTTTTCCCGTGACTGACAGCGCTAGTCAAAGCATTTGTCAGTTGCGTCTTGTTCCGTGTTCACAACAATTCAGTCTTTTCAATGTAAAAGTCTTTGCTACTGACTGACACACTCATGAAGACAGTCTTTGCCGCCATCTAATGGCGTAATAATGTAACTTCTGTTGCTGTTCATGGTCAGGGACTATTTTTTCCGGTGGAAAGAAGGCTTTAGTGAAAGTTTACTTCATGAAAATTGCATTGATACATATTTTTGGCTTTAATATTTGTATTGTGTGGTAACCGTTTTATAAAAGCAATAAGGTACTCGAGGCTAGTGCTGTATCGTTAATAAGTCACAGCTGAAGGGGTTGCTCCGCTTCGCGTCGTGCCTAACAATGCCCTTCGGCAGTGACTTATTCATGATACAGCACAGCCTCTTGTACCTTATTGCTTACATATAAAACTTGTTGAATTTATTGTACTCTTGTCAATAATGTTATCTGTCTGTCTATCTATCTATCAGTGTCAGAAAACAGGCGTTCGCTTCAGCACTGAGTTGAAACTGACAGTGTGACCCTGCTGTACAGAGTCTATGTGGAAGACAGCAGGGTAAAGGGACAGAGATCCTCACACAGAGTCCAGAAGGACAAGAGAGAGCCTGGGGGGTGGGATTCACTTGCTATTTTTATCCCTCCGGCTGTCCCATCTCCCCAGTGAGCGGAAATGCTGTCCTTCGCGCCTAACCTCAGAGCCCACTGGGACCGGTCACCTCATTCTCATCATGAGTGAGAGCACCATGGGAAAAAAAAAAACCTCTCGCTTCACTTTTTTC
Source organism: Mylopharyngodon piceus (assembly GCA_039654765.1). Classification (NCBI taxonomy): domain Eukaryota; kingdom Metazoa; phylum Chordata; class Actinopteri; order Cypriniformes; family Xenocyprididae; genus Mylopharyngodon; species Mylopharyngodon piceus. The sequence goes on along the minus strand of CM077441.1, from coordinate 11,618,290 downwards.
CTCATTTACTGTGCAACGACGCATGAACCGCACAGACTGTACTAGTAGAGCTGTGGCCAAAAGTACTGGCAGTGACATACATTTTTTTGTTTTGAAAAGTTGCTGCTTCAGTTGTTGTGGTGTTGATTGACATTGCTTCTAGATTATTGTTCAGAGGGATCAGATGCATTCTAAATAATTGCAAAAGGCTTCATTGGCCAAAAAAGTTTCTTTATCAGAAAACCCCAAATTTCACAGTTTTTTGGCCCTGGCACAAAACAACCAGCTAACATTATACTAGTCATGTATTAGTACTAGTCAGGTAAAATCACTCTATCACTTTGGGGAACGTATGACAAAAGCATGGTTAGCCAACTAAAGTCGCAAGTTCCGTCATTATCAGCATAGCATCGCAAAGTTGTGTGGTTGGTACCAGTGGTGTAGTCTAGTTTTTTGTAGTAAGTATATAGTTATTTTTCCCTTCCAGCCTCATACTCACCCATCCCAGAGCGACACCCCATAAGCACCACCACACTCACTAATGCATATAGTATGCTTCTGATCTAGGCTACATGTAATTGAGAGCATTCTGAAAGACTGCTTATGTGTGTGTTATCAACATGTCAATTTATTATAAGCCACACAAAACTTTAATAGCCAATGACATTTACAGCTGGAGAGACTTGTTTTCTACTGTTTAGTGTCGATCACCATCTAACTCAGCCAGTTAAGGTCTACATTTAGCCTTAGATGTTATGAATATGGTCCCTGGAGCATAGGTTTTATCAGCTGACAATTTTCAATGCACATTTAAGAGTGCAAGTTGCAACTATTATTAACAATAATGGAAAGATGAGGCTTATCAGTATATCACAATATCACCCTGTTTGGACTTTGTTTTCTGTTTTGCACCATTTCCTGCCAGTCTGTCATAGTCATCTGATTATAGTTATACATTTTGATTCTCAAGCTTGCAATTTGTTTCTATATCAGTTATTTTGGATATACTGTATATCAGGTACAGTACATGGCAAATTTTCTCAAGAAAAAAAAATCTCTCACTAATGCTGTAAAATATACATGGGAATCAGTTGGTACTACATTAATATTAAAGGTTAAAATGAACTGATTTGTATACAAACTTAAATTACACTTAAGGATTTTTTTTATAATAATAAAGTTATAATAGGCCTACTAACTTTAAAATTATTTCGTTTTTTGAAATATAAACATTTAAATGGTGGCTGTCAACTTGACAGATTTATTCAAACTACTGAAGAACATTAAAAATTATAATATGTAATATTGTGCGTATATTTAGCTAAATGCTCCTCTCTAGAGTTCATTTTTCCAGCGGACCTACGAGTTTACGGTCACTGAATATGTTTGTTCTGAGGTAAATGTGACATTGTGTGACATTGTTTACAAGCTGTTTTATTAACGTCTTTCTGCGGTTGAAACACTGATTGAGCGATTACACAAGACATGATACGGATTTCGGTAAGTTGTACTGTATCTTTTAACATACCTTCAGATGTTCATTCATTTTTATTTTACGCTATAACTGGTATTAAAGCGGAGGATAGGATCAGTTCACGTGTGCTTCCCGCTGCCGCTTCACTTGAACTGAGGCACTACAGTGATTTGTCACGCCACATTAAAGAGCGCCAAAACGGTATTAATGTTTTTTTTATTTCGTAGTAAAATGGGCAAAATTTGAAATATGAGACTTTGTTTCATGTCAAAATCAACAAAGCACAAAGCTTATTGCGATTTATTGGATGGTTACGTATCCTCATGCTTATTATAAGTGGGTATACGGAAATCCTTGACTTTTCCTAGTGGGTATAAGGCGTATACCTGCGTATCACGTAGACTACACCACCTGTTGAAACTACAGCCTTTGAGCTGTGGTTAGAAGCATAGTTTCTTGTTTGCATGACATGTGGACTTGATAAATCCTTATCTTGAGCAAAATAAGCAAGCTGACCCTTATGGAACAAAAATATATGGGAATATACTGCAAAGTATAATGCTATATATTACATAATACATCCCCATATATGGGAAACTAGTGCTTATATTTTTCAATATACTGCAATATATGCATTGACCATATATGGCTATATATTGATACATATAAAATGCTTATAAATGAAGACAAAAATAGCATTACATTCATAAAGTTTTATCCTTTATTGTGTACATATATTGCACATACATGTTCCCATATAAATGTGAATGTATTGTACACACATATATACACACATTCATGGAATGAGTTACAATCAGTGGTTACAACAGACTTCTAGTTCCCAGCATGCTTTGCTTCTGACTGTTAAAGGAGAGTAAATGTTAAAATTAAGTGCTATTTCATGTGTTTTGCTCAATATTGATATAGGGGGAGATCTGTTAGTGTTTAAAGTTGTATTATTTTGGAATTTAAAAGGTTTTCTGGTATGTGTGAGTTTTTGGGGTTACCATCATGCTGAAGAGTAGAGCCTGTGGTTAGGTTTATGATTTGCTGAACACCATTAAAAGTATAGCAACTTTTTTTTTTAAAAAAAAAAAAACAAATAACAGCTGTACATGTTATACCACAGTGATAGTCTCTTTGGTAGAAACTTTAGTACATGCAGGTGTGCTTTTGTTAACTAACTTAAATATGAAACGTGTATAATGTAAACAATTATAAAATATAAGAAATGTTTACACAATATATTTTACCATATATGTGTTTATACTGAGTAAATATATCTGCAATATATTATTCATGCCGTTCCATATCTGATCACATATAAATCTATATATTATGAAGTATATTACTGAATATAAAATTACATACATTATGATATATTAGTAAATATATTATCACAAATTTTTCAATATATGAAAAGCGGCAATTCGTTATGTATTATTCAATATATTGTAATATATTTACGCAATATATTTTTCTGTATATTTTTAAATATACTGTTAAATCATGTAATATATTGATCATTCATATATAGGGAAATATATTTTCTTTCCATAAGGGGACATTCAGTACAATCTATATTGTTTATTTCGAATATATACAAATGTCACGTTTAGTTTGTCAAGAGATTTAAAGTGCCACTTTTGAAGAGTGTGCATACGTGCTCTAGTATGTAAGAAGGAGCCTATGATTGAATCTGTAAATAAAGCAATATAACTGAGAAAAATGAGAATTAGTCCTCAGATGCCATGTCCAAAAATCTGGCATTAATTCGATCTCAAACGGATTAATTAAAAGAAGTTATTACTCCACCACCTGCCTGACATTAACCAACGTGGTTGAATGACAAATCAGCGACGATACAGTTTCGGTTTCATGACTAGCTAGATGATTTCTTTAATGATGCACCATACTATGGTAGTTAAGAAACGAGTTACGTTGTTGTACAGGAAACGCACCCCTAAACTGGATTATATAACAGCAGACTGATAGCTATAAAAGGAGGGAAGAAGTGCTTCCAATCATTGTGTTCTTGTGTTAGCAATGGTTCCCTCCAAAGAAAGATGTGCAGCCATAATCGCTTTGCATCAAAATGGCCTCACATGCAAGGAAATTGCTGCAAAGAATACTGCACCTGAAAGAACCATTTAGAGGATCATGAAGAACTTGAAAGAGGGACGTTCAACTGCAGTGAAGAAGGAATCGTGTCACCATCAGTGCAGAGCTGCTCAATATCAGCAGCAGGTGGGTGTGAGTGCATTTGTACGCACAGTGAGGTGAAGACTTGTGGACAACGGCCTGGTGTCAAGAAGGGCAGCAAAGAAGCCACTTCTTTCCAAGAAAAACATCAAGGACAGACTGATATTCTGCAGGACGTACAAGGATTGAACAGCAAAAAACCTGTTTGGGACATCTGGAAAATCAAATGTCTGTAGAAGAAAAGGTGAACGCTAACATGAGTCCTGTGTCGTGCCAACAGTTAAGTATCCTGAGACAATCTATGTGTGGGGTTGCTTTTCATCCAAGGGTATGGGCCCTCTCACAGTTCTTGCCATGAATAAAGAATAGTATCAAAACGTCGTGCAAGAGCAACTTCTCCCAACGATCCAGGAGCAATTTGGTGATGATCCGTGCATTTTCCAGCATGATGGAGCACCATGCCACAAGACAAGAGTGATAATGAAGTGGCTCGGAGATCATTACATTGAAATTTTGGACAGGCAGCTCCCCGGATCTTAATGTCATAGAGAACCTGTGGTCATTCCTCAAAAGGCGAGTGGACAAGCAGAAGTCCACAAATTGTGATAAACTCAGCCATCAGTCAAGATTTGGCCCAGATGCTGATATCCATCCAGCATGCCAGAGTGAATTGCAGAGGTTATGAAGAAGAACGGTCAATACTGTACATATTGACTCTGCATAATATTGAATGTTTTTGCCAATACAAGCCTTTAAAATGTATGAAATGCTTATCATTGTTTTTCAGTATACCACAGAAACGTGAATAAATAATCTACGAATATAGAAGCAGCAAACTTTGCGAAACAAAATTTATGTCACTGCCAATACTTACTTTTGTCCACAGCTGTAGTACCTTGTAGTATAAGCAAGACTGTCCATGCCCTCCTGCAATTGCATGTCACTTAGCAAAAGCTGCCTTGTTGCACATCTTTTAGAGCAACATACTGTATAGACCTATATCAGTACTATGAGTGTGTGAGAGTGTGTAGGAGGAGTGTGAATTGTAAGACATGCATGCAAACTCCTCAGCCTGGTATGTTATGGGAGGTGTAACAATAGAGAAAAAAGGAGGAAAACAGATTGCAAAAGTCCTTATATACTGACAATTTTTAATGCACCAAACTTTAAAGACTTTTAATGATCGCTTTTTTGAGGAAACATGAAGAGATCACATAATAACAAATCTTTAAGTGGGCTGAGAGCTTTCGAATCAGTGGTTCGGATTGTGTATCAAACTGCCAAAGTCACGTGAACTATTGAAATTTCGAAACACTTATGACGTAACAAAGCCTCGTTTACTGAAATCACGTGACTTTGGCACTCCGAACCACTGATTTGAAACAAAAGATTCGTAAAGCTTCAAAGCAGTGTTTTGAAATCGGCCATCAGATGTTGTTGAAAAGTCGTTATTTTGTTTTTTGGCGCACAAAAAGTATTCTCGTCTCTTCATAACATTAAGGTTGAACCACTCTATTCACATGAACTGTTTTAAATATGTCTTAGCTTTCTGGGCATCTGAAAGTGTTAATTATCTTGCTGGCTATAGAGGCCGCACTGAGCCATCGGATTTCATCAAAAATATCTTAATTTGTGTTCCGAAGATGAACGAAGGTCTTACGGGTGTGGAACGACATGAGGGTGAGTAATAGGTTGTTTGCACATGACGTCATTGCTGCACGCGAAATGCGGCTGGAGGGCAAGGAGTGATTTTTCTATATAGGAATCCTATCACAAACTCAAAATTCCTTTGTTTTGCGTCGTTTATGGTTGCTCAAATCTATCAAACCGAGAAACCACAATGAGCTTTTATCGTTTACGTAACTTATATTGTTTTTTAACTTTAAAAGTTGTCACCTTCTATAGCGGTTTGCCTCTGCCGATACTGAAATGAATATGGATACCTGCTTACCTTTTTTTGTTTTTGACTTGGTTAAATAATCACATTCTTCATGGTATCGTTTGCAGGGAAGAAAAGATATTTTATCCCATAGCATGATCATTTGGTGTTTTCACTTCAGTTTTGAAATGTTGTTCTGGTTACCGTGAAAACAGTGTCACGCGCTGCTGCTTCAGCCATCATATGGTAGAAAATGTCCAAATAAAAAAAAATGTGTTTAACAAGCTGACAGAAGTCGATCCATTTCTTTGTTGAAAGGGTGTAAATGTAACTGTAGTTTTAATGTTTTCTTTGTAAATATACACCTTCCCATATGACCACGGAGGAGAATCGGAGGGGCATTCAGCGGACAGACACACTGTATTTTTTTTATTTATTTTTTTAATTTATTTCAACAAATGACAACCAAAATCAAACCCACAGAAGCTTGTGAACAGTTTTGAAGTGGCTGCGTGCAAGTTATACTCATTCACAAGCCGAGTGAGAGTCGCAAATGTAGTGTTAATTATTAAACCAAACAAAATACAACACTTTCAAAAACACTCAGCTATGTGATTATTTTATTGAGTGATAGAGAGTGGGTTCAATCAGTGACATTATTAGATTTGATATATGGCGTCTCCCTGTCACCACCTCAACCTGCTTCCCTTAGTGTGTTTTTACACGTAGAAAAGGCGAAAATTGTATTACACCCTCCAGTTTTTTCCCTGAACAATGTGCGCTTCTGTTGCAATTCTCAATTCAGCATAAATGACCTTCAATGGCGACATTTTTCACAATCACGACAGAAAATCAAAAATACTGCCCTTAACGTCACTAGCAAAAAGGCAGCGCGATATAAACAAACCCAGACCTGAACACGGCGTGATGGCAGCTTCACATTCTCTATATCTACCTCCTCGATGGCAGTCAAGTCTTTCAATTCAGTAGAAAAATCGCTCCTCTTCATAACATAAGGTTCACGTCCAAAATATGTTGTAATTTTCTGTTTATACCTTTCTAAACCAGCACAGTACAGACTTTTCCCCATCTCTTCCATTCTAACTTTCACTGCTTGCCCTCCACATTAATTTTGCGCGTCACCAGAACCACGTGATTGCAAACAACCTATTAATGACAGAAATTTCATTTTTGGGTGAACTAACCCTTTAAAGTATTATTTTATCCATATTAAGTATTATTTTATTTATTAAATTAAAATTATGTCTTTATTCACTCACTGACATTGTTCCAAACCGGCATGACCTTTTCTTCTGTGAAACACAATAGAAGAAATTCTACAGAATGTAATAGTTGCTCTTTTCCATGCAATTACAATGAATGAGATATTAGGATTTCAAGCTTCAAAACTATATTCAGAAGACTTATGGGCCACTTTAATGATACTTTTCACTGATTTTTAATCGGTTCTAGAAACACCTACACCACCACGAAGATTTTTTTTAAAGAAATTAATTATTTTATTCAGCAAGGAAGCATTAAATTAAAATTGCCAGTAAAGGCTAGAGATGAGTTGACTAAACGATACTGCTGCTGCTAGACGACATTGGAAATACTGGTCATTTACATTTTTTTTTTGCACACTGATGTTTTGCTTTATATTTTTTACAAAGGCTACATTTATATTATTGTCAAGTTAATGCTGCATTTCAAAAATAATATATAATTTTCAAAAGTGTATATTGAAAAGTGTATTCAAGTGTACAAGTGTATAATCATTTCATTTTACCTCAGACCTTGCATGCATTTCTTTTTCTCAGTGTCACTCACTCGCAGCAGGCTCAGAAAAATGTCCACTTGGAAAACGAGCACATGAAAGAATAACAAATACACCAAATTGTAATTAGAAAACAATTTTACAGGATTCAAGGTTCACTTCATAGAGTATTGCATACTGCACATTGCAACAACAGGAAGTAAGATTTCCCAATACAGCGTCAAACTGTGATCCAATTAAAGTGTAAACAATCCAGCATAGTAATTCCAAATTTCCGCACTATTAAGTAGCTACAGATGTGGAAATAAAAACAGCAAAAAGGCCTTAAGGCTATGTTGAAACATATGCCTTGTTGTTTTTTTTTCTCTCTGAGTTGGAAATAAAGGGAGGGGAAAAAGCACCGGTTATATGACCACCAACGGGTGCAGTGGACAAACAGTTCTGCATTAATGCACATCCTAGTCTGTGACAGACAACCATGTGGCTCCATTAAATCTCTACCCCATAATGAGATCCAAAGCTACATCACTAGGCTGGCAGGCTCATCCCCAGAGACACTAAGACAGGAAGAGAGGGGAGGAGATGGAGAAGATGTGATGAAGAAGCACAGTACAAAACAACTACAACAAAGCTGACAAGCTTAAATTTCATAAAAACATCAGACTTATTCAAGAACATTATAATTGTAATTCTTGGCTCGAATCAACCAAGAATATGTTTTCAAAAGAAGTTGCAAAGACCAGATTATCATGGTTTGAATTGCTCTTTGAATTAGCAACAGGCACTTTACGTGCAGATAAAATAATAACAGCTTGTACAGAAGAAAAAAATATGACAGTGATAACGCATGTATGATCATGGTTCAAACACAAACAACGGTAAAAGGACTTCATGGGTACTTAGAGAGATTCGCTCATTTCTGGGAAAAACAGAGAACCAATACATTTTCACACATGCACAGCCTGATACTGCATGTTACTGACACCCACCCACACGTGCATAAAGGTCACACATACGCACACGCGGTGAAAAATTGACTGTGTCTTATCCTTGCACAGACAGGACTAAAAGAGCTGACTGGCTTTCTATTGTACCACCTGTATTATTATAGTTGTTTTCAGTACATTTTAAGTTAAAAAGCAGATTCTGGTAATTCAAGCAGATTGGTATTACATTATATAACGTAATAAAATATGCAGTTATAAGCTCTAAAACTTACAGGCACCACATGCCATCCTGTAATACCTGAAACATCGTCACTGTATTTTGTATAGTGAATTTCTACATTTTAATAAAAATATTATTAGGCTATAAGTATACATTATAATAATATTATTACATCGTAACTGTTTGTGGTTGCTAAACAACATAGAATATAGAATGTGCAGGCACAGGTGTGTTTATAGTCACTATTACTATTAACAACCAGAATGGTTGCAGAAAAGGTGCACCTATCTGTTTTAAAAACAATTCATTAAATGCTTAAAATAATAACTCTTTGCACAAACCACAGTTTGAGGACATAAAACTTCCTGCGCTGTAACAGTGACAATGGCAGGTTTAAATCCTCAGCTCATCTTTTTACCACAGTCATGCACACATTTGCAAAGAGATAGAGCTCTGGTTTCCTCTGCAGGGACCTCCTGCTCTCACTTCAGCATTTCCTTTGATGTAAGCAACGGCACTAGCTTTACATGAGTGTGTAAAAACACTGCCATCCAGTTTTCCGTTGTGACATTATATGGATTCCATGTACTTCATTATGAACAGGTGCTTGGAATAACACCAGCACAGCACTGACAGGGAATCTATCTGTACATCTATGCCCTGACATGAGAATCAATGTCTCTGGCAGCCTCTTGATGAATGGTTAACATTAGCGTTACTATGCACACAGTACATTTGCTACCACTTCTATTAGCATGCAAATGCACACAGAGTATCCTACCTTCAAGAAGCAAGGGAACTCTCACTCATATGCATCTCCCTGTACTAGTTTCCTTTTAACCTTGGGACTTAATACCATTAACATTAATCACACAACTATTTGTAGATGCAAATGTTGAAATCATGCTTAAGGACTGGCCAAAGTGAGAAAAAAAACTATAAGAGTTGATAGATGATTCATGATAAGAGTTGATGGATGATGCTAAAAGCAAAAAAAAAAAAAACCTGGGGGAAAAAAATGACCAAAAAATGTATTCTACATTTTTACATTTTAATTTCTACCATAATTTAACCGTGGTGAGCTGTCTTGCTTATGTGCCAGCTTTTAATAATTCAGCATTAGGTTTAAATAATTCAATTTTGATTTAAAAAGTAGATATTGCATTTGAAAATTTAAAGACATGAGAAATGAATGCAGCTGGGGCTCTACATGTATGCTTAATGCAACATTTGACACATACACAATCAAACTTTAATTGCCTAAAAACTGCACTTCAACTGTGAGACTGGATTTTAATGAAACATAATAATACATTATAAACTGCTCATTCTTTCAATCCCATGTAATGCAGTCAAACACCGCAAGGAAGGTGCTGATTACGATTCGAAAATCAATATTTTGCCCTAAAAAGATTACACACTTGGGATCTATTAGGTTGCTATAAATACACAACTGGAGAGTTCATCCTTCAGTGATAAGCACTGTTTGCTTTCGCAATAAAACAAACTGGGCTCGATGAGCTCCGGCACATTATTACTTTTCCACAGTTGCATCATTTTACTGCTTGCCTCAAGACACAGCCTCTCTGTTTGCTCACAACCACATGGACCCGACAGGTAATTGGTTTTACTTTGAAAAGAGCACCATGTGGATGTGTGTTTTTTTTTTTTTTTTTACCCCTATGAGAGGTCTGATGGAACTTGTGTTTATTGAGACAGATACTACAACTGGGGCAGTGGGAAAATCAGCCATGTTAAGCATCAGCCATGAGAGTAATCTGGGGTAAATAAGCAATGGATGGGAAGAGACTGCGTGGAGAAGAAGGGGCTCGAAACAGCAGGCGGCAAAGAGCGATCTGACTCAGCCGCGAGCCGAGGGTGGGTGGGACCTCACAGTGCGAAGGGACAAAAACTACTGACACCTAATCATTACACCCACTACTGACAGATATGTTATTAGTGAGGGTGGAAATAATTAAGTGAAGTCGGCAAGTCAAGGAATGCAATTTGGGAATAGCTTTTCAAAGAGCAGGTTACCTTGTGCCTGTGGTGGGGCAGCGGAGGTGGTGCTGCCCCTGTGGTGTACAGCGATACATTACTGTGTCACATTCTAAAGTTGGACAAGAGAGAGGAAAACAATACTGCTAAACTTTTGAATTGTTCTCTCACAAAAACACAAGCTGCGCTGAGTGTACCTACATTTTATGTCCTTGTTACAGAATATCATGCATTTTTAATGAACTGCATTATTGTTTAATAAGCTTCTCTTTCTGCTTCCATGGAAATATAATAATTTTTCTTTCAATGGTCTTAAAATAGATAAATGAATTATTGAGTTCAGTTGGCCTTGACTGTCAGGTAATATTTTTTCAGAGTATATTTTTGGAGCCATGTTCAGTGTCCAAAACAAAATTTACATTTTAAACTGACATTTTTGGATTAGTTCAGGATTAGTTCACTTTCAAATGAAAATTACCCCAAGCTTTACTCACCCTCAAGCCATCCTAGGTGTATATGACTTTCTTCTTTCTGATGAACACAATCGGAGTTATATTAATAAATATCCTGACACATCCGAGCTTTATAATGGCAGTGAGCAATACCAATGAGTATAAAGCTGAAGAAAGTGCATCCATCCACATCATAAACATACTCCACACGGCTCTGAGGGTTAATAAAGGCCTTCTGAAGCAAATCGATGTGTTTGTGTAAAAGAAATATCCATATTTAACAAGTTTTGAAGTAAAATATCAAGCAAGTTACGAAAAAAATGGACAGTCGCGTCAGTTAAGCTTTTTCTGTAAGTTGAATAGGGAAGGCATAGGACGTAGCGTAAGCTTTTTGAACTGCGAGAGGCATTACACTTTCTTCCGAAGTTGAATACGGAAGACGGTCTGGCGGAAGCTAGATATTTTATATCTCCGATTGTGTTCATCAGAAAGAAGAAAGTAATATACACCTAGGATGGCTTGAGGGTGTGTAAAGCTTGGAGTATTTTCATTTGAAAGTGAACTAATCCTCTTAGTTGTGCTACTTTGAAAGTTGCTACCACAGAGAAACATATCATTAACAGAGCATCAAAGACTTGTTTAAATAGGTTGTTGATTTGGATATAATGTTTTTCCCATGATGGCATCATCACTCACATGTTTGAGAAACTTGAATACGTAAGCAATAAGGTACGAGAGGCTGTGCTGTATCGTGAATAAGTCACGGCTGAAGGGTGTTGTTAGGGCCTGCAACCCCTTCAGCCGTGACTTATTCACGATACAGCACTAGCCTCGAGTACCTTATTGCTTTTATAAAACGGTTACCACACAATACAAATATTAAAGCCAAAAATATGTATCAATGCAACTTTCATGAAGTAAAATCACTAAAAGCCTTCCTTCCACCGGAAAAAATAGTCCCTGACTGCGAACAGCAACAGAAGTTACATTATTACGCCATTAGATGGCGGCAAACACTGCCTTTATGAGTGTGTCAGTCAGTAGCGAAGACTTTTACATTGAAAAGACTAAATTGCTGTAAACACGGAACAAGACGCAACTGACAAATGCTTTGACTAGCGCTGTCAGTCACGGGAAAACCCCTTAACTGTTAAAAGGACAAGATAATACATCGGACATTTAAACAGATTTTTTATTATGAACATAGGACTGACCTGAAGGAAAATGCTAAATCTGAATGCAGGTAATAAACTCGCTCACGCGATCTCTTTCTCACAACACTCTTCTACATAATACAGTAAGCGTCAATGAACAATATCAATTGAGAACATACAGTTTACGTTGCTAAGGGTGTTGTGTAGTGATACACAGAACCGTTGGGTGAAGGTGTGAATAAAACACAGCTATTGACCAATCAGAATCAAGGACAGGAACTAACTGTTTTATAAAATAAGATGCTCAGTACAGCAGTACCTTCATAACTGTCTCATAGTGATAAAAAATCAACTTGGAAACCCCAAGCAACATTAGGATCACAGAACAATCTGTACAGTAAAAGATCATAACTGAGGGTGCTCAGCAGCCATACTGGTTAATGTAGCTCAAGCCACATTTTCTCTCATGCTGAATGATATTTACTACTACACCACCTGGATTAATATGAAGCCAAGGCTATAGGCTGGAAAAGACCAAAAAAATGTGTAATAATAAGGAACTGAAAGGTCATGTAAGCTAATGAGCATGACATGCATATATCAGCAGAACATTTCCTAAAAACATTTCCTTCACTTTCCCCTCTCTGTTATAGATATATTCCAGCTGCCCTTGTGTAAAACTACACCTTGGACACCTCTCCTCCCTGTAAATACGGTGCTAATGTGATTAGCATGCCTCTAGGGCTCATTACAGAGAACGTAATTAGCAGTCAGAGGAAGAATAAAAGGCAACATCCATCCAGAAGATCCAACTTGTTTTCACAGTTTCATATTTACATGTTTTACCAAGCAGCAAATTCATTAAAAACAACAGAGGTGGCTTGAAGAGATCATTCTCTAATCATATTGTTACCGATCTAATGCTCAGGTTTTGATGTAAACAAAAAAATGAACAGAAAGAAGGCCACCAACCCCGATGAGATGGCCTGGCAATGACATCAGCAGCTTGCTGTCACCATAGCGATGGAAATCTCCCAGGGAATACAGAGACCTGGAATGCTAGTAAACATCTCAATGGACAACCTTATCCCCTCGGTCAGCTGAAATGTATTTTGGCCTGTAGCATTATTCTTGAAAAAGTGTACTATCGTTAGTATTTGTTTTTCAAGCCATACCACTTTATGACCTCAATTTTAAAGTGCACTTAGGTTTTCACCATTATGATGTAATGTGGGTGGGTATATTATCGCATTTAAGGATATGTTAAATACATACACTCATTAAATAGAGAAAACGTTGACTCAAGTTACAACTCGAGGAAAGCAATTTGTAATGTTTATTTCCATTACTGTGAATCAATAAAAACATCATAAATAATAATGGCAATGCAAGATTATTGCTTAGTCTAATGTTGTGGGGGAATTTCCTCAATGCTGTAATGAACTCTAATCCTCGCATTTTTGGGTAAAGAATAAACTATATTATTTGGATAAAGAATAAACTTTGCATTTCTGTATCATTTGTTGGCAGATAACGCTCTGGGAATTCAATATGCATTTCTATATACTTTGTTTATGTAATTGGTTTTTGTAAAACATACTATTCCCCTCATTGTCTGAGTAATTCTGTTGGCTTTATTTGTTTTGCAGTGATGAAACATAAGCAGCGTGTTTGTGTGGGGAAACCTTGCCGTGCTGGCATCCTTCCCCAATGTCTCAGCAGTTTTTAATTAAAATGCTCCATTTGTGCCACCTATCCTGGTTGGCTGAGAAACTATATAAGAATAAATTGCTGCCCTCATCTCCAGGCAGATGGCCAATGCTTTGCATTTTGCAGCCTTTTATTTAACATCAATGGGAAAGAGGAAAGATGTAAAAGTATTACAATCAACTTGCAGTGATGTGATTGCAGTGTCCCTGCAGCTGCAATTTAACTGATGAACAGCTAGCTCCATCAGTAACACTAATTTAGGGTTCAGTTCTCACTTTTGACTAGTTGCCTATTAGCTTGCATATTACTAGAATATTGGTTGTTTATTACTACTTATAAAGCACATATTAATGCCTTATTCTGCATGACCTTATTGTCACGGTTGGTGTTGTAGTATTCAATGCACGATGAAGGAGATATCTTCAGTAACATTTAATGGAGTACTATGAACAAGGAACAGGAAGAAATCACACCTACAAACACCACATAACATAATCAATACAGGACAAAGACTGGACTGAAACTGAAGGCTTAAATACATAGCAAACAAGGGGTTAACGAGACGAAATTAACAAGACACACCTGAACTGAGGACACTAATTAATCTGTAACCAAGACAACAAACAGGCAGGCACAGGAGGAGAACTGAAACAATTTACAAACTAGAAAACTGACTAAGAAACTAAAGACAGGGAAAATGTTCATGTTAACTAATCGAGCGCAGCGTTAGTTCAGTCAGGCCACGTAGGCATAGTGCTGCGACCAGCTGATGCGGTCAGCTGTCAAATCGCTCCAATCACTACCATTCTCCTATTAGACACGGGACATATATACGTGGCATTACTGCTCGGTAAGTATGCTCAAACTGCTCGCAATCCTCCCTCCCTCCCCATTATAAGCATGAGCATATTACTGTGCACCTTCTGATTGTCGTCTTCTTTTGTTTCAGATCACTAAGGCTTTCAAGTCCCGGCTGGCATGGACCTCACTGCTGAGAGACACTCATCCTCATAACCAAGCTACAGTATAGATATCCCACTGCCATATCTACACGATTACCATGTTCGTTTTTTAAGACATTACTAAGTGTCTTAATTGTCTATGTATTTTCAAGCTGATGGTTCCGGGGGGTTAATGTTAAAGCTCTTGTATGTTCAATTAATTTTGGAGCAAGAACCCCCATAAGGAACCATACCGCCAAAGATAAATTGTGTTCAATAAACTCAAGTAACTTGCCAAAGTGGTCCTGTCTGAAATGTAGTTAATTAATGTTAACTAATGAACCTTATTGTAAAGTGTTACCGAATTTTCTATTGCTGTTCTTTAGCTGCCACATTATTTCTTGATTTGCTATTAAATCTCGAAGGATATGTTTGATATTTGTAAAAAAAAAAAAAAAAAAAAAAAAATTCAAATAATGGCAATTCATTTCTCCTTCAGTGAATCATTTTCTTGAGGTCATTTTACACCACCAAACTGCATTTAACACAATTAGCACCTCCCCTTGACATTTCTCCATTTCTCTCAATTGCTTTCTCTCAACTGTCACACTTCACTATGGCCCAATGCGGACGATGTTCTATATTTTACAATGTCAGGTTTACTCTCTCATTATCTCTAGTTAGAAAAGGTCACTGCTTCTGTGTTGTTTTTCCTTGCACAAAGACAGTTCTACAACAGTGTTGTGCGACCTACTACAACACAAACACATATGGCTTGGGTGCCTGTTGACAGCCCACACAATTAGACTTCTTTCTGCCTACATCAAATCATCAAATATGTAGTTAGTGTAGCTCAGTGTGTTACATAAGAAATGATTTGACTGCTTGTTTTGACACATTTCATATACTGTAAGTACACCTAAAGTGAGACAAACCGCAACATTCCTACACGAAAGTAGCACATCACTGTATTAATTAACTACATTAAAATACACTGCAACATTTTAAATAACATGAAATTAAACTTATGAAATTATATTCAAGATCTTCTTTTCTTTCACATTCAAATCTAAAGATTATATTAAATTTGATCTTGCTCTCCTTCAAACAAGTCTAAAGTAAAATGCTATAAATTGCATTCAAATAGTTTGAAATGTAAAGGATTTGATCAAAAGTGTTTTGTCTGTTTTGAAAAATGGAAATGATACATTATAATAATAAAACAGTTTAACAATTTAAGTAAATGTGTTTTCCCCCATCATCATTTACTGTACTTAGGGATCCAAGCAGATGGAATGAAAATTGTTGAAATTAATGTCAAACATAATAAAGTTATTTCACTTTCATTTTCCAACATATATACTGTGTAAATTGCTCATATTAAATTTTATAAAAGAGAAACTTTATGCTTCTTAAAATGCAATGACCAGAACTGACATATCGCATTTATATCTACATTTTTCCAATCATGGCTTGACATAAGTCACAGGAAACTGTTTTTCATATTTTCCTCATATTTCCGTGACAATGTGCTTAGCTCCGAGTTTAAGATAATCTAAATGGAGAATGAAGACACTTTCTGGAAAGTGTAAAACAGTATCTATTCCTTTTGAAATAAGATCCTCGAACCTACACCATATCCACTATGTGGAAGATTGCGCTCATTCAACACAGAGGAAGGCTCTTCTGTTGTGATTTAAAAATGTCTGACGGATTATACATGGGATGGAAACTTTAAAGACATAGGTCATGTTTAAGGTCAGGCGTATGGTGTTAGATACCAATCTGGCTCATGCTGTTATGACAACCTTGGAAGAAACACTGTGAATGGATCTGTGCCTGTATATATTGTGTTTAGTATCAAGAGACATCATTCTGTCAAACACTACTGAATGCCAATGATGAATGTCCTAATGCTACACGTGTAAAGAACACAATACTGAACTACGTAACAGCCTTAGAATCTGCAGAGCAAAGCAACAACAAATGAGCAAGATGGAAAAATGAAATGACCCCACATCCGTTTGTCCTTTTGGAATGAAAAGACGTGGACGTATTTAAGAGAAGGGGGCTGATGTGCCAATCCTCAATCATTGAGATGCAGAGAGCAGCTTACTGCACTGTGCAGAGGAATGATGAAATAAGAGCTAAAAATAGCAACCTCCCAGGATCCCCCTTTGCCCAGCACTGTAAACACCTCATTCTCAAAACAGTCCTGGGAAAAGCACATCTGCAAACCCCTTTAAAAAACAAGCGTGCTTATGCTTTACATACATGCTGCAGGCAATTATATATAAAACATACAATAATCAGTTTTTGAAAATGGTAACACATCTGTCTACATGAGTGGACAGCATAAAGAATAAGGCTATTGATTAGGTTGTGTTGTCCATTGATATTTATAAAGCTTATTGTTATTTACATTCTGATAGTATTAATGCCAAGATTATAAATGCATGAAGACAGGAAAAAAACAAAACAAAAAAAAAACAACAACTTTCAATTGCCATAATATCTTAATTTCTATTCTATATATATATATATATAATTTTTTTTATTTTATTTTTTTTTTTTTTAAATGGCCCACTATTAAAATGTTATGAATAATCAATGCCACAATACGTAAAAAGAAATAACTTGACAAGGTGAAATCATATAAATGATGAGGCAATGTCCGTAACATTTTATCATTCTGTGTCATGAATTAAATCGCTATTTGCAGTCTAAATCCCGAGTAACTAATAAAGGAAATAACCTACCCACAGATGAATTCATTGTGTCCTCATCTCCTCGCTAGCCTGGAGTCGTGACTCCGGCTGTTTCTCAAAACCTAGCGACCTGCCTACCTAGACAGCCTTGTTGGGCATCAAATGCACGTGCGGCATCATCGTGTGCATGAGTTGAGCTGACTCGAAACGCTACGAAGCCCAATAATGCAGTGAGCGCTTCAAATATGACCCAAAATGGTCGCTATAGGTTTTAAAACGCAGCCTCCACCCGCTTCTGGATAACATAAACAAAAACATTGAAACGCATTATTTAAAGGCTTATTGATTGCTCAACATTAGGGGGGCTTAACAGTTCAAAGGGGGGTGCTAAGAAAAACAAATGTACATCAATAACTTCAATACCCTGCATTTATTGCATTTTACTGTTTAAATTTTCCATTTTACCTTAAATTTTACCTTTACAAGGTCTCATTGAAAAGTGTACACAGTTACTAAGCACATTAACCTATCAATTTTGCTTAACACTTTTATTACTTTATCAGCTCTTTCAACAATAGTTCATTAAAACTTGTCGACTACAGCCTCATACACATATAGGCGTACGTACGTCTATGTATACTGTAAAGGCGCCTGTATAACGCATTAATCTATACGTTTAGATGAAAAACGACATTTTCTCTTTATTCATCACCACTAGGCTAGCTAGGGCGAACAAAGTGCAAGAATTTATATTAAAATCTATATTATTTGACATTTATAACATTAGTGAATATTCAAAAGATCAGGGTAGCTACTCACCAATAGCAGATTACAACACAAGAGAAGAGGACAATATCTTTGTTGTTATCTTCTGAAATATTCCGAGATGTGTCTCTAAAGCCTGCGGTCTTTTGCTTCATATTTCACTGCTCTCCAATATGTTGGCTGTTGACGAGGCGCTTGATCGCTATTCCTAACGCGCGCGCCATACCTGAACGTGCAATGACTCCTCCCCCAGTAAAACCTTTGTTTATAGGCACATTTACAACATTTATTAACCCTTATTTTATTTTTATTTTTTAGGTTTTTAATGACTTTTTTAATGAAAGTGACACAGAGTAAAAAAACAGGAAAATCATTAGAAAATCCTTGGGGGGGCTGCGCCGGTGCTAAGCACATTTCTGGTGGGGCTATAGCCCCTGCAAGCCCCGGCCTAGCGCTGCCACTGAATTTAAGTAAGTAATCTTATGATATTTTTATCTTTATACTTTATTACACAGCAATAGCATATAAAAATAATACGTAGGAGTTGTAACATATACAAAAGACCTGTGCATATTACTGTGATGCGTTCCCATTTACTTTAAATGTACACTCGCTATAGTATCTTTCCTAAACATTTAGGGTTGGTCATTTTCTGAGAGGCTAGCAATAGCAAGCTAGCTTTGAAAGCTTAAGATCCCAAACGCATTCGAGAAATAAATTAAAACATATGTTGACAGGCAGGTAGGACATCCCATAGACATGTCTATGGGACATCCTATAGTATACCTCGGACCGAGGGATATGATTGGACGAACATTTAATGGTCCTACGCCTTCCACAGACGATATAAATACACATAAATACATCTAGACCACTTAAGTTAGTGATTGCTATCGGGATGTGAAGAGACTTTCAACCAGCATAACAAAAAAAAAAAATGTTTTGAAGCAAATCATCTACTCTACCTTTAACGTGAAAATCCACGCTGCCATGTTCTAGTCTACTTCGTTAAATGGGTGAGGGAAGTGTCGGACCACGCCCTCTTCACAGAATTAATCATGTTTTGAGTTTGAACTTGGAGCGATCCAAGCAAATCTGCTGACTGAAGGAGAAAAGAGATGTGATTCTGAGACTGAATAACCATAATAACCGAAATAACCATAAAGAGTCTGTGAACTAATTTTTGGACTAAAAAATTCGAATGACCACGATGAATCCAATATGCGTGTGAGCTGGAGGGAAACCCGTTTCATCAGTAGGCCTACTGTTTTTCTTACAAAGCAACAACTTTGTGTAATTTATTGTTTTGACTCATCACGGTTAGAATCTGAAATTTTCCACCCATAATTTTCTCTGTGGGAATTCAGGTACTTTGACTCAAATTTAATGAAAAACATTTTTTTTTTTTTTTTTCAATGTATTAGGTTGTCATGGGGTTTGGGGTGAGATCTCGTGACAGGCATTTTGCTGCCAGGGTGGAGGAGACAAAAAATATTGGTTACCATGGAAATATTTTCTCATGCCATCATCACGCATCCACTCTGGAGAATTCTTACTCTAAGGTTGTTGCTTATCAATATCTAAGAATGCTTCCTGAGTTTACAAATGTAAATTATCTTTGAGAAGAAGGATTTGTAAAACAATGTCAGTCAAAGCCTTAAAATAGATCTGTAGTGGCCTGTTTTATATTACACTGACTCTACTCTCCTGTCTTCCTCATGCTGCACGGTACCAGACTGAAATACATGGTGTGAATCTCTAAGTAAATATCCCAAGACTATATTCCAATAATAACAACAATTATAAAAATACATTAAAAGGAAAAATAATGTACCACTGGCTAAAATACTAAATACTATGCTGCCCTCCTATGGTGAAAATAAAAAGCACAAGTGAATCCAAAGACCTATACACTTATATTTCAGTCTCATCTTTAGTCTATAAACTAATTAACATGTTTATTAATGAAAATTTCAAAGTAAATATTCAAGTTCTTCCTCAGCTTCCCAATCCCTGTTGGTTATTAAGAGCTGGAGATCGTAATGTGTGGTAGGAGAGGTTTCATTATTTAGGGATTCAGAGGCCGCCTGTATTTGTAACAGATTTATGGCAAGATAGGTGGATCATCTAATGTACCTCAGGCAGAGGCCAATAATTAAGGACCCAGCATGCCGTTCTGTGCCAGGTGTACCACCAGTCTGTCTGTCATCACCAGAAAGGAGTGAGATTGCCTTTAGCTCACTCCTCCAGCCTGCCCATATAATTATGAATCCTAATTGTCACCTGTATCTTAATAAACCAGAATTATTAAGGGTAAAAGATGTAATCTTTTAGTATAGTTAATATGTTGGGGTTTTGGAGTGTGTCTTGTAGTTTTAACCAAGTCTGGATATATAGTGCAAATCTACTGCTTTTAAATCTTAAGCATCCCATAGGAATACAGGCAAGAAAGAGGTTTTGTTTAATAATTCATGCACTCATACTGAAGAAAGAGAGGAGAGGTGTTAAGACACAGGCAATTAGTCTATAGCACTTTAATGAGCTGTGCCTATTCCAGGAGCTTTTACCAGGTTAAAGAACACTGTTCTTCAAGATTATGCTACTGCCTGTTTTATAGAAAATATAATAGACCACAAAAGACAGACATACAATTACTATTCAAGCCTTGTTTCAGATTCTATACACTTTTCTTTGTATCATTGTACAGCATTGTTGGATTTTACATTGCCCAAGGCTACTCTTCAAACATTATTACTGTAGAAACTAGATGGCTTTTGTATAGATGAATATGTTTTTTTTACCCCTGCCCCCTCATTCCCCTCTAACTCTGTTGCCATTTCCTTACAAGGCAATTGTCTTGTCTGGAAAGTTTATTTTTACATTCTTTTCATCGGATTAAAGTAATTCCTTTCAGCTGTGGACCTGTATCAGTGACTCAGAGGTTTAAAAATAGTCATGGAGGAATGTGATTCTGAAAGCAATAAGAAAACACGAAATTTCATTCATATGGGAAAATGTAGGCCAGACAATTCAAACATTTTTAGTTTTGTTTTTTTTTTAGATTAGGCCAGTGACACAACATAATGTGACATTTTTACTACTGTACAACACATCATTACTATACTTTTTTTTGGAGAAAATAATCATGATTTCAAACATTTTATAACTGGTTTTAAATTACATTACTGCTTTAGAAGTCTATTTTATAATTAATCCCTGCCATTTTAAAGATGTCTCCATCTTTTAACAGTGCTATAACATTGCAGCAGGGGTGTCTCCACAATGACCTTGCAGTTCCCAATCACAACTGCCAGGTAATTAACACCTGCACATACTTTGCCAACTTGTTAATTCATAGCTGTACCACATGGTAGCATCTGATAAATCTCACAGAAGAGGTATCCTGATTAAAAGAAAACTAAAATAACTCAAGCATGTAATGAATTAAGAACATAAGACCCAAGCAGATACTGATTATGTATTATTTTTACTTCCCTTAAAATTGCCTTTAGCAAGTCAATAGTTGTAAAAATCATGATTTATATGCATATTTTGTTTTGGGTGAATTTTAGAAAGGTGTATCAAATTAAAATTTAAGTATACAAGCACATTTGCTTTGACCTTCTTGATACGATATCCCAGCAAGATATGAGACTGAAATGTGGATGTTTAGAATCACTCTGTAAAGCAGTGTTGGGGAAAGGTACTTTTAAAAGTAATGCATTACAATATTCTGTTACTCCTTAAAAAAGTAACATTGCATTACTTAGTTACTTTTTATGGAAAGTAGGATTACTTTCCATTGTGTTGTGTTACTTTTGTGTTACTTTCTCTCACCTGGCTTGCTTGTTAGCCTAGTTTTTTGATTAAAAAAAAGTTCTGTTTTTGGCACATGTAAAGACCCTTTCACACCAGAAGTGAAATAAATAAGATTCATGTTGACATACATTCGCAAACTTCCTTAAGCGCTTCCCCTCGGGGGAATCCCCACCGTCATTTTGAAGTGGGTTCAACTACGTCAAGTGGATGACGGAAGTTTATCTGGACAAATCCTCGACCCCTCGATTTTGACAGAGGGAGCGAGTCTACTTATATGTACACTTAAGGCAGATCCAAAGACCACAATGCAACATTGTGTAGCTACACGAGAAAGCTCCCGTTGCAAAGCATTTGTCCTTCGTGTCAGTATTTCATAAATAGAACGAGGCATCAGTTTACTGTCCTCTGAAGGGCACTTCGGAGTGAAAACAATCATGGCCGCCATATTGAAGGGTCGTTCCAAACCGAAGTGCTCAAAACTGGCCACTTCAAAGGGCCCTTCGGAATGAAGGATTTCGAAGGGTACAACTGATGGACACTTAGGGGCCCCATGATCCTTTGCACAGGGAAGTTGTTTGTCGTCACAGAATGGATACAGGAGGCTTGGAGTTCGATTTTACCTATAAATGTATGTATAGTATTTTTCTATACTACTGTAATATTTATACAAGTTAGATTTGGTACATTATTATTTACATTAATACTTTACAGCTCCCTTTATCAGTCCATTCCAATGTTTCAAATACATAGACACAATGGCCCTGTCCCAAATGGCACCCTAAACCCTCACGGTCTTCCTCTGAGTCCGCACTTTCACGACGTAATGCCGCTTTGACTGCTGGGTAAAGTCCTCTGCATAGCTCACAGTCTTGTGGACTCAGCAGAAGTGCGCATCGAGGACGCATAGCAGCCGCATTTAAGCTTAAATGACGAATGGGACACCTTATGGACTTGTGGACTTAACGGACACGCGCACGTAGCGGCCATTGTAAGTCCACAAGACGAAAAGTGCACGTGCTATTTGGGACAGGGCCAATATACAATATGGTGCGATAAACCAAAAATAAATAAATAAATAAACTAACGTTAAACAAAAGGCGCAACTTGCACAGTCTACTCCTCCTTGATTGTCTCGTTAAGATGAAGGCAGAAGTGCGTTCCAAAAAAAAATACTTTTTTTGACCCCTACGCCCTTCATCCCTTCTAAGCTCTCACTCCGGAGGGTAAACCCTTTGAAGGGATTAGGGCATAGGGATGAGCCCTTCCGAATGGAACGCAGGGTATAATTCACTTTTTACGCGTACGCGAGACGCGAATTTCGTCATCAGAAGAGTACGTGGGTACTGTACGCGCACCGCGCATTTAATTATTTTTGCAGTAATTACTTTATCCACAAGGTGGCAACCGTGCCCTGGTGGCGTCGATTCACAAGGTAGTCAAAGAAAAACTGCATAAAAACAGAACAGACCGGAACGGATGCAAACTACAGCGACAACGGAGGCCTACATAGACGAGAGATTGTGCGAAGAGGTTAGAAAGTACCATCATTTGCACAACTCTAGCATTAAAGAATACAAATATTTTTTACATGGGTTGTAATTCGTGGCGAGAGATTGCTCAAACTGTGCATGCGTAGGAATCAAATGAAGTATACTTTCCAAGGCTGTGCATTCGACTGTGCGCATACACTAGCATTTGCGTAAAAAAAAAAAACTAAGTAGCTATACACAGGGCTTATGTATACAGTTTTTAGTCACGTCGCTCCGCTCGCGTCCGGTGTAGACAGGGTGTTGGGGCGTTCTATTTAAACACATTGCAAGAGTTCCGCCAGTATTGGACACTCGTGCAATGTAAGCAATGATGTATGTATATCTGAGTAATCGAGACGGAGGGAAGTTAGCGAGCTAACTTTACTAGTTACTTGAAAAATTATTTTACCCCAACACTGGTGTGAAGTTTAATGATCCTGGACTATTCCTACACTTAACCGAGCCCTTATAAAGTAGGCTATTTGACAATGTATATTTAGAGGTCTACACGCTAGTTGCATTAAACTCTATAAATGTCTTCTCAGTAAACTAGGTTGAAGCTTTATGATGTTCATCTCAGTACAGTCGAAAATCATTTAGTTTATCAGTGATTTACTGAATGAGGTCTGCTATGTGAACAATAGTAAACATTATTGCCCACTGAAATCCACTGTTGCATTTCTTTAAACATTCAATACTGGCATTTTTTTTTAGTCACTAAACTTGAGAATTGTAAAAAAAAAAAAAAAAAAAAAAAAATATATATATATATATTGAAGGTCAGCTACTTAGAAGATTACTATAGTAAATGGTTTCAGTCATGTTGTGTGACTTTGGCATGCTGGGAGATTAAAATTGTAAATACTATTCTGCTTCCATTCTATGCTGTTTTAAACCAACTTTAGTGATAATATACTGGATGTCTGAGGGTTAGAACCTAGTAATAAATAAATAAAAAATACAGTACATAATACATTTTTAATTACTTCACAATTATCTGAAATACTTAACTAGACTTCTGTAGTCTGATTCTGTAGGCTGATTTATGATCACAAATAATATGAGTTTTTTTAAACATGACTGCCACAAGAGGGTGCTCTCAGGCTAGCATAAAAAGCACTAGCTCAACTACTAGCAAGTGAACTTTGTGAACTATCCTTCTATTCAATGCTGGATGCCTATGGAGGAATCTGGACCAACAGAGACATGCTGCCCTCTGGGCCCATCAGTGAAAAAGTGCTTGCTGGTGGCCTTTGTGCAGAAAAAAACCCTTTTGTTTCAGCATACTTGTGTCCCTCTCTGGTCTGCATCAGCATTGTGGACTTTAGGTACATGCTGGACTCTTACTGGCAAAGCTGCTGAGTCATCAACATGGCCTGAACTATTGTATGGGGAGATTTACCAGGGGCTATTGACCAGCAACTGCCCACACAACTGACAGTTCATGCTCTCTGACAATGCAAACACACAAGCATTCATTCTTTTTAACATACAAATGGTTAAAAAACATGTGTGGTATTTATATTCATGTGAACAGGTACTACTAACAAAAACAAAATTCCAGACCACAGTATCTGTATAGTAAAAGGCCTGAAGAGGCAGTTTTTAAGCCATTTATTTCAGCCCTAATTCTTTACCTGTCATGCAGATTATAAATAAAGTTTAAATAAAGTGTTTAGGTGCAGCTGCATTTATCAGTTTTATTTTAAACGATTAGTTAATTAATTTATTGTAAAATGTACAGTTTGTCATGGCAGTACTCAAAAACAAACATGTAAATTCAATCTTGTTTTCTATAAAGTATAAGAGATCTAAATTTTTATATTTTAAAATTTAAGTTCAGAAACACCATTTAGAAACAATAAACCAACAGAGGGGAGTATTGAGTTATATCAACTGCAGAAACTGTTGAAAGCTATGTGATGAGAATGAATAAATACCACAATTTTTCTGGTTAACATTTGACACATATACATACACTACCAGTCAAAAGTTGAATTTTTTTTTTTTTTTTTTGAAAGAAAATACTTTTATTCAGCAAGGAGGCATTAAATGTGATAAAAAGATAGTAAAGGCTTTTACATTGTTACAAAAAAACAAAACAAAACAACAACAAAAAAAATCAAATAAATTCTGTTATTTTGAATTTTTTATTCATCAAATAATCCTGAAAAAAATGTATCATGGTTTCCACAAAAATATTACACAACACAACTGTTTTCAACTTTTTTAATAAGATTTTTCTTTTTTCTTTTTCTTGAGCAGCAAATCAGCATTAGAATAATTTCTGAAGGATCATGTGACACTGAAGACTTGAGTAATTGATGCTAAAAATTCAGCTTTATCATCACAGGAATAAATTACATTTGAAAGTTTATTAAAACAATTATTTTAAATTGTAATAATATTTTGCAATATTTATGTTTTTACTGTATTGTACTGTATTTTTGATCAAATGCAGCCTTGGTAAGCCTAAGAGACTTTTTCAAAATAACAAAATAAAACAGGAGACAGGAGATTAGGTGGGCTCAGTGTCATTTTTTATTAAATAGTTAAGGAACAATCAACTACACATTGAAAGACCTAAAACTCCTGAACACGGCGGATGGAGCCGACAGTAGGATGCATGGCATTCCAGTCAGTGAAGCGGCGGTATTCGCCTCTCTCCAACAAATACTGACGTCCCCTGTAGTTAGGATGCTCAAAGAAGACCCAGGCTCCATCCAAAACGTTACAGGACTGGACCTCACGGTGACGGAAGTGGTCATAGAGAGAGGGCCAGTCTTCACTGCACTCCATAACCTGACCCTGGAAGTCAGGCCGCTCATACAGACGGATACGGAAAATGCCAGCATGCTAAAACAGAGAGAGTAGTTTCCCAAATGCCATTACAAATTCATTTATTTCATGTAGGCCATTTACGAAAAGTAAACAAAGCAGCACCATCCAAATTAGCATAATGCTAAACTAGTCTATGCTGTGTGGTTTAAAAGGTAAAAAGGTCTGTTTTCCCCCTCATAGAATCTCATAAAATAAATTCAGATCCATACTGGGGGTTTTGTTTAAATCTCCTTCAAGAACAAAACAAACGTTCAGTAGGAAACAATACAGTGTTATTCAGCATCTGGCAGAGTTTAGGGCCAATAATATTGTTCCTGAATGATTAGTGTCGCACATATGTCCAGCATAGGTGAATGCTTTTGCTGGAAAAGAGGAAAACAGACCTGCATTGGGCAAAATAGCCTACGGTTCTCCAAACAGGGATGACTTACATTTCGCACCATGCGGCAAGACCTTATAGAGTCATTGTACCCCATCCAGCGCTGGTAATCAGGATACTCTCCCCTAGTTAGGATGTACTGGCAGCCCATGAAGTTTGGACGTTCATACAAAACCCAGGCCCCACTCTCGACTCGGATGGAGTTACAGCGGCTGAAGTGGGACGACAGCTCTGGGCAGTCCATGCTGCACTCAAAGGAACGTCCCTGAAAGTTTTTGTCCTCATAAAAGATAATCTGTATGGGAGAAGATGTAGACACATAGTTAAACAAAGGACAAGACTGTAGAGCCAGTTTATGCAAGCAAAATGTTTCTTACTTTTCCCATTTTGTCTATGTTTGAGGCTAATTTGATTCCTCCTTTTGCTGTATGCTGTGTATTAAAAGGGCAATGAGCGAGATTTATATGTTTCACATTGAGTTGCTCTGCCAGGCAAATCATTGTTATATGAATGGCTGCAGCATTTGCATCATCAACAGCTGATACTGCGATTGTTTCTAGATAGTTCCTGCAGATTAATGCAGTGGCCATTGTATGAAACCCTGACCTTTTGATTCTGCAATGGCTGAGTCCAGAAAATATTTATTGGTCCAATTAAATTGTTTTCCAGCTGCTGGTACTGGCAGAGTTCGAGCAGCACTGGCATCTAGCCACATGCTCATATTGTATGAGGCATAACACGGCCTTTAGAATGAACTGATGCATTTGTATTTGTGCCCCACCGCAAAATGTTCTACTGTTGGACAGCAGGTTCATTTAGTTGCACGATAACACAGGAACTGCGAATAGGCTATACATACAGTGCCTTGCGAAAGTATTTGTACCCCTTCATTTTTTTCATATTTTGTTTTGTTGATGCCTTATGCTAAACTACTTCAAATTACTTTTTTTCACATCAGTCTACACTCCATATACCACAATGACAAAGCAAAAAACAAACTTGTGACAACTTTGCAAATTTATTTAAAATAAAAAACTTAAATAATTACATTGCATAATTATTTGGAACACTTGAAATTTAGTTCAGGAGCATTCCAATTTTGCTTGTAGATGTTACTACACTATGAGTGGAGTTAATCTAGGGCTGGGCAATATGGCAAAAAAATAAAATCTCGATTTTTTCAGAACGATTGACCGATTCACGATTTCGATTTTTTTTTACTGTTTAACTGGTCAACTTAAAAACTCAACTACAATATGATTTAAGTAACATTCTCTTTATTAACAATCTGGTTAAAAAAAAGTTCCATTCCAAGTGCACCACACTTGAAGTGATCAACATGGTGTAATGTAAAACAATTTGTTAAATATCTTTGCAGAAAATATGACTGAAATATGAAGGCAAATGTTGTACAGTCTTATCTTAAACACATCCTATATACTCAGAAATAATATAAAATAAGAAAATGCTAAATATTTCTTAGCCAAAAAGTAATAGCAATAAATAACACCAGTAATAGGCTATTATTAACAGCAAATGCTTTGTAAAAACAGAAAACAGCAGCAGCTTTCAGCCTGTCACCATCATGCAAACATGAAATATCAAACAGGTTTACAGGTTTTTGCATGCCATTGCGCAATTTGTCCTATTGTTTTAATGTTTGGCGGACATGTTTAGGTGTTGCACTTGTGTCTCGCGTCTTTTGCAGCGTCTCATCCATGAAACAGCATTCTAAAAACACGGCGGTCAAGTAAAAAAAAAGCTCAACTCGCGTTTAATATCTTTGCCTTTTTTTCTCATTCCACTGCCTGCGTCTCATTTTTATAACGCAATAACGCATTTCTGAATGAACAGCCGCTTAAGAATAGTGGTGTTCTACGTTCATAGGCGTCACATGAGAGCGGTTAATCAGGCGCGCCGGCGCCATCATGAGGTCGGATCTTTTTTTTCTCTTAATGCGGTCTTCATTGCTGTATTGTCAACATGTCTAATTGTAACGCTTGCTAACATTTTTATTCAAAATCTTGATTTCTCAATTTAAAAAATAATAAAATCGAGGCAAAACATTAAATTCGAATTAATCCTGTGACCTGTGGCAAATTCAATTGAATGGGTATGACTTGGAAAGGCACACACCTCTCAATAAAAGGTCTAACAGCTGAAAATGCACATCAGAGCAAAAACCAATCCATGAGGTCAAAGGAACTGCCTGTAGAGCTCAGAGACAGGATTGTTTCAAGGCACATAAATGGGGAAGACTACAAAAAAAATTCTGCTGCATTGAAGGTTCACAGAAGCATGCAGCCTCCATAATCCTTAATGGAAGAAGTTTGGAACAACCAGAGTCATGACTAAAAGGCTGATGGTCACTCTAGTTGAGCTTCATCATCATATATGGAGATGGGAGAAACTTACAGAAGGACAAACATCACTGCAACACTCCACTTATCTGGGCTTTATGGTTATTTTTAGTGACAAGACTCGAGCCTCTCCTCAGTGAAGACATAAAAACCCACTTGGAATTTACAAAAAAGCACCTAAAGGACTCTATTAAACTGTGAAAAACAAGATTATCTGGTCTGATGAACCTCAGTTCCAAGCATCATGTATGGATTAAACTAGGTACTGCTCGTCACTTGCACAATACCATCCCAACAGTAAAGTGTGGTGGTGGCAGCATCATGCTGTGGGGGTGTTTTTCAGCAGCAGGGACTGGGGGACTCATCAGGGTAGAACGAAAGCTCAACACAGCAAAATATAGAGATAACCTTAATAAAAACCTAGTCTGCATCACTCAGGACCCATGGGCGGCTCGTCAGGGGAGGCAAGGGAGGCACAGCCTACCCAAAATTTTGAGGAGAAAATGGGAGAAAGGATGATTTAATGTTAATAAAATTCCCAGTTATTCGTTCAATTTCATGTCTCAGAATGTGTATTTTTTGTCAGTAATTTCACCGCTGTAACACCATAACGTTACTGAAATCGAAAGCACCGCTGTTCCTTCACGAACGTGCTGAATCTGTCGATGTCATTACAACTGCAGGGGATGGAGAAGGGGAAGGGGAGGGGAAGGCACATGAGCCGAGCTCGTCTTGTGCCTCAGTTTGTAAAAAAACTAGCCAATCACCATTGAGTTTTTTACATTCAGCGCTTAGGAGAGTTGAGAAAAGATACATCGCAGGGGAGGCTAGCCTACCTTGGTATATCAACCAATCGTAGAGACGTAAATTACGTGAATAACGTGATATTAGTTTAGAACTGCTACCGCTGTGCTGATAATGTACGAAGTATCTTAATTATGGAGAGTAGCGATATTGAATATTTGATCGTCAACAAATTTACCAAGCTATCATTCAGACATTCTACAAATTAAAAATGAAGGAAGACTCCACACATAAGTTGCAAATATAGGCTACAGCAGCCAGCTTTACTAAATGGCCCAACGTGCTCTTTTAACAGACATATAGGGAGGGATGGATGGATGTTCAAGTGATAGCTGAGTGAAATAATATTTGTATTTGTATTATCTTGCTGTATATAATTAAATTTTCTGTCTAAATATACAGCCAATTTAAAGCAGTTAAGCTAAAAATAGGCTAATAATAATAATAATTTGGCAGGGTATCCCCAGACCACTAGAATTTAGTGTGCATCCTCTATTTTAAAACCCATGAGCCGCCACTGTCATGACCTCAGACAGAGCAGAAGGTTCACCTTCCAACAGGACAATGATCCTAAGCACACAGCTAAGGCAATGCAAGTGTGCCTTATGGACAACTCTTTGAATGTCTTTCAGTGGCCCAGGCAGAGCCTGAACTTAAACCCATTTGAACATCTCTGGACAAACCTGAAAATGACTGTTCACTGATGGTTCCCATCTAACCTGACAGAGCTTGAGAGGATCTGAGGAGAAGAATGGCAGGAAATTGCCAAATGCAGATGTGCAAAGCTATTCACATCATACCATAGACTTGAGGCTGTAAAGGTACTTCAACTAAGTACTGAGTTAAAGGGTTAGTTCACCCAAAAATTACATTTCTGTCATTAATTACTCACCCTCGTGTCGTTCCACACCTGTAAGACCTTTGTTCATCTTCAGAACACAAATTAAAATATTTTTGAGATCCGAGAGGCTTCTGATCCCTAAGAGAAACCTTAATGTTATGAAGTGGTGAGAATAATTTTTATGCGCAAAAACAAAAATAACGACTTTATTCAACAATTTCTTCTCTTCCCTGTTAGTCTCCTAAGTTGATTACATTGTATAGACTGTGCAGCACTTCCGGGTTCTTCGTCAGAATGCGACTCAGTATTGGCCGACGCTGTACACATGAGCAGCACAACATATGCGTGTGATGCTGACGCAGTGTATGTGATAATATCAGTATGTGATAAAACTGTCACATGAAGGTGTGGTGAGACTCTTTTATTCAGCACAACACAACACAACACCTGAGGCAATCAAGCTGTCATGAAGCCATGTGTTTTTTTTTTTTTTCTTTTTCCACAGAATCACATAAAATAAATTCAGATCCATACTGGGGGTTTTGTTTAAATCTCCTTCAAGAACAAAACAAATGTTCAGTGGGAAACAATACAGTGTTATTCAGCATCTGGCAGAGTTTAAGGCCAAAAATATTGTTCCTGAATGATTAGTGTCACACATATATCCAGTATAATAGGTGACTGCTTTTGCTGGAAAAGAGGAAAAAAGACCTGCATTGGGCAAAATAGCCTAAGTACGGTTCTCCAAACAGGGATGACTTACATTTCACACCATGCGGCAAGAACTTATAGAGTCATTGTACCCCATCCAGCGCTGGTAATCAGGATACTCTCCCCTGGTTAGGATGTACTGGCAGCCCATGAAGTTTGGACGCTTTGGACAGCTCTGGGCAGTCCATGCTGCATTCAAAGAAACGTCCCTGAAAGTTCCTCTCCTCATAAAAGACAATCTGCATGGGAAATGATGTAGAAACATAGTTAAGCCAAGGACAAGCTGCCATGAAGCCAGGTGTTACCATCAAAATGGCAACAGATTAAACAAAAATGTTTTGCTGCTTTCAGGAGAAGAATAAAAAAGTGTTTTCATTACAGCCTACTTAATCTGATGAACAGGGCTTCAAACTTTTCATGAATCATAATTGGTCCCACCTTCTTTAAAACACCAAACATGCATGTGTAAACAGAATATTTAAACAAGGGAGCAGCTATTTACTGTACAAATACAATATTTTTATACTTAAACACAATAGTGGCAAATACTGTGTAAATTGATGTAAGTAATATGCTATTATAAGGTAAGATATCTGCGCAATGGTGGACGGAATTACTTCATTCTACATTCACTCAGTGTAAATAGACACTTATGTTATCTTAAAAGAACATATATAAAAATTTCTTTTGTTTCTTGTTCGTAAGATTTGGTGGAAAAAAATTACAATACACATTTTTTATCAAAATAAAATATGGAAAACATCTTCTGGTAACCATTTCTGCTCAACAGCTGCAAAAACACACTGGCTTATAATAATGCTTTTTAATATAATTTTTAGATCACATATGTTTGGAGCATTTCAGCTCAAAATAATTTTATGTCTGTTAACTGGCAACCAGTCAAAAAGAAACAAAACTCACAAAAATGAATGCCTCTTCAAAAACTTTATTTTTCTATACTTTTTCAGTAGTAGTGATAACAGGTTTTCATTTCAACAGTCTATGGTGATCTGGCGAATAGAGCCCACGGTGGGAATCATGGCCCCCCATTCAGTGTGGCGGCTGTACTCTCCCTTCTCAAGGAGGTACTGACGGCCATGGTAATTTGCATGCTCGAAGAACACACAGGGACCTTCGAGGACCTTGCAGGAATGGACCTCTCTGCAGAGGAAGCGTTCCTGAATGGACGGGGTGCTTTCTGTAACTTCCCACATTTGGCCATCAAAATTGGGCCTCTCAAAGATTTTCAGCTTGAGATGTCCAGTGACCTGCAGCAAATACAATTCATGTTGCTATGTACACACCCAACCACACTGTTAACATACTGAGAGCAATTCAAAATGATCACATGGTGCCATTGGACTTACATGCCTGACTAAACGACAAGATCGGACACAGTCATTGAAGCCAATCCAGTGGTGATAATCTGGATATTCCCCTGGGGCCAGTATATACTGATAGCCCATGTAGTTTGGCCTCTCATACAGAACCCAACAGCCCCCCTTCACCCTTGCAGAATTACAGCGGCTAAAAAAAGGATGAAGGTCACTTGTGTCCCCCTTACACTCGTAGGATCTTCCCTGGAAGTTCCTGTCTTCGTATAACACAATCTGTCAGACAAAACACAGCACTGACAGTTTACATTGGGCTAAAACATCATGACAGACTGTGGGGTATGGACAATCAGAGAGAGAGAGGCACTTACGCTCTCAGTTGTCATTGTCAGATGTGTAATGTTGGATAGCAAACCGTGCTGTAGTCTCTTTATACAAGTCCTGAACAAAGGCACAGGTTGTAAAAAATTTAATCAGCAATTCAAAAAAATTTATCCAAGCTCAATGTATTGTTCTAAAGCACTGAATCATAGATTTGTTTAACAATAAAATTGTGAGTACCATGCATCCCAACCTCAGCCAACGAATCATCCTCAGGCTTGAACAACATGCACATTGTTAGCCTACTTTGTCGGCTCAGGCTGATTATTTATGTCATTACAGAAATATCTTCTGCATTCGAATATTTGCCAACAGCATCCTCACATTTTCAATTACAGCCAGGTAATTACACCAGGTGGACATCATGGTTGCCAGTCATAAACAGTGATTTTGCTGTAATTGAAAATGTGAGGATGCTGTGAGAAGACACAAGGGCCAAGCACTGAAGGTGTGTGGAGGTGTCTACTGTGTCTCATGTTCTTGAGCACTGCTTTTACAATGCTGTGTCATGTGTAAGACTCAAGCGCAAAAGTCAAACACTTCCAACTAGTACACATTTCCATATATACAGTATCTCACAGAAGTGAGTACACCCTTCACATTTTTGTAAATATTTTATTATATCTTTTCATGTGACAACACTGAAGAAATGACACTTTGCTACAATGTAAAGTAGTGAGTGTACAGCTTGTATAACAGTGTAAATTTGCTGTCCCCTCAAAATAACTCAACACACAGCCATTAATGTCTAAACCGCTGGCCACAAAAGTGAATACACCCCTAAGTGAAAATGTCCAAATTGGGCCCAACGTGTCAATATTTTGTGTGGCCACCATTATTTTCCAGCACTGCCTTAACCCTCTTGGGCATGGAGTTCACCAGAGCTTCACAGGTTGCCACTGGAGTCCTCTTCCACTCCTCCATGACGACGTCACGGAGCTGGTGGATGTTAGAGACCTTGCGCTCCTCCACCTTCCATTTGAGGATGCCCCACAGATGCTCAATAGGGTTTAGGTCCGGAGACATGCTTGGCCAGTCCATCACCTTTACCCTCAGCTTCTTTATCAAGGCAGTGGTCGTCTTGGAGGTGAGTTTGGGGTCGTTATCATGTTGGAATACTGCCCTGCTTCATGCTCTGCTTCAGTATGTCACAGTACACGTTGGCATTCATGGTTCCCTCAATGAACTGTAGCTCCCCAGTGCCGGCAGCACTCATGCAGCCCCAGACCATGACACTCCCACCACCATGCTTGACTGTAGGCAAGACACACTTGTCTTTGTACTCCTCACCTGGTTGCCGCCACACACGCTTGACACCATCTGAACCAAATAAGTTTATCTTGGTCTCATCAGACCACAGGACATAGTTCCAGTAATCCATGTCCTTAGTCTGCTTGTTTTCAGCAAACTGTTTGCGGGCTTTCTTGTGCATCATCTTTAGAAGAGGCTTCCTTCTGGGACGACAGCCATGCAAACCAATTTGATGCAGTGTGCGGCGTATGGTCTGAGCAATGACAGGCTGACCTCCCACCCCTTCAACCTCTGCAGCAATGCTGGCAGCACTCATACGTCTATTTCCCAAACACAACCTCTGGATATGACGCTGAGCACATGCACTCAACTTCTTTGGTCGACCATGGCGAGGCCTGTTCTGAGTGGAACCTGTCCTGTTAAACCGCTGTATGGTCTTGGCCACCGTGCTGCAGCTCAGTTTCAGGGTCTTGGCAATCTTCTTATAGCCTACGCCATCTTTATGTAGAGCAACAATTCTTTTTTTCAGATCCTCAGAGAGTTCTTTGCCATGAGGTGCCATGTTGAACTTCCAGTGACCAGTATGAGAGAGTGAGAGCGATAACACCAAATTCAACACACCTGCTCCCCATTCACACCTGAGACCTTGTAACACTAACGAGTCACATGACACCAGGGAGAGAAAATGGCTAATTGGGCCCAATTTGGACATTTTCACTTAGGGGTGTACTCACTTTTGTGGCCTGCGGTTTAGACATTAATGGCTGTGTGTTGAGTTATTTTGAGGGGACAGCAAATTTACACTGTTATACAAGCTGTACACTCACTACTTTACATAGTAGCAAAGTGTCATTTCTTCAGTGTTGTCACATGAAAAGATATAATAAAATATTTACACAAATGTGAGGGGTGTACTCACTTCTGTGAGATACTGTAAAAATAAATAAATAAATGGAAAAGCAGTGCAGTGGAATGCAAAAACAGGTTCTGTGTGGATGACCCTCTTCTTCTAGGATCTGTATAATAAAGTTTTTCACAGTTCTTGGGTAGTGTCTAGTGTCAGGGTCTCTGTGGTAACAGTAACTATCTTCCCCACATAAGCTATTCAGTTTTATTATTTGGAATTCTTTGTTATTCCTGTATTCTTCTGAAATCATTATGACTCTGTGAAAGTTGGCAGCCAAACTTAAAGGTATTAGTCAACGCTGCATCCTCTGACTATGATCAGACTGGCGATTGTGTGTCCATGAGATCCACAACCAGCCAGAGTGAGACTCGCAACATCAGGTCCCTAATGAATGAATAATTGAAAGGGAATTACTAAGTAAGGGAATACTTGAATAATCAAAAATCCTAATTTAAACATAGCTAAATTAATAACCTAAGTATGCAATCATATGTATTACGCATACATAATTCAAAATGCAGTTAAGGGTGTCTCGCTCTCTTTAATGTTGCATTAAAAAGAGATCATCTTAAGACAATTGTGGAAAAAAGTTATTAAAATATTTGGGACACAAAAATCATTTTTCATGTAATGTATCGATAAATTAGACAGGAAGCAAGAAAAAGAAAGAAACGTGAGGCTATATCCTGGTTACATCTACCTACCTACCTAACATGGTTATATAATTTGTTGGCCATTTTGAACTCTTTGGAGTATCAAGATAAAGCTTAGAGGCCATGTCCCAAATGGCACACTTCATGTGCACTTGTGGTCTTGTGGACTTACCATGGTCGCCGCGTGCATGAGATCATAGGGTGTCCCATTTGTCATTTAGGTTTCAGAAGGGTGCTCAGGTTGCAGCACAAAGGAAAGTTGTCAGGATGGGTCAAATGAACGGGTACACAGGCAAACATGAAACTGAACAATAAAAACTAAATCAAAACAGAGACTAACCATGACATAACTCCCCCTCCTGGAAGGTGCAACCTCATGCCAAAAAGTGTCCAACAGGGGAGGGAGGGTGGGTGTCCTGAAGTTGTGGTAGGTGACCAGGACACCTCCAGGGTGATCCCGGCAATTCAGGGAGCCACGATTGCGCTGGCAGTTCAGGGGACCATGGCAGTGCAGGTAGCTCAGGGGACCATGGCGGTGCAGGTAGCTCAGGGGACCATGGCGGTGCAGGTAGGTCAGGGGACCATGGCAGTGCAGGTAGGTCAGGGGACCATGGCGGTGCAGGTAGGTCAGGGGACCATGGCGGTGCAGGCAGCTCATGGGGGCCATGGCGGATCGGCCTCCATGGCCTTGACCCAGAGGCTTTGCTTGGCCACTATGGCCAGGGACGTATAGAAAAAAATAAAAATTTTCTTGGGAGGAGCTATGGGGTTATGGACTGGAGCTGACTCTGGAATGGGCTTATGGGCTGGAGAGGACTCTGGAGCGGGATTGTGGGCTGGAGAGGACTCTGGAGCGGACTCATGGGTAAGCTCGGGGACGGGAGCGGGCACTGGGCTGAGCTCAGGGATGAGAGCAGGTACTAGGCTGAGTTCGGGGATGAGAGCAGGCATATGACTCTGGTCAGGGGCTGGAGCCTTCACTGGACTTTGTTCAGGGGCAGGAGCCATCACTGGACTCTGGTCAGGGGCTGGAGCCATCACGTAACCCTCGTGCTGCTAGATACAATTTTTTGGTTTGTCCTTCTGTCAGGGTCGCTGGTTGCAGCACAAGGGAAAGTTGTCAGGATCTAGATGCAGCAGCTTCTTTTTATTAAACAAACTCAAAACTTTACAAAACACTGGAGAATCTCTGGAACAAGAACATAACAACCCACATAGTAATGACGAGGACAGACTGAGAACTGAGAGAAACACAGGGCTTAAATGCAACAGCAAACAAAGGAGCCAATAAGATAATTAACAAGGTAATTAACTGAAAAGGTGACAGGAACACAACATTCAGACATACTGAAACTAGGTCAAATGAACGGGTACACAGGCAAACATGAAACTGAACAATAAATCAAAACAGAGCCTAACCATGACACTCGTTAGCGTCCCCTTTGCGGCCAGTATGTGCCCTCAATGCGTACTTTTGCTGAGCCCGCAGTGAAGAAAGCTCTGCAGCAGACTTCTACCCAACACTCAAAGCGCCATTTTGTCATGAAAGTGTGGACTCAGAGGAAGATCGCAAGGGCTTAGGGTTTAATTTGGGAGAGGGCCAAAAAGTGTCATTGGCTTAAATTCATGATGCTTTAGATTCCTTTAGTTATTAAGAATGCAATAATACACATGATTCAAATGTTAGCCACATTGTGTGTCGGCCATTTTGGATTCAGTCGATAACATATTATTAAAACCTGTTCTACGTTTATCACATTTACAATGTTTTGGCCTACTGACATGAAATATTTTTTATTCAATACCACAATGCCATGACAATATTCTATCAATTTGATAACACCACCACCTATTAGTCAAAAGAAATTGTACTAAAAGTCATTCTCCTTTAAACCACTTTTGTAAATCTTTGAGTGAGACATAATGTTGTCATTTAAACCCACTCATTGCTGGTACTCTCTTGAAATTTACTAATAACCCATTTGATTTGCAGAAGCAGTCAAATCTATGCTTCAAACACCCCTGAAAAGTTTTCTCCACGTTTGCTTTTGCATAATGTCCAATCTACCATAAAATAAATGGGAAGTTTCAAATTATGTTATTATAAACCACATCCTGCAGGACTGGAAAATGGAGACTTAAAAAGGACAAATATAAGGTGCATTTGTATCAAAACTGATATATTAGAGACTTATATTGAAGATATTGAATATAAATTCAGATTTCACTTTCATGCACATTTACATAAAGTTTATTTTGGTGACATCTCATGGTAGAATTGTTAAAATTGCTATAGTTAACCTAACATAATGTAATGTAACTAATGTAACATTAACTTCAATGTAACTGCACCTTTCTTTATGCAAAATTACATAATGTATAAATTTGATCATTTGACAAAGAATTAGAGGTAATTTCTTTATTAAAAATATTTTGTGTATATATACACAAATTTAAGGATCAGCATGATATAAAACTCTTAAAAACAATTATTAAAGAAAAACTATTGATAACGGACAAGGGCAATGAATAAGTCATTTTCATTATGACTGCCAACACCTTTAAACAATTGCATTATAAGGTTTTATAGTGAACACATTTCTAGATTAAATCTTGGTCATTTGGTTGAAGACTGAATTTTAAGATCATTGTATTAATGGGAGAGCATCTAGAGTCTTGTGTTTTTAACCATACATGCTAACAAAATCAATTATGTTTGAGCATATTACATACTAATGTAATGAAATGCAAATCCGAAAATTATTAACTAACATTAGTATTTTTAAGTACTTGGAAAATGTTTGGTACTTTAAGGAATTCATCAGACTTGGTAACTCTTGCCTGACCCGATTTCTCTTGCTCTTTCACGCTAGTTTGCTGTCTCTGTCTCGCTCTCTCTTTCTGTTTGTCTTTCATTCCATTTGTTTCATGTAGGCTGTGATTGCACAATTTAAATTAACAAAAATCACAGACCTGCTTGATCATCAGGTTCCAGGGTATTTGAATGACAAAAACCATTATCAGCCTATAAAGTATAAAAGGCAGCAGTCAGACAGACAGCAACTGGACAGAATCCCACGAAGAACAGCAAACATGGGCAAGGTATGTATTGGGTATAGCTGTCAAAAACAGCAAAAACCTCAATAATATGATTAAATTCAAAGATTATTTTTATGTGGAAATTTGTCAAATTCATAAATATGTTTTAGGTAATTTTTTTGAACATTTGCTGCATATACAAGCTCTAAATACACATACCTGGTGTGTAATGCAAGCAAAAAAAAACCAAAAACGGATACTTCAACTGTTAAAGTTTACAGAGAGTCCATCAACTTATGTTTAAATATTCACACTTTTCTTGGTAGATTATCTTCTACGAGGACAGGAACTTCCAGGGTCGCTCCTATGAGTGCAGCAGTGACTGCTCTGACATGTCTACCTACCTCAGCCGCTGCAACTCCTGCAGAGTGGAGAGCGGCTGCTTTGTGGTCTATGACCGTCCTAACTTCATGGGAAACCAGTTCTTTATGAGGAGGGGCGAGTATGCTGATTACATGCGCATGGGAATGAGTGATGGCATCAGGTCCTGTCGCATGGTTCCTCAGGTAACAAAAAATAAATTAAAACAATAATGATAATAATCATCCCTGCTGAAAAATCCAGCATGAATTCTATGTTGATTCAGATTGGTGAGAGTTGGTTTACCTGGTAGACCAGCATAGTCATGCTGTTCTCAAGCGAAATTGTGCTGGTGTAGCTGGTCCATCAGCACGTCCGCTTCTCAGCATCTAGCAAACCAGTAAGGGCAAGCTCACACTACAGGACTGTAAGGCTAGCTAAATTGCTGTGGTGCTCACACTACACAACAAGGTTTCTTGTCATCTGTCAACGGTGATGAGGCAATCACTCAAGTGATTATGAGATTTTTCCATTTTTTCCGTCTGCACTGTGATTGGCTGGATTAGTTCCAACTTGTTGTTACATCGCACACACTACAATATCACGTGGCGATAATATCAAATAGGTTTGAAAATATCACAGCATCTGTGACTGCTCAAGACAGGCTCAGATCACCTCACTGACCTGCTCATACTTAACGGGTATCGGCGAGCAAAACAGGGCAACGATTTGGCCAAGATCTGGAGGTTTTGTCACAGACCTTGGAAATCTGTCTGCGAAAGCAAAATCCAGCCAAAAGTCATGTAGTTTGAGCTTGCCTTAACCAGCTGGTCCCAAAATGCAAACATACTTTATTCTGGTGACCAGCAATGCTGGATTATTTTAGCATGGATCAAGTTATATGATTCAGAGCATTTGGATCAGATTATGCTGAATCAGACTGAATTAATACATTTCTATTCAACTTACAGTACAGGGGACCCTACAGGATGAGGATCTATGAGAGGGAGAACTTCGGAGGTCAGATGTACGAGCTGACAGATGACTGCGATTCCTTCATGGACCGTTACCGCATGTCCGACTGCCAGTCCTGTCACGTGATGGATGGCCACTGGCTCATGTATGAGCAGCCCCACTACAGAGGCAGGATGATATACTTTAGGCCCGGAGAGTACAGGAGCTTCAGGGATATGGGATACAGCAACGCCAGATTCAGCTCTGTTAGAAGAATCATGGACTTGTGTTAAATACACAGTCTAAAAACATAAATCATAA
The DNA here is from genome assembly GCA_039654765.1 of Mylopharyngodon piceus. Classification (NCBI taxonomy): domain Eukaryota; kingdom Metazoa; phylum Chordata; class Actinopteri; order Cypriniformes; family Xenocyprididae; genus Mylopharyngodon; species Mylopharyngodon piceus. The sequence goes on along the minus strand of CM077441.1, from coordinate 11,577,600 downwards.
GTATAAACAATAAAATTCTCACCATGCATTTATGTTGTTGTCTGTTGTTTTTGCCTATTTTCACCATTTAACTTTTTACCAGTAGTGTCATTATACAACCAGTATGGAAAATAAACATCAAATGAATTTCAAAGCATCAACTAAGTTTATAATATCAATGTCCAAATGAAGACATACAATATCATAAATATTTAAACAATCATTATACATGAAAACATAATTATAAAGATTTATACACAATAATTCTAGATAGATGTCATGATGACAGCTTAAAGTTATTTCATAACTAACACTGTAACATTACAGCCATTCTGATTGTGTTCCATTACCAAAATGATCATGGGTGTCAGAGCCATAGCCTTGTGGACAGCCCTCCGACATATGGCAGAGTTGTGCCTCAGGTGACACGAGTTCGAGTTTTGGATTGAGGTTTTTTCCTGATTCAGTTCCCCTCTCTCCACTCATCCTACTGCCCAGTCCAGTAAAGGTAAAAAGCATCACTAGACAGGTAATGAACATAATCTTGCTAACATTTATCATTTATTTACTGCTGAAATTTTGCACGCATATGTAACAAGCAAAGTATTTATCATAATGTACTTTAAATAACATTTAAAAAATAATGTCAGAATGATATCAGTTCTGCTGTTGTTCATAAATACCAGTAGTGTTGCTGAACAATGAGGACGTTGTCATGTCGCCGGAAATAGAGTCATCAGTGTCCCAATTTGTTGTGATCCTTACTGTCCTTACCAGTGTCTGAATTTGCGTACACGATACTGATTCATGACTTACAGTAGGAAGCTAGGGAGCTGGTTGAGACGCACCCCCCTGTCTGGTCTTAATGTTGATGTTAATGTTGATGCTGTTATGTTTGCTTGTGAAGGACTTACCCATTTTTTATCCTGTGTTTTCTTGTGTTAAAAATCTTAATTGATCCTGTGATTTTTTTCCTGTCTCCAATTCCATGGAAGATACGTGACTCTGTTTTGCTGTGAATTCATTGGATATTTAACCATTTACCCAAGCTCTTTTGTTACTATCTATCTGCAAGGCTTCTGATTTTTCTCCAACGAAAGAATATAATCTTGTTCTTTGAAAAGAGAGAAGTTGAAGTACCTGTATACTCACCTTGTTATAGTCACCTCACGCAAAAAATTGAGTTATGTCTTTAGTTTAATTTCCCAGTCTTAAATAAATTGTTTGAACAAACACAAACATAAATCTGCTAAAATAATCCATTATGGCACTAGTAATTCTTGAGTTTCTAGTGTCTCCTAAAGGCAGGACTCACATGGCCTTACAATGTCAGTTTGACAAAATCAAACGAGTAAAATAAAAAATAAAAAAAGAAGTGGGAAGGGTAACATTAGACCACTCTTTGGCAATTTATCTTTGACTGGGACACCAGTGGGTCAGCTGTACAATCAAGAAAAGCCACAGATGGCACAGGTACAGGAGCAAACAGTTCTGGTAGCTACTTGTAGACTGGTTTAGAAAAAAATAGGATTGCTGAGTAAGAAGTTCAAACAATGGTCTATAGATTTTTAGCAATCAAGTTGAGTATAAAAGCAACACAGTAAAACACTGGCACCATTGAAACAAATGCAAAATCATGGGAAAGGTAGGAGCTTTCTATGTTGAAGAAGACAAATGTTATTGATTGTTTTGAATGGGATTAATACTAAGACCAGAGGTCAGAGCCAAAATAAGATCTACATTGATTTTACAATGTCAGCTGTTAATGGATGAATACAAGGACATTGTATTTTCAAATGGATTTACAAGCACAGTAAAGAACAAAGAATAACTTTCTATTGTAAGCATGCTTTTTGTTGCTATGCTTTCCAGATCATATTCTATGAGGACAGAAACTTCCATGGCCGTAACCATGAGAGCAGTGGGGACTGCCCTGACGTGACCTCATACCTGAGCCGCTGCAGCTCCTGTAGGGTGGAAAGCGGCTGCTTCATGGTCTATGAACACTCCGACTTTATGGGTCACCAAATTTTGGTGAGAAGAGGAGATTATCCTGATAACCAGCGGCTCATGGGTATGAGCATGAGCGACTGCATCAGATCTTGCAGAATGATCCCTATGGTAATTCTAGACAGTGATTTTATTAAGTAAATTGATGTTAATAATTGAATTACTAAATAATAAGACATAATAACAATTTTGTCATTCCAGCATAAAGGAACGTTTAGAATGAGAATCTTTGAAAGGGAGAACTTTGTCGGACAAAAGTATGAGCTGATGGATGACTGCGAGTCAATCCAGGAACGCTTTCACATGTCTGACTGCCAGTCCTGCAATGTCACACATGGCCACTGGCTGCTGTATGAACGGCCCAATTTTGAAGGCAGAATGATATACATCAGGCCAGGGGAGTACAGCAGCTTTAATAATATGGGTCTAGGCACAGTGAAAATTGGTTCCATCAGACGCATCATGGAGTCCTGTTAAAGGAAATTACACTTGCTTCAGGTGATGAAAGACAACAAATGATTTCCATATAGTTTCCCAACAAGAAATGCTGTGACACTAATGTGCCTAGGATTTATAATGTCAAAGATCACTTACTTCATGTTATGTTTTTGCAGAGAATGTATGATAAAACCAGCTTTTGCTGGTGGGAGCTGCACTTTCAAATGTTGATTTACATGCATCTAAATCATTAAAATAACATTTCATTTTGTTAATTATCTAATATGTGATGATAAAGTTCATTGCTTTTGCGGAATGTACATTTACCTACATTTACACACTGTACCAAGACTCAACAAACAGCAATGACTATCAGCTACTGAATGAGCATTACCTACAGACCTCTCTGCCAGGAGATAGTAAAATAATATAATATATATATATATATATATATAAATGGTTCAAAAGATTTTTTTCTTAAAGGTGATAGAAATTTTAAATCTGTAAAAAGTCTTAAAATAAGCATGAATACAAACACATTCTCTACTTTCAATAATGGGTTACACTTTATTTTACAGTGCCGTAGTTACATTGTAATTACTCAAATAAGTACTGAGTAATATTAATTAACTACATGTACTTACTATAGAGTTACAGTTAGGGTTAGGGTTTGGTTTAGGGTTAGTTACTTGTACTTATGCATAATTTACTGTTATTACTATAGTAAGTACATGTAGTAACGTGTAACTACGGCACTGTAAAATAAAGTGTTACCCAATAATGAAACTGACTGATATGTATACACACTGCAGCTAAATTCGGTTGTCAATTCACCTTTTAGTGCCTAATCCTGTCCTGTATACACAGTTCAGTAATTTAACACGGAAGTGACAACTGCATTCTAAAACTGAATTAACTCCCCAAAAAAAGCAGGTAGTGACAACCGCATTTACAAAAATTCTACACAATGTGTATGGAACTGAAAACTGAAAACTAGTTGTTTCAGTTTTTTTCAACTGCTTGCACACAAAATCCTTACTTGTCACACAATTTCTGAAACCTGAAACTCAAACACCAGAACCACACAGCAAATCTGCAAAACCATACACTAATTCTCTGCCTTCGACTCAGTTTTCAATTTCATAAAACACTTTTTGCAAAACACAACACACAATTCTCTATGTAACACACAAAAATCTAACAGTAAGTATCTTGATTTCCTTTTTCAAACACAACCATTGTTTCTGGCCAACTACACATGGTTGATGTATTTCTTTTCTTTCATACTGTGCACAACCACAAATGCTTACAGTAAAAAAATAAATAGTTTGGTTTCAATCTTTCTTTCGTGTTTACCGTAAAATTTTCAAAATCTCTCTGCCTTTTACTTTCAATCTTGTACAGAAATGTACATAGGAGCTCATGAAAGAAGAGCTTTAGGTTTTTAATAACTGTGTGTATATGATATATCCAAAAAAAGAATATTATGGCAAAGGTGTTTGCAATGTAAGAAAAATGTTTCCTTTTGAGATGTGTTTATGATATTTTGAATGCAGTGCTTCATTTTGCAAGAGATGTGAGGCATTTTGCACTTTGTGTGTGCAGTTCTTGGATTTGTGTGTAAAGTTTTGAAAAAAAAGGCAAAGTTTTGAAAATGTGTGTAAGCAGTTGAAAAAAACCTGTAATGACGTGTAATGACGTTAAATGTGCATCAGGCACATGTCTCTCTTCTATATGCACGATGCAAGAAATCACAGGGAAAGAGGAATGTGCATTTACTTACTCATGGTGCCAGATCTTGCCAGAAAAAAAAAAAAAAAAAAAACATTGAACAAGAAAAAGCCCATAATAAATCGAAATAAATCCAAATGCTTTATATTAAAAATAAGCCCACTATAATAATAACTCCATAAACTTGATCGCTTTATGAGCCAAGCCCATACAAGCTCAAAAAATGGTTATAACACATGGACATGGCAACATAGCAAGAAAGCACTCCGCGAAGCAGCGTTACAAACATATAAAAAAAACCCCACAATGCCTCTAGACAGTGGTTTTGTTAAAATTGCAGGATATAACAAGTCTGTTGTCACTGTAATATTACTTTAGTCCAAATGTTAAACACGCGAGAACATATGGTTACCACTGTGTCAATCATCGCAGTTTCGGGAGTCGTGTTCAGTACACACATAGAACAATACATTTTGGGATTCACTCCTGTATTTAAATGCGGTTGTCATTCCTGAAACTTTACAGTGTGTACGTAGCCTATATGTAGTCTGATAGAGAAGGTCTTAGTTTGAAAAATAAAAGATTTAGAAAAATATGTAGAAATAACATTCATTATAAATATCTTTTAAATTAGGTTATAATGAGGATATAATAAGGAACAGACACAGACATTTTGAGGGGCAGTGGCAAGAATTGTGCACACAGAGCCCCACCACCTTAACAAATTCCAAATATATGGTCCCTAAGTTGAAAAAAATCACAATACATCATGACATACAATGATACTGACACACACACATCTGCTTGAGGGAGTCAATAAGTAATTGAAAGATGACTAACTTATCCTAACTAATAAACTCAGCAAAAAAAGACATCAACATCTCACAATAACAACTAATAACTAATAGAAAATAATTACAGATTATGCTAGCTCCAGTTTGGATCCTGCCTCTTATGAAGATTTCAGATGACCCAACACCAGTGAAGATAGGACGCCAACCCTTGAAAGGACTTAAGATGACGCCAACTCTGAATCAACATACACAATGCACAGTGCTTGGTCTAACACGCAATCATTATGATCACAACTTGTAATAATTGCTTTAATGATCTCATTGTTTCTGCCTAAAATGTATACATGTTGTTAGCTAACTGCATGATTTGTATTGTCTTAGAACTGTACATTTCTGACATATGGACATTATTTTGACACAAACACCTCTGATAACAGATTACTCTAAACTGAAATGCAGGAACATGCATTTTCTGTAAAGCTGCTTTGAAATAATATGTACTGTGAAAAGTGCTATACAAATAAATGTTATTTGAATTTAATAATGTATGATAAATGTGCAGCGCTGGTCTCTCCCTTAGTTTGCTTGTCCACTCTGTTGTTACAGACACAACAGGCTCAATAATCAGCAGAAAAGGAGCAAAACACTACCAACACGTTTCTGCAGATCGATCATAGACTGGAATGTAAAATCAATGTCAACACAATGGAGTGAAGGAAAATTCGTAACGCAGGTTCATTAGCTGCCAGATGAGTGCGATTGGGGTGCAAGCAAGAAATGGAAACCCTGGAGTGGATATTGATCAGCTTGTTAAAGACCACTCATGCTGCAGAATTCTGGATCAGTTGCAGAGGTTTGACAGTGCATGCTGAAAGGCCTGTCAAGAGAGCATTACAGTAGTCCACAACTCCAAAGTTCCTGGCTGTCCTGGATGGAGATATGGTTGACGAACCTAGCTGAACGGAGAAGTTGTGAAGTGTTGGGTTGGCTGAGACCATGAGCAGTTCTGTCTACGCAAGGTTGAGTTGAAGGTGGTGGTCCTTCATACAGCAAGAAATGTCTGTCAGGCAGGCTGAGATGAAAGCAGCTACCGTTGGATCATGTGGCTGGAATGAGAGGTAGAGTTGTGTGTCATCAGCGTAGCAGTGATAGGAAAAACCATGTTTCTGAATGACAGATCCTAGTGATGACATGTAGATGAAAAGAAGAGAAGTGGTCCAAGCACTGTGCCCAGAGGCACCCCAGTAGCTAGATGTTGCGACTTAGACACCTCACTCCTCCACGACACCCTGAAGGACCTACCTGAGAGGTAAGACTTGACCGATTGGAGTGCGGTTCCTGAGACGCCCTTCGTCATGAGGGTTGACAGGGGGTTAACTGTGTCAAAAGCAGCAGACAGATCCAGCAAGATAAGTACTGAGGATCTGGAAGCTTTACTCTTTACTCCCTGTATACCAGTAATAGCACTGTATTATAGGGAATACTTTCTCAAACTACTCAGACTGCAGGTGATACCACAGTTATCAGCATCATCATGGACATATAGACCTTGTTGCAGAGGCAGTACTTAGAGGGACCCGCTGGAGCACACTGGGGTAAGGTGCTTTGCTCAAGCACACAATGGTGATAGATAAATGCTCACTAATTGACCCTTCGCCAGGAGTTTGATTGACAGGTGATCTAACCAATCATAACGCTGAATCCGCCATTTTGTCCGACAAAGCAGTCAGGGGAGTTAGCAGATTAACGTAGGTGGACTTGAACTTGAAAAATGGTGTGTACTGACGTCTTTCCGCGATTGAAACAACATTCCTTATGATGTTCATTCATGTTTATTTGATGCTATAAATGAACTAGTAGGAAGAGATGATCGGTTCACGAGCCACTTGAGCTGAGGCACGACAGCGTTCTGTCACGACACATTAAAGAGCCACAAAATGGTATTTATTGTTTAAATTTCTTTAAAAATTACAAAATTTGAGACTTTGAGACTTTGTTTCATATCAAAAGTAACCTGCTCTGTCTTGTCTGTCGACACGTTGTCAGTGTCCTCTTTGCTCCGCGATGTATTTTTCACTGCGTGAGAACATGATGTGTGGCTTGTCGGACGTAGCAACAGTAACTAAAGGGGGCGGGTCTTTGCGAACGGTCAATTAGGAGGATCAAACCAGCAAATCCAATAGTCCAATAGTCTTGAGCTTCAAACACTACACAATAGGTGAAAATAAATATTTTTGTTTACTCATTAGGCCCCGATATACTCATGGCAAAGTTATTTTTTTGTTCTTCACTTATAATTTTGCAGCAGTGTACTGTTGGAGGGGAGTGGTTAATGAAATTCTACTCAAGCCGTCAAACTGACGTCATCAGAGAGGGAATGCCATTCCAGAGCGGAAGCGGATTTTAGGATTTTGATTAAAGATTACCATGGCAAACAATTTTTTTTTCCTATGTATTAACTTGCACAGGTTAATTGTTCACCACAAGACTAATAATGCGCACTAACAAAGTTATACTAAAATGTTATGTTTACTATAGTTATTAATATATATATAATATACTATATTATAATGTGAGAATTGGTTGTTATTAGAAATATAACAGAAAGTTATACAACTAATATAACTACTAGTTGGGGAGAATTTTATACTGGAACCTCACGTAGCACTGAGATTTTAGTGCAGTGGATCTCAACCTTTTTGACTTCAAGGCCCCCTCCATTGTCCACAATCACAACAATATTTGACGCCCCCTCACTCACAATTTCTACCCGATAAAATATTTTAGAGCTTTGCATAACTAGTGGGATGTATATTTGTTATAAAAATAACCAAATAAAAAGAAACATCTTGATCTTTTTGTTTGTTTCATGGTTGTTTCAAAATTAAGTCATCATAGTGGGCCCCGGGCCCCCTGATTGAGAACCACTGTTTTAGCAGAAATGTACGCAGTCTAAGTTCATAGAGTGCAAACTCAAAATGGAAAAATCCAGTGAGGTAAACACACACACACACACACACACACACACACATATATATATATATATATATATATACATACAATCAAGCTCATATTCATAACATATATCTTGATTTACCATTGAACAATATTTTGTAAAAATGCTATTTTTACTATGAAGTAATTCACACGTACAGTATTTTTTTCTATTCGTCACACAATGTAAAAAGCAAACCGTGTTGCAAACTGACAGCTGTACTCATGCTGACAAATATCTCTGTGGAACTCACTTTGCATGGTGAGCCTCTATGTATTTTTGCTGGGTCAGGAGCTTACCCACAATGCCAGGCACATATTCTTTGGTATAAAAGTGAGCACTTCAAACAGACTGTGTCAGTGTAGCTGGCACAACAACTCAGTCCTGAGGAGCAACTAGCACAACTGTAACCATGGGCAGAGTAAGTTATGCAAACTAAAGTTAAAACAACTGAAAAAAACAAAACAAAAAAAAAACAATACACAAACTGTAACCGTGTAGATAATATGAGATACATTATGTAATGCATAAAGTTATCTAATCAAATTACATAGGAGGCATAAATGCAACAATATATATATATATATATATATATATATATATATATATAAATAAGTTTAAAATACTGAAAGACAAACTTTGTGTTTTCAGGTCATCTTCTACGAGGACAGGAACTTCCAGGGTCGCTCTTATGAGTGTACTGGAGACTGTGCTGACATGTCCCCCTACATGAGCCGCTGTCACTCTTGCAGAGTGGAGAGCGGGTGCTTCATGATGTATGACCGTCCCAACTACATGGGAAATCAGTATTTCTTCAGGAGGGGCGAGTACGCTGATTACATGTCTATGTTTGGAATGAATGAATGCATCAGGTCCTGCCGTATGATCCCCATGGTGAGCTCCATGAACATCTGGATATATTTGCTAAATGTTTTCATAACTTTAATAGTCTATGAGAGAGAGAGAACACATTTGAGCCTATTTACATTTGATTTCAGAACTTCTGCCTGTAAAACTTAAATATAACTGACTTCTCTTCCACTACAGTACAGGGGATCCTACAGAATGAGGATCTACGAGAGGGAGAACTTCATGGGTCAGATGTACGAGATGATGGATGACTGTGACAGCATCATGGACCGTTACCGCATGTCTCAATGCCAGTCCTGTCATGTGATGGACGGCCACTGGCTCATGTATGAGCAGCCCCACTATAGAGGCAGGATGTGGTACTTCAGGCCTGGAGAGTACAGGAGCTTCAGCAATATGGGTGGCATGAGATTCATGAGCATGAGGCGTATCATGGACTCCTGTTACTAGTGTACAAATGTTTCAATAAAATTTGTCTCAATTAATTCTTGTCCTGACTGAATATCTTAACTATTCAATGATTTTTTAATTTTTTTTTTTTTTTTTTAATCCAACTTCCCTGACCTGACAACAATAATGAATTAGTAAATTAGTAAATATAAAATATTATAAATAAATAATATTATAAATAACATACTTTTTCAGGAACAAAAAACAGGAATTTTTTATAGATGATTGAACAACTATTATTTAACACTGAAACTTCAAGTTGCATGTGGAAGACTCCAAATAACATACAGTTTTTAAATACTTTAAATACATTTTCTTAAAGAACATGGGAATTATTAATAATCTCTATTAATGCATTTTAATGTTCATTATCAATTTAATTTGTTTCACCACTTACCACAAATAAATTATTTTTAGAAAAATGCAGATACTACAAATATTTTCTCTGATAAAATTATGTATGGATATTTTAAATCAAATAATAATATGCAGTGTACAGCATTTATTTGAAACTGAAATATTTACTCTCTCTGATCAATTTAATGCACCCTTGCTGAATAAAAATATGAATTTCTTTAAAAAAAAAAAAAAAAAACATTCTGAAGGATCATGTGACACTGAAAACTGGAGTAATGATGCTTAAAATTCAGCTTTGCCATCACAGGAATAAATTTAATTTTTTTAAATATACAAATACAAATAGTAATAATTTCACAATATTACTGTTTTACTGTATTTTTGATCCAATAAATGCACCTGTGGTGAGCATAAGAGACTTTTTCTCGAAAGCATAAAATATATATGTAATACAGTCCCCCCTTTGAAATAGTTACTTTATTTGTCGCACGGTCAAATTCCGTGGCGAGCAGCAATGGACTGGTCTCTTCAAGTCCATCCACAGATTTTCTATTGGATTTAAGTCAGGCCTCTGACTTGGCCACTCAAGGACATTCACCTTCCTATCCTTAAGCCATTGCGTTGTTCTTTTGGTGGTATCTTGCCACGAAATTTGACTGAACTTGAGCAATTCTGCAAGGAAGAATGGGCAAATATTCCCCAATCTAGGTGTTCAAAGCTAGTACAGACATATCCAAAAAGATTAATGGCAGTAATTAAAACAAAAGGTGGCTCTACAAAGTATTAAATCAGGAGATTGATGACTTTTCCAACCCTGTTGCCTTTTTCTTTCATTACTTTGATGTTGTAAGGCAAAATTTGTAAATAAAGCTGGAAAAGCATTTTTTTTTTTTTTTAATGGGTTATGATTTCAGTTATGAACAAACAAAGTAACTATTTCAAAGGGGTATGATGATTTTCTATAAACACTGTATATACCAAGTTCTGTCATGAAACTCTTTTCGCAGGCTGATGGGTCCTTAATGCAACTAATGATATTTACATCATTAACTTCATGGCAGAAGCTGATTGGTTCATGTCATATCTGCAGCGAAATGAGCTTGCTGCTCAACATTTTAATAACTGGTTAGCATTCACTATAGCAGTTTGCAGTGCGCTTTTAGAGTTTCTCTAAAACCTTCTATCTTCCCCAGCTCCACCTGTATAGATCTACTATGGATAACTTTATACATGCTATTTGTGCAGCAGCAGTATGTCTTACATGCTCATAGCAGCATACTGATGTATGTATTGGCACTAGCAAGTTCCTGTACTTGCTCTGCAGCAGCACAACAACAGCAATCAACAGCAGTGTAGCAGATCTATTCAGCCAAGACCAAATACATTTACATTGTCATATTCATTACCATGTTAAAAATCTTCTGACAGTTGTCATGATAGAAATATATTTAAAGTATACATTATTTATACAAAAATAATTTTGTTACTTTAAAAAAACTGACTAAAATATGTATGTAGTAAGTATGTAGTACTTGGAATTGTCAGTCCTGTATTTTAGTCCTTGATTCACCTTATTTCTTAATGCGGGAAGAAAGCTATTTCCTGTGAATGTGGGAGACTAGCCACTATAGGTAATAACAAGAATAACAAAGTGCAGTAAACGGTAAAACTATTTGTTCTACAAACCAGTGTGTTTATGATTACAAAATACCAGATACCCATTAGCAATATCAAGCAGCATAACAGACTGTTTTTGTACAGCTAAAATAAACACTGTCATACCCACTCTTACATTACAAAGTAAAGTGGATACAGTTAAGTACACAGTTAAGTTATTTACAGGAGTGATAACCGCATTCTAAAACCAAACTCACAACCGCATTTTTCAGGGATGCCCTACTGTGTGAACGGAACTGGACTAAACAACTAGGTATGTCACGTAATACAGTACAAAAGAGCCACTCTGCACTGCATATGGGTATCTGGCTGGGCACTTCAAAGAAATATTAAATCAGCCCAACTCCAACATCTTTACATGACTTCAACACCCCACCACCTGCAGACCTGGCTGTGAATCTAGGCCAGGGATGGGCAACTTCGGTTCTGGAGGGCCACTGTCCTGCCAACTCTGATAAAAACTTTCTAGTAATCCTGAAGACATTGATTAGCTTGTTCAGGTGTGTTTGATTAGGGTTGGAGCTAAATTCTGCAGGACAGTGGCCCTTCAGGGCCAAAGTTGTCCATCCCTGATCTAGGCCCAATTACAACAGCTGAAGCTGAGAATCACTGAACAACAACAAGGCACCAGGAATGGATCAGATCCTAGCTGAACTCCTGAAACAGTGAGGAGCTGCAAAAATACAGAAGCTGAGCAGCTTGCTGAACGAGTGCTGGCAAAGTGAATGTGTTCGACTACAACAACTGGAGAGGCATCACCCTCCTCAGTCACTGGTCCCTGGTAAGGTACTGTGTGTCATACTTCTTTGGCGGATGCAGAACAAAATGGACCAGCAGCTACTTGAAGAGCAGGCAGGATTCCAACAAGGGTGCCCCTGCTGTGAACAGATTTTCACATTATGGAACATTGAGCAGAGTGCTGAATTCAAGAAGCCAATAGTAATTAACTTCATTGATTTCATTAAAATCTTTGACTCCATTCATAGTGAATTGTTATAAAATATCATACTGTAGATTGCAGGAGAAAGAGAAGACAAAGGAAGACATAGAGACAGACTTTCCAAGAAGATCTGAAGAATGTCAGTGTTCCATAGGAAAATGTAGAGAATGTGGCCACGGATCAAACACGTTGGAGGACGCTTGTCACCAAATGCGCCCAGCACAGGACCTAATGATAAAATAAGAAATAGGTACAGGCCATATTTGGCTTTGTCTCACTATATATTTGGCTATTAGTACAGAATAGGGAAAGAGAGTTGAAAAAAATCAGTTAATACAACCTCTGTTGTAATAATAACACATCCATTTTTTTTTCTGGGGGCAGTTGTGGCCTAATGGTTAGAGAGTCGGATGGTTCGAGTCTCAGTACCGGCAGGAAATGTAGGTGGGGGGAGTAAATGAACAGCGCTCTCTTCCACTCTCATTACCCACAACTGATGTGCCCTTGAGCATGGCACCTAACCCCCAATCCCTCCCCGGGCACCTAAGCAAAAATGGCTGCCCACTGCTCCGGGTGTGTATTAATGGTGTGTGTGTGTTCACTAGGATGGGTGAAATGCAGAGCACAAATTCCAAGTATGGGACACCATACTTGGCCACACGTCACATCAATTCACTTCACTTCATCACTTCACTTTATATATTTAACTCAAACTTGCAGCACTTAAACTTATTTTTATACAGTCAGTTTCAGTCCGGAGGTTTATGCATTTCCATCACTCTGCTTGTCTGTTCTGTGTTCCAAATCAGAGTACAAGAGGAGTGCAGAGTGGAAGAAGATAATAGTTATGTGATTTTGTCTCAAGGGTTTTATTTCACCAGTGAACTCTGCATACACACATACTGTATGTGCTAATCAGATTAAATTTTTACTGCAAAAAAATGTTAAAAACTTAGCACACTTTTGCCTTCTTGACATAAACAGAAAAATTCTAGTAAATTATTCCCACAGAGGTAGAGTCAAAGGTATTCTGAAGAACAATTGACAGTCAAACTACAAAAGCATGTATGTTGGTCCTATGATGGCCTCTATGCCAACTTGCACAGTCAGGAATTGACTAACAATAGGGGCTGTGCAGTCTTTAGTCTTGGTCTAGTATAAAGGTACGGGTGACAGCAGTCAGTCAACAAGCAGAATCAGCTTCAGCTTCTCTTTTGTGGTACTGAGGATCAGACGGCGCAACCATGATGGGCAAGGTAAACTTCATTCCTGCTAATTTTGCTACACCGTTTAAATCAAATTATTTAATTTGGTATATTTCACTTTAAACCACTAAAATATTAACTTTGAATATTAATTTCCAGGTCATCTTCTACGAGGACAGGAACTTCCAGGGTCGCTCTTATGAGTGTATGGGTGACACTGGTGACTTTTCCTCCTACATGAGCCGCTGTCACTCTTGCAGAGTGGAGAGCGGATGCTGGATGATGTATGATCATCCCAACTATATGGGAAATCAGTATTTCTTCAGGAGGGGCGAGTACGCTGATTACATGTCTATGTTTGGAATGAGCAACTGCATCAGGTCCTGCCGTATGATCCCCATGGTGAGCTCAATTAAAGCTTATAAATTTGTTTTTTTAATTTTAACATTTTTTTTCTGGCTGATAAACTTAAATTAAACTGACTTCTCTTCCACTACAGTACAAGGGATCCTACAGAATGAGGATCTACGAGAGGGAGAACTTCATGGGTCAGATGTACGAGCTGATGGATGACTGTGACAGCATCATGGACCGTTACCGCATGTCTCAATGCCAGTCCTGTCATGTGATGGACGGCCACTGGCTCATGTATGAGCAGCCCCACTACAGAGGCAGGATGTGGTACTTCAGGCCTGGAGAGTACAGGAGCTTCAGCAATATGGGTGGCATGAGATTCATGAGCATGAGGCGTATCATGGATTCCTGGTATTAGTGTATTAATGTTTCAATAAAATAATTTATCACTAAACATTGTGCTTCGAAAATTAATTCCACTTATATTTGCTTGAATACTATACAAAAATACACCTGAGCTATCACACAGTAAAAGCATGAAACATATAATTGATTATTAGAGACCTTTACCTTTAACATATACTGACAACCACTATAATAATGCAGGTGGTAAAAGAGGAAGCCACAAGAAGAACCATGAACAAGCTCATCAAAAGTAGCTTTTCCACAGGCAGAAGTATATACTAGTATATAGAAGGTGCACAGAGTCATTCAAACAAACACAAAACACCATCATGGTAACACGCATGACACTTGAATAATGCAATAAACATTCATTAAACAAAAGAAGATGTGACATAAAACCCAAATGTACATAACTGATAACAAAAACTATTAAGAAACATGATTATTTAGACAAAATACCTTCAAATGTGAAGTGTCATGTAAGGAATTCTGGGAATGTCAATTTACAGTTTTTGACTGTAAATTATGCATTGTTCTTTTTTTACTTCTAAAAAATGTACAATTAACAGCATTTTACTGTAAAATTACATGAAATGTCTGGTTAGATCTGGTTAGATCTTTTACAATTTTTCCCTGTATATAGTACGGGAATATATAAATAACTATAGTTAGTTAAATATATATATATATATATATTTTTTTTTTTTCCATAGCATTTTTACAATATTTCACAGTTAAAATTACACTTATTTTTTTACAGTGACATGATAGCCATTGTGGTCAACCAAGTGATTTTTTTGATGGTTGATGCTGATATCTTAGAGATCAGGGTGACCGATGGCCGACATAAAGCTGATATATATGATGTCACATCATATATCAAATATCAAATATCTTTATTTTACATAATATTTAATAAATTATAAATAAATTTGATAATGAAACATTTTAAAATGAATAATTTGAACTTGATAAAATATAAAAATTATACTTGAGATGGCAACTTCTTGATTCTGTAATCCTATTATAGTATTTTTCACAAATAAAGAAATTGTTAAAAAATTAGGGCTGTCAAAATTAACGAGTTAATGTATGCGATTTTTTTCTCAATTTAATGTGTTTATTAAATATTTAATGCAAATAAAGCAGCATCCATCTTTTTTTCTGTTGTCCTTTGGCGGCACCACAGTATTTGATAAAGCTATCATTCATTCAAGTGCTATTAAACCATTTAAGCATAATAAAACACAAAAAAGGCTGTGTCTGTGAGGTGGCTCTCTGGGAACAAACACCTGAAATGCACAAGCAGAATACCACGGTCCCACTTTATATTAGGTGTCTTTAACTAGTATGTACTAACATTTAAATTAATCATTTGATACAATGCACTTATTGTGTACATACATGCTTTTACATTGTACTTATATTTTAAAAAATACCTGCATGTAATTACATCTGTAATTAATTTCTGTATAATTATACTGTTGACCCATCCCTTACACCTTAACCCACCCTTAAACCTACCCATACTACCAAACCTGTCCCTAACCTTATACCCGTATCCCACCTCAATAGCAGCAAAATTGTTTTGCAATACAATATGAACACAATAAGAAAACTGTACTTATTTTTGATTTAAGTACATAGTAATTAAGGCCACCTAATATAAAGTGGGACCAATACCACTTCAGACAGCACGCCAGTGCCGCATTGAGTTCTCTTTTGGACAAAAACACACAAAATGATGTCCAAATTCTCTTTTTGTCGAGTATCCTTATAAGCACAGTCTTAATTAAGTTAAAAAGAGTTAAATGAATGTTAAATGTAAGCATCTGTGTTTCAGATCCGTGTCATGTGCGTCAGGTCTTAAAGTAACAGCAGCCTAATAAACCCGCTGCTGTCTGTCATTAATGTTAATCAAAGTTAATGTTAATCAATTAACTAATTTATAATTCATGCAATGAAGACTGTGCAGTGTTTAGTAACTGCATACAGAAATTATTCAAGAAATTATTCAATTTATGTATAAACAATAATAGTTATTTACTTTATACTTTATTACTTTATTATTTACTTATTATTAACTTTTTTGTGCATTTTGGCAGGGCAGCTAAAAATCAGAACCGGCCTGACTGGGTCAGTAGGGAAATAAAAAAATAAAATAAAAAAAAAAACTTAGCATTGAGCCCTGATATACAGTATTAAAGGCACAGCTAAATGTGACATTTATTACAGTGGGTTTATGTGAAGGTATCTGTTTCAAATTCCCTTAAATTAAAAGTAGTTGTGTTTTTTAAAGCCTATTAAATGTTAAAAATGATAGCTTTCAATAATACTGTAATGTTGAATGGCTAATTAATGGCTAAAATTGAGAAGTCTCCTGGTTGCTGTTTTCCATAACAAGAAATATGAATAGGAACTGGAAAAATAATAAATAAAGTACTATTTTAAAATATATATATATATTTCGTAAGTTTCTTCATTCAAATTTGGAGCACTATGTGAAAACCAAGTTTGTGGTTTCTCTCATTGAGACAAAGCTATCAACTAATCAACCAAAACAAATACAAAAAAGGCTACACAAGACACAAAAGTGAATTCTCTGCTGTATAAAACAAAGTACACCTTGTGAACTGAGGTGAATTACAGTAATTAAAAATGCTTTTAGTACAAAATATTTTATAAATTTTGAAAGACCACTTAAGGGCTTTGAATGTGCTCACAATAAAATTTAAACAAAAAGGAAGAGCTTGACTTACCTGAATGCAAAACCATACAAAAGAATAAAAATCTAATATTTGGTTTAAAAAAAAAAAAGGTTAAGTGAAATGTTATTTGTTTAACTAATATTTAATACTACTTTTTAATTCTTTAATTTTAAACAAAAAAAATTAGAAATCCTAGAATCCTGACAAATGTGAGTTTTAAGATCTACATAATAAGCTTTAGTTATAATAGCGTCTATTTGAACTTGCACAGTCAGGAACTGACAGACAATAGACAGGGTGTTCTCTTTAGCCTTGGTCTAGTATAAAAGCACAGGTGACAGCAGTCAGTCAACAAGCAGAATCAGCTTCAGCTTCTCCTTTGTGGAACTACTGAGGACCAGCCAGCGCAACCATGATGGGCAAGGTAATTTAACTTAATTCCAGCTACAATTTACATTCAGTGTAATTCACATTACTTTAATTCCATAGATACAACTATAAACCACTAAAAGAATAACTTGAAATTTTAGGTCGTCTTCTACGAGGACAGGAACTTCCAGGGTCGCTCTTATGAGTGCATGAGCGACTGTGCTGACTTTTCCTCTTACCTGAGCCGCTGTCACTCTTGCAGAGTGGAGAGTGGATGCTGGATGATGTATGATCATCCCAACTACATGGGAAATGGGTATTTCTTCAGGAGGGGCGAGTACGCTGATTACATGTCTATGTTTGGAATGAACAACTGCATCAGGTCCTGCCGTATGATCCCCATGGTGAGCTCCATGAAAATTTTGATGTTTGGATTAAATTAATTCACTCTGGACAATTTAGAGTTAATGATTAGATCATTCAGAAACATGATGTTGGTTTTGATTTATTTCTAATATTGTCATGGATCTGGTTACATTTGATCTAAATTTGGGACCAACAAAAAATAAAGTTAATGGACTTCTCTTTCCACTACAGTACAGGGGATCCTACAGAATGAGGATCTACGAGAGGGAGAACTTCATGGGTCAGATGCACGAGATGATGGATGACTGTGACAGCATCATGGACCGTTACCGCATGTCTCAATGCCAGTCCTGTCATGTGATGGACGGCCACTGGCTCATGTATGAGCAGCCCCACTACAGAGGCAGGATGTGGTACTTCAGGCCTGGAGAGTACAGGAGCTTCAGCAATATGGGTGGCATGAGATTCATGAGCATGAGGCGTATCATGGACTCCTGGTACTAGAGATCTAATGTTTCAATAAAATAATTTCTTTACAAAAGTAAACATTGTGTCGTGAAAATTAGTATTACACACAAAAAAGAAGACAAAAAGCTTTTTCTATTTACATGCTGACTGAATGAATGCTGAATACACTTTTCATGGATACTTTTTCATAATTATTATTAAACAACTAAAGGCCTCACAAGGGCAGTATACTTCAGGTCTAGAGAGTACACGAGTTTCAAGTATATGAAAATTACTGACATGAGACTTATGAGGCTATCAAGGATCCTTACCTTTAAAAGACCTGTATACATCTGATTA
This sequence comes from Mylopharyngodon piceus, assembly GCA_039654765.1. Lineage (NCBI taxonomy): Eukaryota > Metazoa > Chordata > Actinopteri > Cypriniformes > Xenocyprididae > Mylopharyngodon > Mylopharyngodon piceus. Next base: position 11,559,145 of record CM077441.1, on the reverse strand, counting down.
TTTTAATAAATCGAAAACAAATAAAATAATTTGAATTTAAACACTTTCCTTGTTTGCTTAATTTACTACAGAGTCTTCATCGCTGATAAATAGTGCTTGATTAACTACTAACTTTTGCTGATCCTACACTCTAAAAAATGCTGGGTTTAAAACAACCCAATTTGGATTATTTGGCAACCCAGCATTGGGTTGTTTTTACCCAGCTGGTTGGGTTAAAATTTTTGTTTTTATTAAACTCAACTATTGATTAAAATTACTATATTGCTGGCTTAAAATTAACCCAAAATATGTTGAAAATTAAAATCTCACACAGAATTACTAGAGTAACAACACAGGCAACAGTAATAATCAAAAGGTGAACATTTATTAATAAGCAAGAACAACCAGGAATGCACAAAAATATAGGCAAGATAGAGTTATAACAGCATGTACATGTGTATGAGTGAAAAGGTGCAGAAAAGAATGACAACTCTAATATACAGCTTATACAGTTAAACGAAATTGCTTTTTAAAAGTTAAATATTTAATAACTTGTGTTTGAAAACAAATTTGACCATGACTAAAAGCAGTATGTCAGAAACTCGCTGCAGCCAGTTTTCATAGTTCTCTCTCCTCTCCAATTCAATTAGTTTTCATGTATTATGGATACATTCCATAGACATAATGATTTTAATACTGTACAAACTGTATATTACATCCTAACCCTAACTCCTAACCCTAACCCCTAACCTACCTATCACAGAAAACTTTCTGCATTGTTACATTTTCAAAAAAAAAAATCACTTAGTATGATTTATAAGCTGTTTTCCTCATGGAGACCAAAACATGTCCCCACAAGGTCAAGGATATCAGATATTGCCATCTTTGTGGGGGAATACCTGAATCACACACTCGCACACACACACAGACTTGCATATGTGACTTATGAGGACTCTCCATTGGTGTAATGATTTTTATACTGAGCTAATCAAATTTTCTATCCCCTAACCCTAAACAACACAAAAAACTTTTGCCATTTTTGGAATTTCAAAAAACACAGTTTAGAATGTTCTTTCAAGCCATTTGGTTTATGAGGACACAGGAGCCCATGTCATTATACACATCTGTGTCCTCATAAACCTTTTATACAAGAACACACACACATTGGTATGCCTACCACTATAAAGACTTTCCACATGCATATGAGTTTCATGATTTTGTGTAGGTCCTCAAATATTCACATTCTTCTTAAAATGTACTTAAAAATTTAAAGGAAGAAAACACTTCTATTCTGTCTGGGTACCTTGTGTAACTGATAGGAATGACTCAACAACATTTTATTGTGTTTTAGGATAATTTTTTATAGACAATGTCATGAAAATGATTCAAACACAGATTCTCTTTAGACTTTGGAAGTGAGTAAATGCTAAAAGCAAAAAAAAAAAAAAAAAAAAAAAAAAAAAGGTATACAGCCACAGTTGTTAATGTAGGATTGTTCAGTAACATCTTTAAGGCAAAAATTAACAAAGTGCTCCCTCTATATGACTTTACCAGATACAGTAAAAAAAAAAAAAAAAAAAGTAATAGTAATAATATATTTTCCAGAACGTGTAACATTACTGTAAAACACTGTAAAATGTATGATTTTTGAAAGTAAAAAAGTACGAATTAACATATTTTAAGTTTAAAGTCTATATTATTCAACAAGACAATAAATGCACACTATTAGCTAATCTTACTAGAAAGGCAAGTTCCCCCAAAATGGAAAAGTCAGTAAGAATGGATTTTTTTTATATATCTATTGATTACACTAGAAGTATTGTATCTTATAAAACTACAGAATAGGTCACTAGCTGACATTTAAGTTGTGTAATAAAGGCCTAGCCTAGCTAAATTATTGCCCCCGAGTATAACACAGTGGGAAATATCTAGCTACGAAATAATACCTTATTTACACCTGTAATTATTTCATCAATACAGAGTACTAGAAATGTTTAAACAAACTTCAGAAGTGTTAAGGTCCTAATAAATTTGAGTACTAAGAACAACATACCAAGCTTTAGCTAGAAAGGCCTCTATTCCAACCTGCACAGTCAGGGATTGCCTAACAATAGGTGCTGTGTAGTCTTTAGTCTTGGTCTAGTATAAAGGTACGGGTGACAGCAGTCAGTCAACAACCAGAATCAGCTTCAGCTTCTCCTTTGTGGAACTACTGAGGACCAGCTAGCGCAACCATGAAGGTAAACCTTGTTCCAGCTGCCATTCCATACAGCTAAACTCCAAAATTATTTGATTTGGTTTATTTCACTAAAATCACTAAAATATTAACTTGGAATTTTCAGGTCACCTTTTTTGAGGACAGGAACTTCCAGGGTCGCTCCTACGACTGTATGGGTGACTGTGCTGACATGCACTCTTACATGAGCCGCTGTCACTCTTGCAGAGTGGAGAGCGGATGCTGGATGATGTATGATCATCCCAACTACATGGGAAATGGGTACTTCTTTAAGAAGGGCGAGTACGCTGATTACATGTCTATGTTTGGAATGAGCAACTGCATCAGGTCCTGCCGTATGATCCCCATGGTGAGCTCAATTAAAGCTTGTATATCTATGTTTTTATTTTAACTTTTTTTTCAGGCTGATAAACTTAAATTAAACTGACTTCTCTTCCACTACAGCACAGGGGATCCTACAGAATGAGGATCTACGAGAGGGAGAACTTCATGGGTCAGATGTACGAGCTGATGGATGACTGTGACAGCATCATGGACCGTTACCGCATGTCTCACTGCCAGTCCTGTCATGTGATGGACGGCCACTGGCTCATGTATGAGCAGCCCCACTACAGAGGCAGGATGTGGTACTTCAGGCCTGGAGAGTACAGGAGCTTCAGCAATATGGGTGGCATGAGATTCATGAGCATGAGGCGTATCATGGACTCTTGGTACTAGTGTACTTGTTCAAATGTTTCAATAAAATAATTTCTATACAATACTAAACATAGTGTTCTGAAAATAATTAATGCCACTATTACACGAGTAGTCCACAAAAAACACTACAAGTTTAAGAGAAATGTAAATGATTTTTCATTCAGTCAAGTCTGCCACGCTTGCCCCCTAGAAAAAACCTAGAAAAAAAATGGGGTCTAGAAGTTTCAACCCTTTCTCTCTTTTAAATGAAAGTTCATACTGCATGCTGAAGCATACAGCAAGTCTTTAAACTTCTCATCTTTGCAAACAAGACTAAAATCTCTTGTTCACGCTGTGTGACTTCTTCACAACGAACAAAGTCATCAGTTACTAATGAAATATGTGTTTGAACAAAGTTATTTAGAACCTTAGACTTGTACCTGGATAAGAATATGAATTGTAAACATCACACATTTAGGACATAGTCCAACAGATGTCTTGAGCTAATACAAATCTAAATGTAGGATTAATGCCATTATATTCTTCTTACTTTTTATTAGAACATATTGCCAGTCTTTCTCCATCATCAATAACTTACAAATAATCTTACAAATTTATGATGTACAGGACAAGCCTGCTGTGAACATGTGGCGAGAGTTGTTGCAGAGCAATTAAACTGTCTGCAGGGTTTTAGAAAGATCAGAGGAAAACATAGGGTGGGAGAAATCAGGAATAGGTTATGAACCACAGTACTAAACCACATATATCCAATCATTTTCAAAGATAACCATTCCAGCCATTTAGATTTCAGCTTCACTTTAGTGCATCATCAAACCTGCTAATGGCTACACTAAACAAAAACAAGTGACACAAAATGACAGGGCCAAATATAAATTTGCCTTTGTCTAAACGTAGGTTAGTTGTTAGATGAGGCTCTCCATTCATGGAAACATTCTTATAAGTCTGTATATGGCGCTGGGTGATTTGTCCCATTGATTTACTTATTGACAGGGGCTGTGTTGGAGAGATTATAACAAGTAATTAATTATGTAGACTATTTTAAGATATCAGGGGTCAAGATATCATCTATGTATGGGATCCTAATTATAAGCAAAAACATATAAATCAACCCTGTTGCAATCTTAGTTTGATAAGGACTGATTTACATATCTGTCCCCCTTTAAAAATTAGGGACAAGTGGACACTTTTTGCCATGTTTGGAGCCTAGGGGACTGCCTATATGGACTATACAAATAAATAAATAAATAAATAAAAAATTGAATTTAACTGCCCAGATTTCTTCATTTACATCATTTCCTACAGGTGTATTAGGCATACTCTTCTGTTGTCATGGATAACATTTTAATTCATATGGAGTAAAAAGTGGATCATCTTCTGTATATTAAAGAATTGCTGTATTCACCACTAACCACAAAAAAACTGGCATCAACCATGTCAACTATGCTACTATACGCAGCTGGGAGGGGGAAATCGATACAAAATAGTATTGCGATATTTTGCATGGGGACATTGTATCGACACACAGCCACCAAACTTTTTAGGGCCTAATTTCCGGCTCGTTATTGCAAGTATTGTGCATAATTTTACCATAAGCTCCATACTAATATTATATAATCTGTTTCACAAAGCTGTTTGTGAAAAAAAAAAAAATCACAAACAGCACGAGTACATCAGTGCTATTGAATCTCTCTCTCTTTCCCTTCTTGGACATGTGCAGCTAGCTGTGTGTGAAGGAAGCGATGCAACAAATCTTTTGGTCATGATTAGAATCAAAGAAGCTTTCAATATAATGCCATATCTACACTGCCAGTGCACTCGTTCATAATTCAACACTATTGACAAGAAAGGAAGCAGCAGCAGTAAAATGTGTCTCATGCTATGAGAGGCTGAGGAAGGATTATTAAAACAGCCTGCATCATCATTACATGATTCATCACGGTTACATACGGTTGGTCATACTAGTTATACTATTTTGAAATCAAACTGTCTTGCTTTATTGTGTAGGTTATTTTACAACTAAAATATAGTCCAAGTTGTATGCTTTTAAGTATCTGTTAATGGCAAATTTATGTATCTTCCTAAAACAACATATTTAAATATGATTTAGCACATACTTCATAACTGAAAAGGAGCACAAAGAATAGTGTAACCTTTGACTTGTTCATTAGGGTGCTAGTAAGGTTGTTCTTTGCAAAACTGCTTAAAACAATATTTATTGTAAAAAGAATTACATTGAATTGAGTGTCAAACATTGAACTGTGCAAACATTTTTATTTGACAACTAGGTCACACTTTATATTAAGTGTCTTTAACTACTGTACTATATACTATCATCAAAAAATTGTTAGTTACAATGTACTTATTGTGTTCATGTACTGCAACGCTTTTGCTGCTATTGAGGTGGGATAGAGGAAAGGTTAGGGACAGGTTTCGTGGTATGGTTAAGTTTAAGGATGTGTTAAGGTGTAACGGAAGAGTCAACAGTTAATTATAGATGTAATTACATAAATTAATTACAGCTGTAGTTGCATACATGTTTTTACATTGTACTTATATATGAAAATAACTGCAAGTACATAACAGGTGCATTGTATCAAATGATTAATTTTAAATGTTAGTACATAGTAGTCAAAGAAACAATATAAAGTGGGGTTGCACTTTATTTTACAGTACATGAACTTACAGTGTACTTACCTAAGAAAGTGCTGGGTAATATAAGGTAACTACATGGGTTAAGGTTAGGTTTACGGGTAGGTACAGGGTTAGTATCTACTTATTACCCAGTTACTGCAATTACTATATAAGTACATAGTATGTACATGGGGAACAGGACTGTAAAATTTCTATTAAAAAATATGTAAAATACCAAGTAACATAGTGAACAAGGAAGAGATGAAGGAGATGGATATGAAGATGTGAAATGAACACACTGAGAACTGTATCTTATTAGTTAAAAACATATGTGGACAAAGTTTTCCTTTGGGGATGTTTGCAGTTAAGTCACAATTTTACCACAATATATTATATTGCAATACTCAGGATATCGCAAAATATTTAAAAATCGCAATAATATATTATTGTGGCTTAAGAGTCATGATAATATTGTATCATGGGGCCTCTGATTCTTATCACTATTGCCTAGCGGCCCTATCAGGTAATGATTTCACAGGCTGTGTTTGCACACACAGCTAAAACTGATTTCACATATGCTTCTGAGGCAGCATAATGGTCTAATGATCTACAACAGAAAGAGCTTTGGAGATAACTGAATATCTAATTTCTTCAATACTCATTTCTTGCTAGAATTTAAATCAAAAGTTGAAAAATGTGGTCATAAACATATATTTATACACAAACCGAAGACCAATTGCAACTCACTATAGTATCTCAGAAGACAAGACGTGACAGTCATTGGATCTCATGATTATTAGTATTTCAGTAACACTTTACATTTTTATTTTTAGTTGATGCATTAAGAATGATGGCAACATTACAATTAGATTATATTTGTTTTTTTTTTAGCATCCACTAATCCATATCAGTGCTAATTTATGAACATACAGTTGTTCATTCAATAAACTATTAATGTTTGTTGATAATACATTGATAACATTAATTTAACTTGATTTATTTAACTTAGTTAAAATGTAAGTATTAATATATGCAGAAATTAACATTAAATTTAACTAGATTAAATACCATCAAAATTCTTCGCTGTTAGTTCATGATACATAAAGCATAAGTTAATCATAACAAACTGATCATTATTGTAAAGTATTACCAGAATTTTTTAAGTGTTTCTAGATTCACATTCTTGTTAACTAATGTAAATCTTAGAAAAATATAATCATTTGTCCTAAAATAAACGTGAACACTAAGATCAAAAACCAAGCTTTAGCTAGAAAGGCCTCTATTACAACTTGCACAGTCAGGAATTGACTAACAATAGGTGCTGTGTAGTCTTTAGCCTTGGTCTAGTATAAAAGCACAGGTGACAGCAGTCAATCAACAACCAGAATCAGCTTCAGCTTCTCCTTTGTGGAACTACTGAGGACCAGCCAGCGCAACCATGAAGGTAAACCTTGTTCCAGCTGCCATTTCCACATATTTTAACTTCTTATAAAATTTATTTGGTATATTTCACTTTAAATTACTAAATTAATAACTTTCATTTTCAGGTCACCTTTTTTGAGGACAGGAACTTCCAGGGTCGCTCTTACGACTGTATGGGCGACTGTGCTGACATGCACTCCTACATGAGCCGCTGTCACTCTTGCAGAGTGGAGAGCGGATGCTGGATGATGTATGATCATCCCAACTACATGGGAAATCAGTATTTCTTCAGGAGGGGCGAGTACGCTGATTACATGTCTATGTTTGGAATGAGCAACTGCATCAGGTCCTGCCGTATGATCCCCATGGTGAGATCCACGTTGAAGTATTTGTATGAACTGAAATATTTAATTTATATTTATTTCAAAAATGAAGCAGAGAACTCAGTCTGTTTTTTTGGGGGTTAGAGAAAAATATTTGAAAAGTACAGAGAATCCTATAAGAATTGTGATTTGAGACAGAACTAATTCTTGATAGATTTATACATTTATGTTAATTCTGATGACAAACTTGAAAATAATTGACTTCTCTTCCACTACAGCACAGGGGATCCTACAGAATGAGGATCTACGAGAGGGAGAACTTCATGGGTCAGATGCACGAGATGATGGATGACTGTGACAGCATCATGGACCGTTACCGCATGTCTCAATGCCAGTCCTGTCATGTGATGGACGGCCACTGGCTCATGTATGAGCAGCCCCACTACAGAGGCAGGATGTGGTACTTCAGGCCTGGAGAGTACAGGAGCTTCAGCAATATGGGTGGCATGAGATTCATGAGCATGAGGCGTATCATGGACTCTTGGTACTAGCATTCCAGTGTATCTAATAATAAAACAATTTCACGAGAACACTAAATATTGTGTCTTGAAAATCATTAATGCCACAAATATTTGCTTGAGTAATGCACAAACAAATTAAGAAATGTAAAAATAATGATCAATTACTGTATTTTTTGATACATCCTGGATATTGGCTTTCAAATGACAAGTTAGTAAGTTATTTCGCAGAAGAACATGTCATAATGGTGGATCCATACAGATACTGTACTTGGATAGCATACTTATCAAAGCTCCTGGTCAAATGACTAGTAGTACCCTTTGTTAGAACTGAATGTAGTCCACCGACATGAAAAACTGAAATTCCATATGGCCTGAAATACAGGGCAGTGTATCCTCAACAACAAAATAAACTAATACCTTGCTTCCTAATAATCATCTAAAAAAGGAGAATGTTCAGGGAACACCAAAAGGCCAAATATTGATCTACTGTATGTGGCACACCACACTTTCTATGTGTTAAGTCAAATAGCTCATTTAAACACAATGTGGTGGTGATTTGACAGATATGATCCACAAACGTCCTCAAGATTGTCAAACTTGTCCAAAGAAATTTTATGATCTACAGTGTCAAATTCAGCACAAGTGTCAAGTTCTAGTAAAACTAGTTGAGTTATAGGCCTACAACTTTGTGTCAGATGATATATGAAATGTGTTACCACAATTATAGATCCGAGTGAACAAAAAAATCAAGTGAACAATGACGCAACGGTCTTTGTGAATGATTGTACGTAAAACACCAAACAAAGTGTATAGATTCTGTGATAGGAAACTTTATATTACACTAGGTGGGAATATACTGTAGGAATACTATTCAGTATTAAATGTATATAATTTTTAGCTGGACTGCAACAATTTCCAGTTCTTTTGCAGAGTGCAAATTATATCACAGAAAACAGAGTACAAGTAAACCACAAGTGCATATGGGCAACCAGGCTCTACTGAGTTTGGCTGTTGTACCAAGATGCAAGTCATTTCACTCTTTTTCTTTTGTAGATGTGCAATAATGTACAGTGTAGTAGAAAAAGTTGTACACATGCTAGATCACGGCATCAAGTACTTGACTACTGAACAGATGTGATCGGATGTGATTGTTCTTTCAAATCGATAAATGTGGACTAAAAAACATTTGGTAGATTTAGCTGATATAAATTAAATATAATGTGCTCTTATGCTAATGGGGGGGGGGGGGGGTTTCTCTGATGTTTCGAGTCATCTCAGTGGAGCTGAGGATATCTATGAATACATGTCCTGCATCAGATTGCACAGTCACAACAGTTCTCTAATATTATATACCATTTTTCTGCGGATGGACAGTCCTAACACTGTGTCATAAGGAAATTTTTCTGCGGATGGACAGTCCTAACACTGTGTCATAAGGAAATGCAGAGATGCAACTTAGTTGGTTAACAAATGAATAAACATTCCAAGCTGGATATTAACTAATGCAAATAGACCGTAACAATCATGACATTTAAACATTTGTTTTGTGTATTTTTGTCACATTGTTCTTATCACTTGAGATGCTACTAATGTTAATGTCCTCTCAGCCTTGTCGGCAAACATACTGCTGTTCACATCAGCTCATGTGGCGATGAGTTCGCTTGAAAGGGAACATCTAGGTTACGACTGTAACCATGGATCCCTGAGAAGGGAACGAGATGCCGCGTCACATTGCCATTCTTCGGGCATGCCTGCATGTCTTCCTTTAGAAAATTTGAAGCTGATGGCCTGTTTTAGGTGCCCTTCTTATATACTGGGGCGCACCATGAATGCCGTGTTGGTACACATGCCTCAGAAACCAGGTTCTGCGGGACACGTCCTCATAGTGTCAACTGACATGGCGTCTTGTTCCCTTTCTTAGGGAACCATGTTTACAGCTGTAACCTAGACGTTTTCTAATCATAGAAATAGACTTTTCTTCACAAGAAATTGTTCTGTCTTTTGTATCAGTACTTCACTTGGGAAATCAGAAAGCACACAACATATACACCATTCCAAAATGCATACCCATCAAAAAAAAATAAACAAACCAAAACTATGCGGTAAAGGTGGGAATATGGAAAACTAAAACATTGAAAGATGAAAACTCTTTATTATTAATGTTTCGTTTTTATTGTTTTATAGACTTTTAACACTCAGGGGTCGAGTGTAATATGTAATATATACTGAAATAAAATGTGTTAGCAACGTATTAAACTGCATATTAACATTTATAGGCTCTATAATATAACAAATATGATACATAAAATTTCATAGAGGTAATATGATTAAGACAAGGTTTCTTTGGCCTGTTTTGGACAGAATATGAAGTGTTTACTTCATTAATTTAATCTTTTGACCGGTACTGTATATAATTTAAAATATAATAGGCCCATACAAAATAATATGTGCACGCATGAGATCACAAAAATCATGTTCTCTGTTAAGAGTGGACATTATATTAACATTAATACAATAATTGATATGATCCTGTTATCAGAATGCTCACAGTTGTTGTTTTTCTTCTTCTTTTATCTCACAGATTTGAGAATCATAGTGAACAGATATTGGCCCACATTGGAATACATGAATATGATGAATACAAGGTAAGTAATGTTCACTTATATCTTTGAACAGGATTTATTTCCAGGTAAAACTGTGTACTCAAAATGTGCCCTTGACTCTCATTTATATTGTTAACTATATTCTAAATAAACTACAAAATAAACTACTTTGTCCTCAGATTCTTTAGTTCTCTCTCACATAGCCTACCTGACTGAAAGGCTCATTATGCGGCTCATTATGAGGGTCTTTGTCTCCTCAGGTGTGAATCACAGCATTATTCAGGATTATTCACGCCTCCACGCATACTGTTTGTTCTAAACAAAAAGTGTCTTACAAAATTTAAATCAATATATTGTTTTATGTGAATGAGTAGGCAGGATGATTTTCACATCATTTTGAAGCAAAAATTCTAGGCTTCTACATTCAGTACCCAGAAGTCTTGTGGACACATATTTAGTATTTATTTTGTGGCCTTATTTCAGTGACTTAATTTTTTTGTTTTTTTCAATAACCACGTATAAACGTTATTCTCTCAAAAATACAAACATGTACATACATGTTGCTCACATATTATGGTAGCCTAGTTTGTGCTGAATACAGTGTAATGACACTTTTGCCATTAATATGTTTATAAGCAACTGAAAAAAGCACAAATGGCACTTATGACTATCACAACAAGTTAAAAATCCTCAGACCCCAAAGGGTTAATATCGCTATTCTAGGAAAGAAATTAATTAATTAAAAAAAATGATTCTCAATTTATCCACAATTGTGAGCCTCTAGTCTTTAATTTGAACAAATATTAACTTCATAAGAAAATCATGACAAAGTACTAAGTACTAAGATCTAGATACTACGCTTACCAGCAGCCTCTGTGCCAACTTGCACAGTCAGGAATTGACTAACAATAGAGACTGTGTAGTCTTTAGCCTTGGTCTTGTATAAAAGCACAGGTGACAGCAATCAGTCAACAAGCAGAATCAGCTTCAGCTTCTCCTTTGTGGAACTACTGAGGATCAGCCAGTGCAACCATGATGGGCAAGGTAAACTTCATTCTTGCTAACATTTTCAAAGTTGACTTCAACTGAAAATAAAAGTAGGGAAAAAAATAAAACTACTGAAACTTAAACTTTTGAATTTTCAGGTCATCTTCTACGAGGACAGGAACTTCCAGGGTCGCTCTTATGAGTGTATGGGTGACACTGGTGACTTTTCCTCCTACCTGAGCCGCTGTCACTCTTGCAGAGTGGAGAGCGGATGCTGGATGATGTATGATCATCCCAACTACATGGGAAATGGGTATTTCTTCAGGAGGGGCGAGTACGCTGATTACATGTCTATGTTTGGAATGAGCAACTGCATCAGGTCCTGCCGTATGATCCCCATGGTGAGCTCAATTAAAGCTTGTATATCTGTGTTTTTATTTTATTTTTCTGGCTGATAAACTTAAATTAAACTGACTTCTCTTCCACTACAGTACAGGGGTTCCTACAGAATGAGGATCTACGAGAGGGAGAACTTCATGGGTCAGATGTACGAGCTGATGGATGACTGTGACAGCATCATGGACCGTTACCGCATGTCTCAATGCCAGTCCTGTCATGTGATGGACGGCCACTGGCTCATGTATGAGCAGCCCCACTACAGAGGCAGGATGTGGTACTTCAGGCCTGGAGAGTACAGGAGCTTCAGCAATATGGGTGGCATGAGATTCATGAGCATGAGGCGTATCATGGACTCTTGGTACTAGTGTTTCTATTAATAAAATAATTTCTCTACAACATTAAACATTGTCTTGAATGTCATTAATGCCATTAATATTTGCTCAAGTACTCCACAATAAAAATATAAAACAAATTAAGAGTTTCACATGTAACTTTAAAATGCTCTGACTGATTCTTTCAGTGTGTGTGTCACACAATATTAAAGAATATCACATGACACTTCACAGTAGATGTGCTGGGTGACAGCATGTAAGTTTGCAGTTTAGTAGGCCTACATGTTTACTTTTATTTTTACTTTACAACTTCCCAAATCTACTTAGGGATCACTGGTGGCAAATAAAAGTATAAACATTACAATTAAATTGTTAAAAATAACTTGATATGAATAACTTGGACACTTAATCTATTTTCTCTAGATTAAGAAATATCTAATATCCAGGTCCTTAAATATATTTTAATAAAGGTATGACATTAATACTTTTATAATGATCATATTATCATAGCTGTTTGTTTACTTTGTAATGCAGTGTTTGAAAGCCTTTTTGTGTGGCTTTGAAGAACTTTTTGTCCTGGGAGGGAAAAAAAATGAGTTACTGACTTGGGGTGGGTATCTTTAGGCACCCTCATGAACCGAACCCGATTATGGAAATCGCAATCCAATTCTAAAAACAATTCCGAGTTTACTGACATAGAATATCAAATTTACATGTTGAATTTTATTAAATGACTTATTATTATTATTTATTAAGTTCTCCTTTCTTCTGCATTATTGCGGTTTATTACTGATGACATCATAGACAGCAATAGGTCTAATACGCTTTATTCACAGTAAAGCACAGACCTATTTTAACATTTCAGATGTTTTGTCCTATCTTTAAGACATACTGTTTACATTAATTGTGCATCATTAAAGCATTTAAAAATGCAAGTGCATTTAACCGCTTACATGAGTCACAGACAGCTGTATGCCACAAACACCCTTCAAAACGAAAGTACAAAGAGCACATGAAAATTTGAAAGCAGACGCCTGTCAGTAAGTGAGTTTTGTGCATCAAATTTATACTGCATTCCAAACTGCATATTGCCTTTGTAGACTATTTAAAAGAGAACACACTGAAATACCAGCAAAACTGCACATTGTTAAGCAAAGTGCGCATTTCTCACAGTGCATGTCCTGTGCAATGAAGCAACTGCCCTTCTCTTTCACTTCAACCATGAAACCTTACGCAAATGTATATACTTGTTCCGATGGTTTTGTGTGTGTGTGCGTAACTGGCAGCATGAAGAATATGGTTGTTCCATCACACATATGCAGAAAAAAAAAACTATGTTCAGAATCAATTCTGAAGTTTTCAGAATTGTTAAAGAATCGTGATGCATTGGAGAATAATTTTTTTTCTCCCACCCCTATTGCTGACAAACTTGTAGAAGGACTTTAGGAGGAGTGGAATATCTAGTTATGAAACACAATCTTTGTTAGAAACGTCAAATTATTTTCAAGTAGGTGATGTAGATTATTTTTACACATCAGTAATTATCATTTATACAAACTACAATTTTTATCCTAGTACTTCTGTGATTCTTTGAACATTTGTAACATAAATATTAAAAATACTGTGCGGCTGAAAGAAGAAGTTGTTTTATACATATACTGTAAATTACAACCGTTTTCTCTGGGTCACCAGTAGTATGAACAAATGGCACAAATACAGATTTTCAAATCCTTTTTGTCAAAGGGTTAAGAATTGTAAAAGGTAATTAATTATTGTGTTCTCTTGTACTACAGTAAGATAACAATTCATCTTTTCATAATATAAGGAATGCATACCATAATAATAGGCCATCCCATACTTACTGTACCATTATAACAGATTGGTGTGAATAAAGAATTATTTAACCCTTTAAAGCCTGACATATTTGTCAGAATGTTTTTATTGAACAGGTTATTGAACAAAGAAATTTGGACAAAAATTAGACAAAAACGATTTGTTTATGTGTTTTGTTTTTGAATCATATTTGATTCAATCATCAGGCTTTTATGGCCCATTTTAGTATAATATAGTCAGAATATGGAGCTCATACTCAAGGTTTAAAAAAAAAAAAAACACCTCAGTTTTATTCAGAGGCATAAACTGAGCCAAAATATACAATTTGCTGCAGATGTTGTTAAATGTAAATCAATGAGATTTTGATTTGCTCATGTAATTTAGAGGCCTTAGAAAGTCATGTATTAAATAGGATACAGTAGTAGGCTTTATAGGATTAAACAATCTTTGAAAACACCTATTGTATCAATCTGGTTCCATTTAATCCCTTGATTTTGAGGCTAATTAAATTTCTGTCTTCTATCTCACAGACATTGTGTAAAACCAGCCAATCAGATGAGAGCTTGCCAGATCAAGAAAGTGCTTTCTGGTTTTATATATAATATGCATAAGACTAGTTATCCCACAATTAGTCCTCACAATCAGACTGCACAATTTCAATATACTATATGATACAGCCAGGCTTCACAAAGATATGAGTGCTTTCATTGTGTCCTTGATCCCCAATATTTCATGTAGAGGGTGTAATCAAAATAGGACCTATAAGCATTATTTTTGAATTGAACACCAATAAAAACCAAAAACAAACCAAATCCAAATGAACACAATGTGGGAGTCTGAAAGGACAAACAATCTGTAAGAATGAAAACGTTTTAGTATTTCGCTGTTTAATGTTTAGAGTTTTTATATTCTAAAAACCAAAAACAAACCAAATCCATAAATCAGAATGCAAAAATCTGGAAAAACAGACAATTTGTAAGAATGAAAGTTGTTTTACTTTAGCAACATAAACTTAAAACTTGAAATTATACAGACCTAACAATGTGAACACTAAGATCTACATACCAAGCTTTAGCTAGAATGGCCTCTATTTCAACTTGCACAGTCAGGAATTGACTAACAATAGGTGCTGTGTAGTCTTTAGTCTTGGTCTAGTATAAAAGCACAGGTGACAGCAGTCAGTCAACAAGCAGAATCAGCTTCAGCTTCTCCTTTGTGGAACTACTGAGGACCAGCCAGCGCAACCATGATGGGCAAGGTAAACTTCATTCCAGCTAATATTTCCACTAACTTTAACTCCAAAATTATTTGATTTGTTAATTTTCACTTTAAACAACTTAAAAGATCAACTTTGAATTTTTCAGGTCGTCTTCTACGAGGACAGGAACTTCCAGGGTCGCTCTTATGAGTGTATGGGTGACTGTGGTGACTTCTCCTCTTACATGAGCCGCTGTCACTCTTGCAGAGTGGAGAGCGGATGCTGGATGATGTATGATCATCCCAACTACATGGGAAATCAGTATTTTTTCAGGAGGGGCGAATACGCTGATTACATGTCTATGTTTGGAATGAACAACTGCATCAGGTCCTGCCGTATGATCCCCATGGTGAGCTCCATGAATGTATTGTTTTGTAATATATACACCCAAAGCCACATACTTAAATTTAGAACATTTCTTAATTAAATATTTAATTTATATTTATCTAGAATCATGAAGCAGAAACCTGATCTAATTTGTAGGACACAGAGGAAAATGTTAAAACCCATCAACTCAAAGCAAAAACGATCCTTTCAGAATAGTGATTTATAAGGCAGAACTACACAGTTCTCGTTATTTGTTTATATTAGATGTTGTTTCTACCTGCTAAACTTGAAAATAATGGACTTCTCTCCCACTACAGTACAGGGGCTCCTACAGAATGAAGATCTACGAGAAGGAGAACTTCATGGGTCAGATGTACGAGCTGATGGATGACTGTGACAGCATCATGGACCGTTACCGCATGCCTCACTGCCAGTCCTGTCATGTGATGGACGGCCACTGGCTCATGTATGAGCAGCCCCACTACAGAGGCAGGATGTGGTACTTCAGGCCTGGAGAGTACAGGAGCTTCAGCAATATGGGTGGCATGAAATTCATGAGCATGAGGCGTATCATGGACTCCTGGTACTAGGGTTTATATTAATAAAACATTTTCTCTACAACACTACACATTCTGTCTTGAAAATCATTGATGTCAATAATATTTGCATTAGTATCCCACAAACAACACCTCATAAATTAAACAGAACTGTAAAGAAATGACTGAATTCTGTTATAGTATAGTAAGATAGCAATCTAACCTATGTACTGTAAATATGAGGGATGCAGGCTTTCAAATGACAAGGGCCAGTCAAACATGAAACCCTGTTCATAACTGTAAAACTAGACACATATTGCATTAAAATAGCTTGTTCCTCATAGCCGGTGAAATACAAATGCTTGTTTTATTACAATTTATCAGAAATAAATTACTCAAAATGCAGTCCTTAAATGTCACCCAAAATCATTTATTCATACTCATGTTATTCGAAATGTTTATGATTTTCTTCTGTGGAACAGAAAAGAAGAAGAAAAAAAAAATCTATATTTAGAAAAAAAAAATTTGTTTTTGTTTTTCATACAATGAAATTAAGTAGAGTCCAATGTTGTGTTACTGTTGGTCCAAGTATCTAGATTAAAAAAAAAAAAGTACAGTATTTACATTTAAAGGTAAACTACAGAATTCTGGGTTTCTATCGACACCTGTAGCTGAAAGTTGCTTGTGAGGTAATGGTTGTGATGGCTTGTGATAATCATATCAGTGATGCAGCTAGCTACAACAAGAGTCACTTATATTAAAAAATAAATTCCACAAGACATATATTTGAAAAAATATAATCTGAGCAAGTACCACATCTACTGCCATAGCCAGACCTCCTCCTTCTTTTTTTCTCCTTTTTTTAATGAACAGAAGCATATAATAAAATAAACTTGCCTTGCCTTGCCTAATTAATTTATTTAAAATAATCATTAGTGTTTCATTTTTAGTTTCATATACTTAAACAATGACCTCTTACATTGATAAATATTTGGTGTTGGATTTACTTTGAAGAAATTTTCACTCAGAAATTGCTAGTAAATTTCATTAAATAATTACAAAGAAATGTCAAGTAGCATTGAATTAAATGTGAATTTTTGAACTAAAAAGACTGAAATAGTACGTCTTGTAAAATGTACTCCCAATCTTTGTTTTATTTATATAACTTTGAAAAATATTTTACAGTGAATTGAGGAAGGTGTTGTGAACAACATTATAGCTAAAAAACAGTGCCCGGATGCACACTTCCAAAATCCATTAGAAATAGTATATCATGCACTCTTTTGGCATACTATGTACTAGGGCTGCCCCCGGCTAAAGATTTGTCTAGTCGACTAGTAGTTGTTCATTTAAGCCATTAGTTTACTAATCGCATGTTTATATTAATTTAATTACTTAAATACCACGAGGCGTGATAGTTTTTATTTTGCCTCTAGAGACCGCTCTTGTACTGTGTAATGGCAGTGGAGCCTTCTCAGCCACTCCCACAATAGACATAATCGGAAGAGAAACTATCGGTATTCGGTGCCAATGAATCAGCAAAACTGATAAATTCGTTGACCTCTACTTATTTCTTTCAATTTATTTTCAAGATCTGAAGTGAATTATCCATTGTCGCTCTCAGTATGGCTGTAACAGTCATGCAAAATGATATTAAAACTTACAATGAATTCCTTTAACACTAAATAAAGCACCTAATCAGTCATCAGCTTCAGAAAACATGTTATCAGCTTCATTGTCTTCAGGAAGCCGCTTGTCTGTGTGCTGTGTGAAAATAGCAATGTGTATTAAAGGAAGAGAAGGTAAGAGCAGAATAATGGTGAGAAAACAGTTCAAACAGTGTGTCCCTCCATGCCTTCGTTTTATAACCCCTGGCGATGGTCAGGAGCTTTGTGGTATTTGTCTGGGAGTGGAGCATGCACGTTCAGCCCTCAAGGGGGCTGGATGCATTCATTGTGATGGTTTGAGACTGAGAAATCTCTGCTCTCGGCTGGCGCTCTTCATGAGTGAAGAGAGTCAAGCTGCTGAGCCAGTGCGCAGGCTGCAGCCGTGGGGATCTCAGATGGAGCTCAGATGTGAATTTTGTCCTCTAAACCATGTCAGATGACATCAAGGTAGGTGGTCAAAGCGTATGCAGCGGCTGGTCAGACTGGTGGAGCTTTGCACACTATGGCAATACTGCAAGCTTAGCAGGCAGATCTGCTCAAAGACCTGGATCAAGGGGGATCCCCCAAAGGCGGTCTCCGAACAGCGTATAACCACAGATCTAGCTCTTCGTGCCACCAGGCAGGCACCCAGACAGCAACATATTGTCGGCCCAGATCCGGCCCACATCTGGCCCGCATGGAATCCACACGTACCAGATGTGGGCCAGATCTGGGCCGACACTATGTTGCTGTCTGGGCAGCCCCCTCCCTTGGCCGGTCTATGGCTACTATGGTGATGACAGAGAGGCATCTGTGGCTTAATTTGTCAGGCATTAAGGAGTGTGACAAAGCTGTCCTCGTGAATGCCCCTGACTTGCCCTCTGGACTGTTTGGTACTGCTATTGAGATGGAGGTGGACAGGTTTAGAGATTTGAGAACACAGTCAGCCACCTTTGGGAAGTTTAACCCTCACCGAGTGCAGGCTTGAGTTCCTAGAGAGAAGAGCGGAAGGCGAGTGTAGCTGCCCAAGCCCCCCTCCGAGGAGGTGTGCGGAGGTGGCGTAGTAGGGGAAAGCCAAACTAAGATCCAAGGGCTTTGAATGCGTCAAAATAAGAGAATGATTGAGTGGTGCCGCTGCCTAAGCTTTCGCCCCCTGTTTTCATTCATTTTATTCTTTCTACTTATTATTCTTTTCTGCTAGACTAAATGTATCCTCCCTCCCTTTCTGGTGTGGGGCACAAGAGCTTGTTTTTAGAGGAGAAAAAAAATCTATTCCCTCCCCCTCTGAGGAGGGTGTTGGACTACAAAAATTCTCTTTCAGAGAATAAAAATGTCCTCCATCCCCCTCCAAGGAGGGTGTTGTGGTACAGGAAGTTGTTTTTAGAGGACAGTAAACAACAACTTGTTTTTATAGATTAAAAAAGTCTCCTCCCTCCCACTCTGAGGAGGGTGTGGGGTACAAGAGATTGTTTTTAGAGAAAATAAAATATCCTCCCTCCCCCTCTGAGGAAGATGTTGGGTACAAAATTTCTGTGTTTAAAGGAGAATAGAAATTTCCTCCCTCCACCTCCAAGGAGGACACTGGGGTACAGAAGGTTGTTGTTAGAGGAGAATAACTAGGGATAGCTGGCATCAGGTCGAGCCGGCACTGTGTTGTTTGCCTCGCTGATAACATATATTCAGAAGTAGAGCTGGAGAGATGTTTGAGATGACTAATCTATGATAATTATACTTTCTTCTCTGTCACCTTCTCCAGGTAACTGGGTATTAAGTAAGGTTATGCTCTTTTCCATTGCCCCAATTATGGTGGAATCATTAGATGCGGGTTATGTTAAATTTCTGGTAGGTCTTCTCTAAGGGGTCTTGATTTTCCTGGAGTGTGGCTCAGACTAGTTGGGACTCCAAATTGGGTATAGAAGCTTCAGGGCCTTTCCTAACATCACTTAGATTACTGGGAGCAATGTTGTGCAATGTTCGTACTGCTCGCCAGCTGACACACAATTGGCTCAGGGCTGAGGCCTTGGAGTGTTGTTGCCTAAGGTTTTAGATTACTTTTAACCTCAAGCAGGCACACTGTAAACCCGGATAGTACTACTAACTTATAAAGATTGAGTATGCTGCAATTAAAGTCTGTTAAATCATTGATGCAACTTAAAACAATTACATTTTCTGAATGAGGAGTTTAGTTTTATTTTTGTGTAGCTCAACATTTTTGAGTAAACCCTTATCCTTAAATTATTATTTTTAAGTTTACTGAGCCATATAAAGTGACGTCATCCATGTCACGACGTTGCCGATGTTACCGACGTAACCGACATTATCAGAAGAGTCCATTCAACATTAAACTGAGTTGCAGCAGATTTCAAGTTCCCAGCATGCTTTGCATCACACTCTGTAAGGGGGAATAAATGTTGGAATTGAGTGTTATTTTGTGTGTTTTTGCACAAGATTAATACAGGGGAAGATGTGTTATTGTTTAATGTTCTGTTATTTTGGTATGTAAAGGTGTTTCTGTGATGTTTAAGTTTTTAGGGTTACCATCGTGGTGAAGAGTAGTGCCTGTGGTTAGGTCGAGAATGGGCTGTGAAACATCAAGGCTATATATACTGCATGTTGTTTAACAGTTTATGCAAGTAAATAGTGATAGTCTCTTTGATGGTTATGTTACCGTGTGCTGTTGCTAACTAACACTTAACCGTAAAGATTAGGTGTTAGTTTATTCAATATTTTTGATTAAATTGTAATTACTGAATTAGTGTAGTATAAAATAATCTTTGAGTTGTTTACTTAAATGTTTTGAGTATTCTGAACTTATTGGGCTTACAAACACTGCATCAAAATAATTGAAAAATAAGAAACATTATGTATGGTAAACAATAGTTTTAAGTACAGTTGACTTAAACATTAAATAAAACTAAAATAAAAAAAAATTCAGTTTGACTTAATTGTTATTTATAATTATTCTTTACTTAAAAGATTTGAGTAGCTTCACTTAATTTTTTTTAGGTAATCGGTGTCTACAATAATTTTGAGTACTTTGAACTTATCGGGTTTTACAGTGCACTGGTCAGCATGACGTACTTGGTATTGACACCCCCATAGCATCAGCTGATGTGGCGCTGAGTTCGCTTGAAAGGGAACATCTAGGTTACGACTGTAACCATGGTTCCCTGAGAAGGGAACGAGATGCCGCGTCACATTGCCATTCTTCGGGCATGCCTGCAAGTCTTCCTTCAGAAAATTTGAAGCTGATGGCATGTTTTCGGGTGCCCTGTGTCGGCCATGAATGCCGTGTTGGTACACGTGCCTCAGACACCAGGTTCTGCGGGACGCATCCCCAAAGTGTCAACTGATGTGGCGTCTTGTTCCCTTTCTTAGGGAACCATGTTTACAGCTGTAACCTAGACGTTTTCTAATCATAGAAACATTTGCTTCACAAGAAATTGTTCTGTCTTTTGTATCAGTGCTTCACTTGGGAAATCAGAAAGCACACAACATATACACCATTCCAAAATGCATACCTATCAAAAAACATAAACAAACCAAATCTATGCGGGAAAGGTGGGAATATGGAAAACTAAAACGTTGAAAGATGAAAACTCTTCATTATTAATGTTCCGTTTTTATTGTTTCATAGATTTTTACTATCTCTATTCTAGGAAAGAAATTAATTAATTAAAAAAAAATAATTCTCAATTTATCCACAATTGTGAGCCTCCAGTCTTTAATTTGAACAAATATTAACTTCAGAAGAAAATCATGACAAAATACTAAGTAGTAAGATCTAGATACTACGCTTACCAGCAGCCTCTATGCCAACTTGCACAGTCAGGAATTGACTAACAATAGGGGCTGTGTAGTCTTTAGTCTTGGTCTAGTATAAAGGTACGGGTGACAGCAGTCAGTCAACAAGCAGAATCAGCTTCAGCTTCTCCTTTGTGGAACTACTGAGGATCAGCCAGCGCAACCATGATGGGCAAGGTAAACTTCATTGCTGCTAACATTTTCAAAGTTGAATTCAACTGAAAATAAAAGTAGGGGGAAAAAATAAAACCACTGAAACTTAAACTTTTGAATTTTCAGGTCATCTTCTACGAGGACAGGAACTTCCAGGGTCGCTCTTATGAGTGTATGGGTGACACTGGTGACTTTTCCTCCTACATGAGCCGCTGTCACTCTTGCAGAGTGGAGAGCGGATGCTGGATGATGTATGATCATCCCAACTACATGGGAAATCAGTATTTCTTCAGGAGGGGCGAATACGCTGATTACATGTCTATGTTTGGAATGAACAACTGCATCAGGTCCTGCCGTATGATCCCCATGGTGAGCTCCATAAATGTATTGTTTTGTAATATATACACCCAAATCCACATTCTTTCATTTAGAACATTTCTTAATTAAATATTTAATTTACATTCATCTAGAAGCAGAAACCTGATCTAAATTTGTAGGACACAGAGGAAAATGCTAAAATCCATCAACTCAAAGCACAAACAATCCTTTCAGAATAGTGATTTATAAGGCAGAACTACACAGTTCTTGTTAGTTGTTTACATTAGATGTTTTTTTCTACCTGCTAAACTTGAAAATAATGGACTTCTCTCCCACTACAGTACAGGGGCTCCTACAGAATGAGGATCTACGAGAGGGAGAACTTCATGGGTCAGATGTACGAGATGATGGATGACTGTGACAGCATCATGGACCGTTACCGCATGTCTCAATGCCAGTCCTGTCATGTGATGGACGGCCACTGGCTCATGTATGAGCAGCCCCACTACAGAGGCAGGATGTGGTACTTCAGGCCTGGAGAGTACAGGAGCTTCAGCAATATGGGTGGCATGAGATTCATGAGCATGAGGCGTATCATGGACTCCTGGTACTAGGGTTTATATTAATAAAACATTTTCTCTACAACACTACACATTCTGTCCTGAAAATCATTGATGTCAATAATATTTGCATTAGTATCCCACAAACAAGACCTCATAAATTAAACAGAACTGTAAAGAAATGACTGAATTCTGTTATAGTATAGTAAGATAGCAATCTAACCTATGTACTGTAAATATGAGGGATGCAGGCTTTCAAATGACAAGGGCCAGTCAAACATGAAACCCTGTTCATAATTATGAAACTAGACACATATTGCATTTAAATAGCTTATTCCTCATAGCAGGTGAAATACAAATGGTTGTTTTATTACAATTTATCAGAAATATAATACTCAAAATGCAGTGCTTAAATGTCCATATGTCAAAATTAAAGGGATAGTTCACCCAAAAATCATTTACCCATCCTCATGTTATTCGAAACATTTATGATTTTCTTCTGTGGAACACAAAAGATTATATTTAGAAAAAAAAATCCCAGTATTTGTTTTCCATGCAGTGAAATTCAGTAGGTCCAAGTATCTAGATTAAAAAAAAAGTACAGTATTTACATTTAAAGGTAAACTACAGAATTCTGGGTTTCTATCGACACCTGTAGCTGAAAGTTGCTTGTGAGGTAATGGTTGCTTGTGATATCCATATCAGTGATGCAGCTAGCTACAACAAGAGTCACTTATATTAAAAAATAAAGTCCACAATATATTTGAAAAAATTTAATCTGAGCAAGTACCATATCTACTGCCATAGCCGGACCTCCTCCTTCTTTTTTTCCCTTTTTTTAATGAACAGAAGCATATAAGGACTAATTATGTAATTTCCTGCCAATTCAAACCAGACAGCTCTTAATATAAATATTTTTTTATATGTTTACTGTAGTGATTTAGGGCACGGAATTACCATTGTGTATAAAATGTGCTATATAAATAAACTTGCCTTGCTAATTAGTTTATTTAAAAAAAACATTATTATGTTATGTTTAATGTTTAGTTTCATATACTTAAACATTTAGTGTTGGATTGCAATTTTCACTCAGAAATTGCTAGTAAATTTCATTAGATAATTACAAAGAAATATCAAGTAGCATTGAATTAAATGTGAAATTTTGAACTAAAAAGACTGAAATAGTATGTCTTGTAAAATGTACTCCCAATCTTTGTTTTATTTATATAACTTTGAAAAATATTTTACAGTGAATTGAGGAAGGTGTTGTGAGCAACATTATAGCTAAAAAACAGTGCCCGGATGCACACTTCCAAAATCCATTAGAAATAGTATATTGTGCACTTTTTTTGGCATACTATGTACTAGGGCTGCCCCCGGCTAAAAAATTTGTCTAGTCGACTAGTAGTTGTTCATTTAAGCCATTAGTTTACTAATCGCACATTTATATTAATTTAATTACTTAAATATTGGGGGGGGGGGGTAATGATTACGAATGTGTCGGAAAAAATAGCAAGGAGAATTTTAATTATTTATTAATAAAGTAGTGTTTTCTGAGTCAAGTGTTGGCTGAAAAGACGAAGTTGAAGATGCTGACTCACCATCTCTGCAGTATAGTGGACACGCCTTTAGAGAGAAATGCACCTTACATACGGATTACATAATCAAAGAGTATTTGTTTTCGATTTGTATTGGTTCATTTAAAAGTTGACATTTCAAGCTTTCTATAGATATATTTCTCATGTCTTTGAGGCAAGTAGCCTATACGCAGAGTTTCGGTTAATTTTTCACGCTTTAGTTTATGAAGACCGAGACGGCTGAAAAAAAGCATCCTGTTTGTTTTCTTTATTTTACAAAAGCACAATGTTTTGTTGTTATTGTGAGTTTACACAAATAAAAGTAGACCCTTTTTGAATGAATGTTTTGAATGATGTATTACTCTTATTTGTGAAAAATGATGGAGTATTTTAAGTTGTTTCTGCTGTTATCAGGAAAAAATGCAAGTGATAATAAGTGACCTAATAATAGTGCTCTAGGCTAACGTTAGAGCGATGGATGTTGACGGATGACAGGTGAACGTTTGGATTTCCTGCCCAACATACAGATGGTACTCAACCAGAATGCATTTTTGTCACCGCGACATTTCTGCTCTTGACTGTTATAACCATAGATTTTCATATGTTATGGAGTGGACGTATCACAGCTTGTTTTGGCAAATAGCAGTCAACCGTACCATGTGGAGATTACAAAAAATACTTTCAATACCATCAATAAGATTTTTAAAAATCACATTCACATAACCAAATGTAGTAATCAAAAGCCAATGTATGCATTTGCTGTTTAGAACGAATTCAAAAAGAAAAGTAAATGTCAATATTGTGTTTACTTTTACATGGACTGCGCTTTATAATGCAGTACTAATACACAGTGCCTGTGTATTATGCTATTTTCTCCTTGTAATAAAATAAAATAAACTATAGAAATGTGAATTATTAGTTAATGCACTGTGAAGAAACATGAACAAACAATGAACAACTGTATTTTCATTAACATTAACAAAGATTAGTAAATACAGTAACAAATGCATTACTCATGGTTAGTTCATGTTAGTTAATACATTAACTAATGTTTAACTAATGAACCTTATTGTAAAGTGTTACCATTACTTCAGTAGTGCTCAATTAAAATACAAATAAAATTGCAAAACAATTGTTAAGTATCTTAATGAAGTACAATTAATAAACCTCTTTCACGTGTTTAGTTAGAATAGTGCTTCATAATTACATTTTAAACTTCAGAAAAAGTAGTAAGATCTAGATACTATGCTTCAGCTTGAATGGCCTATTTTCCAACTTGCACAGTCAGGAATTGACTAACAATAGGTGCTGTGTAGTCTTTAGTCTTGGTCTAGTATAAAGGTACGGGTGACAGCAGTCAGTCAACAAGCAGAATCAGCTTCAGCTTCTCCTTTGTGGAACTACTGAGGACCAGCCAGCGCAACCATGATGGGCAAGGTAAACTTCATTCCAGCTAATATTTCCACCAGGTTTAAATCCAAAATTACTTGATTTGTTAATTTTCACTTTAAACCACTTAAAACATCAACTTTGAATTTTCAGGTCATCTTCTACGAGGACAGGAACTTCCAGGGTCGCTCTTATGAGTGTATGGGTGACTGTGGTGACTTCTCCTCTTACATGAGCCGCTGTCACTCTTGCAGAGTGGAGAGCGGATGCTGGATGATGTATGATCATCCCAACTACATGGGAAATCAGTATTTCTTCAGGAGGGGTGAATACGCTGATTACATGTCTATGTTTGGAATGAACAACTGCATCAGGTCCTGCCGTATGATCCCCATGGTGAGCTCCATAAATATTTTTATTTGTAATATTTTTTTTTTTTTTTAATAAACTAAACATTCAATTTACTTTTATTTGGAAACAAAAAGCAGAGAGCCAATTTAAATGTTTGGGACATAGAGGAAAATGTTAAAATCTCAAAAATGTGCCACTTTCAGAGAGGTTCACTACATAGTAAACATAACTAACTTCTTTTCCAATACAGTACAGAGGATCCTACAGAATGAGGATCTACGAGAGGGAGAACTTCATGGGTCAGATGTACGAGATGATGGATGACTGTGACAGCATCATGGACCGTTACCGCATGTCTCAATGCCAGTCCTGTCATGTGATGGACGGCCACTGGCTCATGTATGAGCAGCCCCACTACAGAGGCAGGATGTGGTACTTCAGGCCTGGAGAGTACAGGAGCTTCAGCAATATGGGTGGCATGAGATTCATGAGCATGAGGCGTATCATGGACTCCTGGTACTAGTCTTCTAGCATTTCTTAAATTGTTAATAAAATAATTCCTCTACAACGTCTTGAAAAATCATTAAATGCCAATAATATTTCTATGAGCAGTCTACAAAAAACACCCCATGAGCTAAACAGAAGTGTAAAATAACAAAATGTAAAAGGAGCAATTATTGCATTCTGCTTTACTATAGCAAGATAGTTTTCAAATGACAAATCACAGTCAAATGATTGCTGATTGTCTTTAGACCTATGATTCAAACTGCAAACTACAAATGGCCTAGCTTGGTTTTTATCCTAGACAGCAGTTGCTTTTGACACCAGCATGTACATGTCCTACTAATGATGCAAACTCAAGCAGGTTCAGCACAAGACTTTAGCAATAGATTTTACATAAATCAATACGATATATTAGTCACAGACAACAGCATTAAGAAAAAAAGGGTGAGATATGCAGCTGACAAAACATCCCTTCACACATGATGAAAAAAATCATGAACTAAAATGCATCAACAAAAGCTGATTTTAAAGGGTTAGTTCAGAATGAAAATTCTGTCATCAATTACCCACCCTCATGTTGTTCCAAACCCATAAACCCTTACGTTTTTTTTTTTTTTTGGAACACAAATCTTTTTAATGAAATCTAAGTGCTTTCTGTCTCTCCATTGACAGCTTACGCAACTACCACTACCCCAGAAAGGTAGTAAAGACATCATAAATGTAATCCATGTGACTCCAGTGGTTTAATCTAAATTAACGCACGTTCACGAGAGCACCACGACACATGTTGTGTTGACACGAGAGCAGACGTTGTTGCGTGAACGCGCATTGGAGATTAATATTTTGTAAATAAAGTGGTAAATTATTTTAAAAAGGAGGTTTGATTGTGGCTTGTGAAAATTGTTTATTTTTTTAACTGTTCAGACTACAAAAACTAAACAGTCAGAAAGGAAAAAAATCTCAAACATCTCACTTTAGTCAGTGTCACCTTGAACCACAATCCTGATCCAGATAAATCCAATAAATAAATTGTCACTCTGATATCCAATTCAAAGATCAAAGATCTCAGACTCTCAAACTCCCCAGGCTGAATATAGTCAGTGGTTGCAATGTTAACTAATGCTAAATGAAGTTTGGCTGCCTGTTTTGAAGGCTTAAGTTCTTACCTGGATCACAAATTTGTGGTAACCCTAGATTCAAATTTGTGGTAACTGCAGCAAAGTTTAATGCTACTTTTAACACATTAGAGATGACTTTAGAATGTACAAGAATAATACATTGTCCAATATTAACAAAGGAATAACTTTTTACTTAAAAAAACTCATTTTTTATATTAAAAAAATATATTAATTTATTCTACTGCTGTGAGAATTAGACTATTGCACCAATCACACAATCATATTCATAATGTTACCAAACATGGAGGAAATCATATTTCTTGATCCAAATGAACCCATGTTTCACAGGTAAAGTTTAAGTCAATGAAATACATAACAAAAATATTAAAGGTTGAATAACTTCATAATATAGAGCTACCATCAGAAAGGGGAGAATGCCAGCAGACTACCAATGCCCCGTATAGCCCACTCCTCACATGAGCAAAATAACACACGTTATTTTGTGTATATAGCTTAGTCTACAAATGTTTTGTTATATGTCAGCAATTAAACTGACAATTAAATTAAAGGGTTAGTTCACCCAAAAATGAAAATTATGTCATTTATTTCTCACCCTCATGTCGTTCTACACCCGTAAGATGTTTGTTCATCTTCGGAACACAAATTAAGACATTGTGATGAAATCCGATGGCTCAGTGAGGCCTGCATCGCCAGCAATAACACTCCCTTTTTCAATGCCCAGAAAGCTACTAAAAACATATTTAAAACAGTTCATGTGACTACAGTGGTTCAACCTTAATATTATAAAGCGACGAGAATACTTTTTGTGCGCTAAAAATAACAAAATAGCGACTTTATTCAACAATATCTAGTGATGGGCGATTTCAAAACACTGCTTCATGAAGCTTCAAAGCTTTATGAATCTTTTGTTTTGATTCAGTGGTTCGGAGCGCGTATCAAACTGCCAAAGTCATGTGAACTATTGAAGTTTCAGAACACTTATGACGTAACGAAGCCTCGTTTACTGAAATCATGTGATTTTGGCGCTCTGAACCACTGATTCGAAACAAATGATTCCAAAGCTTCAAAGCTTCATGAAGCATCGTTTTGAAATCGCCCATCACTAGATATTGTGAAATAAAGTTGCTATTTTGTTATTTTTGGCGCACAAAAAGTATTCTCGTCGCTTTATAATATTAAGGTTAAACCACTGTAGTCACATGAACTGTTTTAAATATGTTTTTAGTAGCTTTCTGTGCATTAAAAAAGGGAGTGTTATTGCTGGCGATGCAGGCCTTACTGAGCCATCGGATTTTATCAAAAATATCTTAATATGTGTTCCGGAGATGAACGAAGGTCTTACGGGTGTGGAACGACATGAGGGTGAGTAATTAATGACATTATTTTCATTTTTGGGTGAACTAACACTTTAAGATTTTGATTTAACTAAAACAATAATAATTGATTTAACTACTAATAATAAACTATTAAATAACACCTAAGCCTAATATGTAGTAATAAATTAAAGTAAAGACCTGTGTTTACTTCATTTTCAGCATTCTGCTCCGTTTCGTGCACAGTCTTGTCCGCTCAGTATGGTGAATGTGATCTCACCAAGAACAACGTTTCTGGATCAACATCTTTGTTGGTCCTGGAACAACATTCCAATCAACCAATAAGATTTGAAGGACAAGTTTACAGTTTATGTAAAGTTTAGGCTTACAACCAGGGGTATATGCTTCTACATCAGTGTTGTTCATTTCCCTCTGATTTTAGGGATAAGTTATGGGTAGGGATAGGTTTAGGGGTAGGGATAGGAATAAAATTTCAGACAAGAATGTTGTTCCAGGATCGACAAAATATGTCGATCCAGGAACATGTCTTACTTGGCAAAATCACGGTGACCTTCAAGGGATACAACTGCTTTTTTATACTCCACCAAACATCAGAGGGCAGCACTGAGTTGTGTCATTTACAGGACTTTCACTCAGAAGGATAAAAAAAGAAATGTAGCCACTCCAGCATTGCATGCAAAGTTTGGAACAAGAACCAAAAACGATAGATAAGGATATTTTGTATCCCTCTTAACGCATTCGTCTTCGACAATTTGCACAGTACATCACAACTTTGCGTATTACCACCTATCTATCTCAAAATTCACCTTGCGCATGTGCTGTTGTATGCGCACCAGCTGCGTGGTCACAAAAATGGGGCCGCATGTGGACGGAGTATGCGGACATCCACAGACCCTCCTGATGACGAAAATTACATCACACGGACAGGGCGCGGACCATTGCGGTGCACGGACGGCCGAAGTATTGGGCTTAATGAGTGAAACATCTGCTTGCCACGGATCAGACGAGTAGTAGTTTAAGTTCAAGTGCAGGTTGTAATGCATTTTAAAATTGAAATCTACAAGACATAACAAGATAACCAGGAAGCTTACACACAGTGTTGTAAATGTTATCAATAAAAAGCTAATGTTCTTTCATATATATTCATATATACTGTATGAGTATATGATATATTTTAAATGAATATGTATATATATATATATATGTGTGTGAACAATGAATGAAATTTATATATATACATATATATATATATATATATACACATTCATAAAAATGAAAATTTTGTCAAAGCATGTATAATTTGAACTATAAGGTTCTTTAAATCATTGTTTTTCAGACATTTTATGGTTTAGGATGGTTTAGTTTTACTATAACCCCCACCCCAATAATTAGAAATGGCTATAAAGCCTTACTATAAACATTGACCTACACCCTATTAATTTTATTTTTGCAGGTCTTAAAAAAATCTTTAAAAGCCTTAAATTTGAGTTTAAAAACCCTGAACATAGCCTAAAAAACTTGAACATCTACATGCTAAGCTTTAGCTAGAATAAGTTCTATTTTATTTTGCACAGTCAGGAATTGACTAACAATAGGGGCTGTGTAGTCTTTAGTCTTGGTCTAGTATAAAGGTACGGGTGACAGCAGTCAGTCAACAAGCAGAATCAGCTTCAGCTTCTCCTTTGTGGAACTACTGAGGATCAGCCAGCGCAACCATGATGGGCAAGGTAAACTTCATTGCTGCTAACATTTTCAAAGTTGAATTCAACTGAAAATAAAAGTAGGGGGAAAAAATAAAACCACTGAAACTTAAACTTTTGAATTTTCAGGTCATCTTCTACGAGGACAGGAACTTCCAGGGTCGCTCTTATGAGTGTATGGGTGACTGTAGTGACTTCTCCTCCTACCTGAGCCGCTGTCACTCTTGCAGAGTGGAGAGCGGATGCTGGATGATGTATGATCATCCTAACTACACGGGAAATGGGTATTTCTTCAGGAGGGGCGAGTACGCTGATTACATGTCTATGTTTGGAATGAGCAACTCGATCAGGTCCTGCCGTATGATCCCTATGGTGAGCTCAAAAGT
This sequence comes from Mylopharyngodon piceus, assembly GCA_039654765.1. Taxonomy (NCBI): domain Eukaryota; kingdom Metazoa; phylum Chordata; class Actinopteri; order Cypriniformes; family Xenocyprididae; genus Mylopharyngodon; species Mylopharyngodon piceus. Next base: position 11,528,201 of record CM077441.1, on the reverse strand, counting down.
AAAACTTATTTAAACCTGTGATATGTTAAATCCTGTATTGTGAATATCCTTTCAAAATGGTAATCCACATTACTAACTTGTTCTAAATTTAGTTTTACATTTCCTATTGATTCTGATAAACTTGCAAAATAATTCTAAAAATAACAACTGACTTCTCTTCCACTACAGTACAGGGGATCCTACAGAATGAGGATCTACGAGAGGGAGAACTTCATGGGTCAGATGTACGAGCTGATGGATGACTGTGACAGCATCATGGACCGTTACCGCATGTCTCAATGCCAGTCCTGTCATGTGATGGACGGCCACTGGCTCATGTATGAGCAGCCCCACTACAGAGGCAGGATGTGGTACTTCAGGCCTGGAGAGTACAGGAGCTTCAGCAATATGGGTGGCATGAGATTCATGAGCATGAGGCGTATCATGGACTCCTGGTACTAGGGTTTCAATAAAATGATTTCTCTAAAACACTAAACATTGCGTCTGCAAAATCCTTACTGTCCGTAATATTTGCAAGTCTAATCAATCACAAAAAAAAAAACAACAAAAAAAAACCTAATGAATTAAACAGACTAACAAATAAAACAAAATTTAGGTTCATGAGACTAGAACAGTGGATTCTTTCTCATATACAGCCAGTTTTAAATGAGGAAGGCTAAAATGGTTTCTTTTTTTTTTTTGTTAAAAAAATGCTATTAAAAACCTGAAATCCTCACAGAGGAAGTACAAAAGTCTGGAGAGCAGGGCCAGCTGTTGGATTTGTAGGACCCAAGGCACCATGAAAATCGGCTTCAACAGTGTAAAAAAAAAAAAAAAAAAGAAAAAAAAAAAAAATATATATATATATATATTACAAAAATACAGCATATATAAACAGTGATTCTTTCAGTGTAGAAAATAATCTATAATCTAATCACCTGATTCAAATACCATGTGGCTGATTTTTTTTTTTATTAGAACTGTTTGCAATAGATAGGGAAAGTCATTTTCACTGCATACAAGGGTCTATTTCATGCTTTTAAGAGCCATCCAAAGAAAACAATAATGGGTAAAACATCTACTATAAAGCAAAATGAACTGTTTAGCTGAATAAGCAAAGAGGTCATTTACACAGAACACTTTTTTGCTTTTAAAAACGTGACATACAGTGCAGTGGAATGGGAAAACACACAAGATCTTGAGGCACATTTTTAAAAGTTGAACTCGCCACTCATGCTCGACACTGAATAAGCAGTGAAATGCAGCGTAATGGACAGAGACGTCTGTCTAACACATATATAAAAACTGTTTAAAAGCAGCAAATGAAAGCCAAAAATAATGTGGCTGGCATTTATATAGCCTGCTGTTGAACAGTAACTGCTTCAGCCAGTAGGTAGGAATTTCATTCAGCAGGTTCAACAAACTGATTCAAAGACCCAATGAGGTAATAAAACTATTCAGTGAAATTGAAAACTTAAGTCTACAGTGTGACAGTTAAATTAGGATGACTAAATATAAACAAATAGCTGCTGTGACGCAATCACCTATGATTAGGCTATTTTATTTTCTTTTGCGTATGACTGATAACAACATCTCGATGTTGGACTGCCATGTGCTTGGATTGAGCTAGAATCAACCAATCGTCGATATAATTCAACACGCGGATGCCCTGGAGTCTCAGAGGAGCCAGAGCTGCATCCACGCATTTTGTGAAGGTGCGGGGCTTTTGTTCTTCTTATTTTTTTTCTTTCTTTTTTTGAAAGTGCTAGGCCAAAAGGAAGAACCCTGTACTGATAAGCTTCGCCCCCGAAAGCAAATCTGAGGAACTTCCTGTGCTGAGGATGGATGGATACATGAAAGTGTCTTTCAGATCTATTGTCACAAACCAGTCCTCGGATCTGATCTGAGGAATGATCTGTCTGAGTGTAAGCATCTTGAAGCTTTTGAACAGAGCGATTTAACACACGTAAATCTAGAATAGGACGCAACCCTCCATCCTTCTTTGAAACAATGAAGTATCGGCTGTAAAACCCTGACAGCTTGCTGGGAGGAGAAACCCTTTCTATAGCTCCTTTTTGCAAGAGTGTCAGAACCTCCTGTTCCATTACCAGAGACTGCTGAGACACTGAACCGGGGCGGGCGAGAATCGAACTGAATTCTGTAACCCTTTTCTGTTGTGAGCAGCACCCATTGAGAAATATTGGGGAGAAGTTTCCATTCTGCCAGAAATTCTACTAAGGGAACCAGTCTCTCGAGACTGGCCTCTGGTGTTTTTTGAGCATTCGACCCGGCGCCCTGAAGCGGCGAACCGGCAGGGAACAATCGAATCAAATGTCGACCGCTGCGTCCTGAAGCACACGAGGTGGCAGGGCTGGCAGAACGGCCCCTTGAGGGCACCGAAGAGGGACGGATACCATATAATGTGATATAGGACCCTCTCCGGAGGGGGCTGCCCTCAGAGGTCCCACGCGACTGATGTCAGGACCTCTTCGAAGCCTTCTTAGCGATAATGACAGTCCTCAGATCTGTCTTACCCTTTGAAGGCTTCGATTGTGTCACCCGTCCCTGTCCCCAAGCTCTCTGCGGGGGAGCATGGGTGGCGACACTTTGTTTTTGTTGCGCTCTATGCGCTGAGGAGCTGGTAGACGGCCGAGGCTGCTCCCGCTCAGCAGCCTCGGGGGGTAGAGAGCGGTGGGGAAGGAACTTCTGGAAGGCCGCTGACTGTTTTATGGCTTCCTGGAACCTCTCGACGACAGATGTAACTGAGTCGCCGAAGAGGCCCAGGGGAGACAGCGGCGCATCCATCAGGATGTTTTTATCTCTATCCTTGATCTCCACAAATGCCTCTCCGTGGCCACCAGGGCTGCCTTAGAACGGCCGATTGTTTTAGCCGTCTCCTTGGTGGCCCGGAGAGAAAGATCAGTGGCTCTCCTAAGCTCTTGAATAGCTTCAAAGCTTGCTTCCCCACTCTCGTCTATTTCCCCCAGCAGGTCAGCCTGGTAGGCTTGCAAAATTGACAATGTGTAAGCTGCCGAATAAGCTTTGCCCACCAGCGCTGATGTAGTTCTTAGCGGTTTGGTGGGCAGCGTCGGGGATTTGAGGGACGATGCGGACTCGGGCGAGAGATAGCTCGCAAGCATCTCTTCAACCCGAGGCATCGCCCCATAACCATGTTGTTTCAACCCCACGATGTATGAATATACAGTGGTTTGGGGGCTGAAAACTCTATACTGCACTGGTCTCTGCCACGACCTCGACACCTCGGTGTGGAGGTCGGGAAAGAACGGCAGTCCCCGACGCTGAGGCTGTGACCGGGCAGGCAGAAAGCGCTCATCAAGCTTGCTTCTCTGGCACGCTTCACTTCTTTCTGCGGGCCATTCGATATTTAATTTCTCAACTGCCCTGGTCACAATCTCTAACAGCTCCTCATACGCTGGAGATGAGGCTGGCGAGTCCTCGTCTCCAGCATCGACGCTCACCACATCCACCTCCTCAGAGCTGGATAGATAAGGCGCCAGTGCCTCTCTCCGGAAACCACAGCGCGTGCTTCCACCACCAGATGAGAGACACTGGGTCTGGCAGGTGAGGGCAGAGAAAGGGCTGGGCCCGTCTCTAACCCCTCTGTCAGATCCATCTGTGAACCTCAGCAGAAGCGGGACCCGATCCGGCGGGGAACACTGGCCGCGGCGCCCTCTTCATCTCTATCAAAGAGTGCCTGGCGAGAACGGAGTGTTCTAAGAGTCAGTTTCTCGCAATGCACGCAGACAGCTCCCTCGAGAGCTGCCTGGGCATGCTCCACTCCTAAACAAACAACACACATCTCGTGTGTATCCCCACCCGTGATGAAGCAAGGGCAGGGAAGAACACACTTGACAAACTGCTGTTTGCTCACCATTATAGTGTCTTTTAAATATATGTATATATATATATATATGTGGTGCAACTGGATACTCTTGTCCTCAGACGAAGAGATCGTATTCTGTATGTGTAACGAACATACAACACCAAATAAGACACACGATAACACAGAGCGCTTGCTGAAGACACAGAAGCTGGCGTTCTTTGTTCTCGGTATGCTTTATAGTTTCCTGGTCCATGACGTCACCCGCCTCTGATGTCCCATCACGCCATTGGTTCGATTTCACAAGTGCTTCAAGACGTAGTCACGTAGAGGTGATCCCAATGCGTATCAATGCAGCGTCGATGTTCCCATGAAAGGGAACCCAGTTCTTTTTTTTGGTCCTCTTCAGCACTGAAGTGATCTCAGACCCTTTCTTGTTCACACCACAATTTCATAAGAACTCAGACCCCGGCTTTCTGTGTTTCCAGTAACACTGCTACATCATTCTAATTGTTAAAATAAAAAAATACAGAAAAAATAAGCAGTGGATAACTGATCAGAAGTTTATCACATCATACGATTGGCTCAACCTAATCAACCTCATACTATAATCTTCATGTCTGCTGTAAATCTTTTGTAGCTCAGAAAAAAGAACAATAATAACACTTCACAATAAGGTTCTATTAATTACCTTTGGTAATTATTTTAGGTATCATGAATTAACAGCATTTATATTAGGGGCGTGCAGTGGAGCCTGTATCTGTAACAATATAAAAATTATTTATATCTGTATTCAAATGAAACTGGAAGTGACAGAGCTTTAACCAAAAGTTTTTACAATTACTTGAGAAGACAGTTTGTTAGACTTTTTCTATGCATAAAAAAAACCTATAGAACTTACTATATGAAATATAAACATAATGGGTTAATAAATATTAATATTAACTAAGATTACATGTAGCTAGTGATCATTAGTAGTTTATATTAAGTGTAACAAAGGAATGCGATATTTATTTTATATCGCAAATATATTAAGCATTCCCCCCGGAACGCGATCGCGAATTGACCTTGTTGTCAGCAGTGACGGAAAAGACGGAACAGCGGGAATGGCGAGCCTGAAGGTACACTTGTTGAAACGAAACGCAAAGCGGACCGGGACCTCGATGCTTTCACATATCACGAAGAAATTGAACCACAAACGGACCCACAAAGGAACCGTACTCAGACCACCTCCAGAGGGCGTCTGAGTACGGTTCGCTTTTGGGTCCTTTTAGGGGGGTCTGAGATCACTTGGTTTGTTCACATATACACGCTGAACCGCTCCGAGAGCGTTTGAAAGGGTTAAATGAACTAGGTGTGAAAACACCCGAATTTGAAAACCAGAACTGGAGAGCCAAAAAGCAAACTGTTAGCCAAATGATGCAGGTAGACCGAACAATAATACATAAAGACAAAAGAAACATGATTGTTACACACAACAGCTAATAACTTAAAAAAAAAAAAAAAAAAAAAAAAAAAAAAAAAAGACATCTAGAAATAATTAGGCTGTGAACCTAGAACAGACACAAAAAGAACATTAGACAAGAACTCCAAAATGGAAACTTTAAAGGAAACATGATTTTTACACACAACAGCTAATAACTTAAAACTAGAATGATTAGGTTGTGAACCTAGAACAGACATTAAAAGAACATAACACAAGAACTTCAAAATAGAAACTTCAAATGGAATCCAGAAGGAACACAATAAAATAACACAAGGGGTCAAATGAATTTCTCTCAATTTACAGTTCTCTCAAATTACAGTTGGACTAATAGATGGATCCATCATGGTCCAAATCTTGTTTTAGATTCTTCTTTCATTTTTTCATTCTAATACACAAGACAAAACAATGGAACCTCCTTGTTTATATATTTTTTAGTGTTTGGCATTTCAAATTTTTCATTTTAGCACATAAAAAAACCTTAAGAAATTCTAGATTCCTGAAAATGTAAGGACTAAGATCTACATACCAAGCTTTAACTAGAATGGCCTCTATTCCAACTTGCACAGTCAGGAACTGACTAACAATAGGTGCTGTGTAGTCTTTAGTCTTGGTCTAGTATAAAAGTACGGGTGACAGCAGTCAGTCAACAACCAGAATCAGCTTCTCCTTTGTGGAACTACTGAGGATCAGACGGCGCAACCATGAAGGTAAACTTTATTCCAGCTCCCATTCCATACAATTTCACTCAAATATCTTTAATGTGGTATTTTCCTCACTTAAAACCATTAAGAGATTAACTTTGAATTTTCAGGTCACCTTTTATGAGGAAAGAAATTTCCAGGGTCGCTCTTATGAGTGTACCAGCGACTGTGCTGACTTCTCCTCCTACCTGAGCCGCTGTCACTCTTGCAGAGTGGAGAGCGGATGCTGGATGATGTATGATCATCCCAACTACACGGGAAATGGGTATTTCTTCAGGAGGGGCGAGTACGCTGATTACATGTCTATGTTTGGAATGAGCAACTCGATCAGGTCCTGCCGTATGATCCCTATGGTGAGCTCAAAAGTAAAACTTATTTAAACCTGTGATATGTTAAATCCTGTATTGTGAATATCCTTTCAAAATGGTAATCCACATTACTAACTTGTTCTAAATTTAGTTTTACATTTCCTATTGATTCTGATAAACTTGCAAAATAATTCTAAAAATAACAACTGACTTCTCTTCCACTACAGTACAGGGGATCCTACAGAATGAGGATCTACGAGAGGGAGAACTTCATGGGTCAGATGTACGAGCTGATGGATGACTGTGACAGCATCATGGACCGTTACCGCATGTCTCAATGCCAGTCCTGTCATGTGATGGACGGCCACTGGCTCATGTATGAGCAGCCCCACTACAGAGGCAGGATGTGGTACTTCAGGCCTGGAGAGTACAGGAGCTTCAGCAATATGGGTGGCATGAGATTCATGAGCATGAGGCGTATCATGGATTCCTGGTACTAGGGTTTCAATAAAATTATTTCTCTAAAACACTAAACATTGCGCCTGCAAAATTCTTACTGTCCCTAATATTTGCAAGTCTAATCAATCAAAAAAAACAAAAAAAACAAACAAAAAAAAAACCTAATGAATTAAACCGACTAACAAATAAAATAAAATTTAGGTTCATGACACTAGAACAGTGGATTCTTTCTCATATACAGCCAGTTTTAAATGAGGAAGGCTAAAATCCTCACAGAGGAAGTGCAAAAGTCTGGAGAGCAGGGCCAGCTGTTGGATTTGTACGGCCCAAGGCACCATGAAAATCGGCTTCAACAGTGTAAAAAAATATATACAAAAATATAGCATATATAAACAGTGATTCTTTCAGTGTAGAAAATAATCTATAATCTAATCACCTGATTCAAATACCATGTGGCTGATTTTTTTTTTTAATAGAACTCCTTGCAATAGATAGGGAAAGTCATTTTCACTGCATATAAGGGTCTATTTCATGCTTTTAAGAGCCATCCAAAGAAAACAATAATGGGCAAAACATCTACTATAAAGCAAAATTACAAATGTTACTGGCAAAAATCTTATTTTGTCAGAATACAGTGGTGCCCCTGCCTGTACAGAGAGTAGGCACACATACCCTGACTTCAACAGCGTTTCAATGAGAACTCTGTAATGTGATTTCTACATCATGTACAGTATATCACTAATCATGTATATGTTAATAAATAATATGGTGTTTACACAGAATGAACTGTTTAGCTGAATAAGCAAAGAGGTCATTTACACAGAACACTTTTTTGCTTTTAAAAACGTGACATACAGTGCAGTGGAATGGGAAAACACACAAGATCTTGAGGCACATTTTTAAAAGTTGAACTCGCCACATGTGGCTGGCATTTATATAGCCTGCTGTTGAACAGTAACTGCTTCAGCCAGTAGGTAGGAATTTCATTCAGCAGTTCAACAAACTGATTCAAAGACCCAATGAGGTAATAAAACTATTCAGTGAAATTGAAAACTTAAGTCTACAGTGTGACAGTTAAATTAGGATGACTAAATATAAACAAATAGCTGCTGTGACGCAATCACCTATGATTAGGCTATTTTATTTTCTTTTGCGTATGATTGATGAAAATCCTGCAGGTGCCACTGTACATGACTTCTTTTAAATTGTCAACAAAGAAAGATGATTTTTGCCTAATTAATTGTGTAGTTACAGTATCTATCAACATTGTTGCTATCCATTCAGCTACAATTTTGAAGCTTTGTGCCATTTAAGTTCTGTTTGATGTTACTGATCTCTAATTGTTTAATAAACTGTGATTTAATTTTAACACTCAGGTGTCTTGAGCATTAAGAATCTTCATTATGATTTATGATTAATAGCAGTAGGTAGCAACAACAGATTATGGTAAAAGCTCTACCATTTAAAACTATTGCAACATCATTGGCATCAGAAAGGTCCCTAAAAGATCTACGGATTATTCACTTTAAACGGTTCTTCTACTGCAAATCCTGAGAACTTTTCACTATGCCAAAGAGCAATGGTGAGGTTCAAGGCAAGAAGCTTGAACCCAACTGCTGGATATAATGTGCTGGTGTTTTCACATATAGTTCGTTTTAAAAGAACCAAACCCAGTTCACTTAAAGTGAACCAGAAAGGGAACCAGCCGAAAATGACTTCAGTCCTTTTGGTGTTCACAATCTAGTGGACTCAAAAGAGAACCCAGTTCTTTTTTTTGGTCCTCTTCAGCACTGAAGTGATCTCAGACCCTTTCTTGTTCACACCACAATTTCATAAGAACTCAGACCCCGGCTTTCTGTGTTTCCAGTAACACTGCTACATCATTCTAATTGTTAAAATAAAAAAATACAGAAAAAATAAGCAGTGGATAACTGATCAGAAGTTTATCACATCATACGATTGGCTCAACCTAATCAACCTCATACTATAATCTTCATGTCTGCTGTAAATCTTTTGTAGCTCAGAAAAAAGAACAATAATAACACTTCACAATAAGGTTCTATTAATTACCTTTGGTAATTATTTTAGGTATCATGAATTAACAGCATTTATATTAGGGGCGTGCAGTGGAGCCTGTATCTGTAACAATATAAAAATTATTTATATCTGTATTCAAATAAAACTGGAAGTGACAGAGCTTTAACCAAAAGTTTTTACAATTACTTGAGAAGACAGTTTGTTAGACTTTTTCTATGTATACAAAAAAACTATGGAACTTACTATATGAAATATAAACATAATGGGTTAGTAAATATTAATATTAACTAAGATTACATGCAGCTAGTGATCATTAGTAGTTTATATTAAGTGTAACAAAGGAATGCGATATTTATTTTATATCGCAAATATATTAAGCATTCCCCCCGGAACGCGATCGCGAATGGACCTTGTTGTCAGCAGTGACGGAAAAGACGGAACAGCGGGAATGGTGAGCCTGAAGGTACACTTGTTGAAACGAAATGCAAAGCGGACCGGGACCTCGATGCTTTTACATATCATGAAGAAATCGAACCACAAATGGACCCACAAACGAACCGTACTCAGACCACCTCCGGAGGGCGTCTGAGTACGGTTCGCTTTTGGGTCCCTTTAGGGGGGTCTGAGATCACTTGGTTTGTTCACATATACAAGCTAAACCGCTCCGAGAGCGTTTGAAAGGGTTAAATGAACTAGGTGTGAAAACACCCGAATTTGAAAACCAGAACTGGAGAGCCAAAAAGCAAACTGTTAGCCAAAAAAAGACATCTAGAAATAATTAGGTTGTGAACCTAGAACAGACATTAAAAGAACATAACACAAGAACTCCAAAATGGAAACTTCAAATGGAATCCAGAAGGAACACAATAAAATAACACAAGGGGTCAAATGAATTTCTCTCAATTTACAGTTCTCTCAAATTACAGTTGGACTAATAGATGGATCCATCATGGTCCAAATCTTGTTTTAGATTCTTCTTTCATTTTTTCATTCTAATACACAAGACAAAACAATGGAACCTCCTTGTTTATATATTTTTTAGTGTTTGGCATTTCAAATTTTTCATTTTAGCAAATAAAAACTTAAGAAACTCTAGATTCCTGAAAATGTAAGGACTAAGATCTACATACCAAGCTTTAGCTAGAATGGCCTCTATTCCAACTTGCACAGTCAGGAACTGACTAACAATAGGTGCTGTGTAGTCTTTAGTCTTGGTCTAGTATAAAAGTACGGGTGACAGCAGTCAGTCACCAACCAGAATCAGCTTCTCCTTTGTGGAACTACTGAGGATCAGACGGCGCAACCATGAAGGTAAACTTTATTCCAGCTCCCATTCCATACAATTTCACTCAAATATCTTTAATGTGGTATTTTCCTCACTTAAAACCATTAAGAGATTAACTTTGAATTTTCAGGTCACCTTTTATGAGGAAAGAAATTTCCAGGGTCGCTCTTATGAGTGTACCGGCGACTGTGCTGACTTCTCCTCCTACGTGAGCAACTGCCACTCTTGCAGAGTGCACAGCGGATGCTGGATGATGTATGATCATCCCAACTACATGGGAAATCAGTATTTCTTTAGGAGGGGCGAGTACGCTGATTGCATGTCTATGTTTGGAATGAGCAACTGCATCAGGTCCTGTCGTATGATCTCTATGGTGAGCTCCATGAATCTAGTGACGTATTTATTAACTGACATTAGACAACAGTCCTAAATTTATTTTAACCATTTATTTTGAAATCAGAACGGTGAACTGTGAAAGACAGACCTAGATTGTTGTTGAAGTTAGACTTATGACTACATGTGATAATGGTTCTTCCTAACTAATTTATACATAACTGACTTCTCTCCCACTACAGTACAGAGGATCCTACAGAATGAGGATCTACGAGAGGGAGAACTTCATGGGTCAGATGTACGAGATGATGGATGACTGTGACAACATCATGGACCGTTACCGCATGTCTCAATGCCAGTCCTGTCATGTGATGGACGGCCACTGGCTCATGTATGAGCAGCCCCACTATAGAGGCAGGATGTGGTACTTCAGGCCTGGAGAGTACAGGAACTTCAGCGATATGGATGGCATGAGATTCATGAGCATGAGGCGTATCATGGATTCCTGGTATTAGTGTTCAAATGTTTCAATAAAATGTTTCAATAAAATGATTTCTCTACAACATAAGACTGTTATTATTTCTAATATTACTAAACACACGCACCTAATAAGATAGAAAGGCTTATGAGTTAGAGCCATAGCCTAGAGGCCAGTTCTCTAACTTCGACAGCAACCTGAGTCTTGGCTTGTTGTCTTTTTTTGCTCCCTTTTTCCTTTCTCCTCCATCATTCATATTATAAATAGTACAGGAATGAGCCACAAATTGATCCAGACTCAAATTTACAGCAACTGTTTAAGAGCAATACCCAACATTGCATGGGAACTAAATCTAGACCAAGCTCTGAGGTTTGGGTTTAAGTGGCCATATCATGAGTAAATCTAGTCTTAATAAATTGTTAATTTGCCATATTGTTCATATACCTTCTGCATTTCCTCTGCACCTCCTTGCTTCTGAACCACTCTGCCTAAATGCTACAATGCAGGGGCCCAAGGCAATTACCTATATTTGCAATCAAACCCCGCAGAGACTGTAACAATTAACAAATGTGAATTTTTTTTTTTTTTTTTTTTTTTTAAATAAGAGTTAAATACATAGTATAATACATTAAATAACAGGGGTGTAACAGTACACAAAAATGATGGTTCAGTATGTACTTCAGTTATGAAGTCAAGGTTCAGTATTAGACAGCTATTAGACATCTTTTAAATGCAAAACTGCTTGCTGGGGCACATCCCTATTAGTAGCAAATTAAAAGTGATAATGTTAATATATAAATGTATTAAATATAAATTTTTGAGTTATAGGATTCTTCCATAATACAGCTATATCATAATTATTCAAGCCCTATTCAACATTGCGGTTTTTAAATCACTTATATGGTATGGGGTGGTAAGAAAAAAAAATTGATGCATGATGATTCTCTCTCAACCGATTCTGGATCGATTTTGAGAATTTTTATAATCGATTCTGAGCTTAGTTTTTAGTTGCAGATGTGCGATGACGCTCGTATTCTACTTGCTTCCAATTCCTCACACACACACCACTCGAAAGTTTCATAAAATATTCTTTCATAAAGTTCGGAAAGGTTGACGCGAATTACAAGGACATTCGCGGGCTTCATTGCACAAGATATGCGCTGTGAGAAAAGCGTGCTTTTCTTGATGTCACACTTGCAGTGTGCGGTCTCGCCCGCCTGTATTTTCCTTACAAATGCAACACGAAGGCATCATTTATGTTGTTTGGAATGTGAATATATTAAAAATATTAAACTCACTGACAGAAGGTTGCTTTCAATTTCAAATGCTCACGTGCACTTTGTGAAGAGTGCTCGTGCATGTGGCTGTGTGCGACTCCGTTTAAGTGGTTAAATGTACTTGCACTTCCGACAGGACAAACCACATCTAATATTTCAAAAGAGATCTGTGCATTAGTGTGAATGCAGCTTATTAGATCTCTCGCTGTCTATAATGTCATCAGTAATAATCAAACAACAGTAAAGCTGAGAAAGAGAACAATCACCTACAGCTCTTGAATGGAAAATGTTCAGATACTCTTAAATACTGACAGCAATCTTTGTTTATTGCTTGTAATATGTTTTTTTGTTCCTCTTTATTATTTACTTGCTTTTATGTTTTGAAGCTATATTAGTTTATATATTTAACATTTTTAACATTCGATTGTTTTAATTTAATTTGTAAAATGTTTTCATTTGTAATTATTTAAAAAAAATACTTATAATTACATGTGAAATAAAAAAAACATTTTAAGATTTTTACGTCGGTAAATTAATAAGAAAAAAAAGTAGATCAAGTATCATTTTGGAATCAGATTGTGACTCACAGAATCGGAATGAGATTGTGAGGTGCCTAAAGATTCCCACCCCTAGTATAGTAGTGTACAAAATTGTGTTAAAACACAATTAAGACTTTGGGAACTTTGGGAATAATGAAAATTAGCTTTAGTTGTGACACATGCATAAATTTAGCCAATGCATGTGCTGAAGTTGAGTAGCAAATATGGCTATGACAAAAGAGCTCTCACAAAAGCTACAAGAAGAAGCTACAAAAAGGCTATGGCTACAAGAACATTTCCAAGACACTAAAAGTTCCTGGAAACACAGTTGGCAGCATTGTTTGTAAGCATAAAGTGTATAGTTCCATAGCATACCTTGCAGAGCCTGGAAGAAAAAGCACAATTTCATCAAGGGAAATAAGTTATTTGATCAGAGCAGCTAAGAAAAACCCTTGATTTACTGTCAAAGACTTGCTAGATGACCCGATGAAAGGAGGAAAAAAAACATTTCAGTGCAAACTATAAGAATAACACTAAACAAGCATTGACTTCATGCCCGGACACCTCGACTAACACCACTCTTGACCAAGAGAACATAAAAGGCTGACTTGAATATGATAAAATGAATTTGTCCTGTGTGAGAATGAACAGGTCTGTGGAGTTTTGGAAGAATGTTTTATGAAGTGGTGAGTTCAAAGTGGTATTTTTTGGACCCATAGATCAGTAGTACCTGTATGTCTGGCACAAAAAAGGAATGACTTATGGCCAGAAGAACACCATCCTCAGGGTCAAAGATGGAGGTGGGTCAGGTCTTATTATGGGGGTGCTTTGCTGCTGAAGGAAGGTGAATCTTGACCATGGATCACATCATGGATTCTTTAAAGTATCAGGCCATTTTTTTAAATCAAAGATTATGATGCCTTCAGTGCATAAACTGAAGCTTTACTAGATCTTTGGACTTTCCAGCAGGCCAATGATTCCAAGTATACATCCAAAATGACCAAAGATTGGTTGAGGGATCGATCCTGGAATGTTCCTGTATGGCCTGCTCAGACTCCAGATGTACTGTAAATTAATGAACGATTAATGAACGATTATTTTGTTTCTGTTTTTTTGTTGTTTTTTTTGCCCTCATAGTTCACTGACAAGGTTTGTACTGTAAATATGATTGACTATTAAAGGTGGGATATTTTTTCCTATTGAAAGAGTGATCTGACATAACAGCTCACTATCAGCAGTTATTTTATCTATGGTTCGTAACATTTCTCACAGATTTCTGCTCGTTGTAAATCAGATAAAGATAAATTAGTACAGTACCAGTACGAGTGACTGCGTGTGTGAATTAGTCATACCATCTCTCAATTGTGAAGCTGTGGGTTGTAAATAGTTCCTTCAAAAGTAGAAAAATATATGCTATAATAAGTTTTGAGTTTCTAAGCTACTTTAGTGATAAATCACAGGACAATGCTGACAACTAGTTTCTGCGTTCCTCTCTGTGCGTGCGATCTTCACGTTTTGAGCAGCTACTGTTTGTATGAGTGTTCGTGCCACAATGTAGCTGCGCGAGCACGGTAGCTCGAAATAGTATACATCCAATCGTCTAAAATCGCTTGAATGTCCAAACTGGCAAACCTTAAAACAAATACAACTGACAAAGTTTAGTGAAGATGCAAGGCTCACGCGCCATCACTATGTGTTGAACTGGCGTTCACCTCCGTGTTGCTTTTATGCCACTGACTGGACGGAGCAGAGTCATGTGGCTACACACGCGGTAGTATGTTTTTAAGGGGGAAGTATTAACAGGATTAAAAAAATTAAAAAATTACGTCGGTTAGAGGTTCTGAATTTCGGTTTCGATTACTTTTCGATTAATCGTCCAGCCCTAGTAAATCCCCTTGAAAATCTTTGTTAGACTTGAAGAAAGCAGTGGCAGCAAAGAAACCAAAAGAATATAAGTGAGCGGAAAGCTTTTGCACACAAGAAATGGCCTAAGATTCCAGTAGAGAGGTGTCAGAAGCTTATAAGGACTTACAGGCAATGCTTATTTGAGGTTATAAAGAGTAAAGGATTCTCCTATTTGACATTAGCAGGTTAATAATTTTGTATATGGATGTTTAGAGCCATTTTGGGTTTTTTTGTTTTGTTTTGTTTTGGTTTTGCAATATGCTGCTATTTGTTGCTATCACACTGCTATTACACTCTATGCTGCTATTATAAAACTACATTACAGACTGTTGAATGATTTTAAATAAACAGTCCAATTTTCTACATTTACATTATGTGCTCTTTTATCAAAAACAAATCACTACTGGAATGCACACTAACATCAGCCTGCGCTACATCAAATAGACTACACCTTTGAACACTGTATCTCAAAAACAACATTTAAAATGCTATCTTAAATGGGCTACCTTAAATGTTGTCATCATTTACCCAAATTCATTACAAACAATATTACTTTCTTTTGTGAAACACAACAAAAGATCATTTGAAAAAAAAAAAGGTTTTTGTCCATTTAATGAAAGTCAGTGGTGCCCGATTTTGTTTGGAGTTTTTCTGAGTGAACTCTCTCTATAAATATCATTTTTACTTAAGAACATTGTGTTTGTTCCATATTCTACCTCACTTTGTTCTGTAAATGAAAGTACAAAAATCAAGATATTGTAGGCTCAATGGTATTGTACTTTCACTACACAACTGAGTCATGGAGTTCTAGTCTATGTCGTATTTGAGAACAATCAGTGTCATTTCCCGACACTATTCCCTCTCTCTATTTCAATATGTTCCTGTTACTCTCTACTGTGTTATACCATGAAGCAAAACATCCAATAAATTAAAAACTATATCATTAAAAAAAAAAACAGACCACAGGCGGGGACAAACTGTCATGCCAGCTAATTAATTCTTAGTGGTGGAACCTGGAATATGCAACATAGAATGGTCTAGTTTCACTTATTGCTTACTTGTTCCATGATTACAATAAAATATACTTAGAATAGAGAAAAAAAAAAACCCCATCAGAATCACCACAAAGAAAATGCTGGTATTACTAGTGACTGGACTATGAAAATATGATAGAGCACAAAATGAATCTGCCATCTTCAGATCATTCACTTAGCTTTAGATATTTTGGATGCTTCCTCCAAATGTACTCATTCAAAAGAATCTTTTCTGTGCCAAAAAGCATTTTAAATGAATCGGGAAAAACGCTGAAAACATTCTCCTCATTCTTGTTGAAAAAAATTGAATCAAAAAGGAACCAATGGAACAGGTGGAGAGCATGATCTAGTCACGTGTAGAACGGAGAACACAGTTGACTACGTAAAAGGCCATTGCACTGTATTGCTGGGTCAGGCATTCATATACAATAGGGAACGCACAGTCTTTGAACTGGGAAAGGTATATAAAGGTAGCAAGCGCAAAGAACAGTGCATTGGAGCCATATCAACTTGTTGACAGTTGACAAACTGACATCATGGGCAAAGTGCGTTCTTAACATTTTGATTTACATGATAAATTGTTATATAGTATATTAAACATAAATTGTAATGTATCTTGAAAGAATATTTGGAATTTGGCAACATGATTAACCAATTAACACAATTTTTGAATGATTTTCAGGTCATCTTCTACGAGGACAGGAACTTCCAGGGTCGCTCTTATGAGTGTATGGGTGACACTGGTGACTTTTCCTCCTACCTGAGCCGCTGTCACTCTTGCAGAGTGGAGAGCGGATGCTGGATGATGTATGATCATCCCAACTACATGGGAAATGGGTATTTCTTCAGGAGGGGCGAGTACGCTGATTACATGTCTATGTTTGGAATGAGCAACTGCATCAGATCCTGCCGTATGATCCCCATGGTGAGCTCAATTAATGATTTTATTTTTGTTTTTATTTTAACATTTTTTTCTGGCTGATAAAACTGACTTCTCTTCCACTACAGTACAGGGGCTCCTACAGAATGAGGATCTACGAGAGGGAGAACTTCATGGGTCAGATGTACGAGATGATGGATGACTGTGACAGCATCATGGACCGTTACCGCATGTCTCAATGCCAGTCCTGTCATGTGATGGACGGCCACTGGCTCATGTATGAGCAGCCCCACTACAGAGGCAGGATGTGGTACTTCAGGCCTGGAGAGTACAGGAGCTTCAGCAATATGGGTGGCATGAGATTCATGAGCATGAGGCGTATCATGGACTCCTGGTACTAGTGTTTTAGCACTGTAATGAATTAATTTCTTTATAAAAATAAAATTTAAGAAAATGCCATGAAACTCATTTAAGTGTCATTAATATTTGTATCCCCACAAAAATGCCTCATGAGATAATTCACAATCACACAAAAAATTTTAATAAACACTAAAGACCTGCAGGCGAGCATGACTTCATCTTCAGATATGAGAATGAGTGTTATAACATTTATAAGCATGAGGCATGCCATAATTGTTTTTAAAAGTATCTAAATAAATAATTATTTTTAAAAAATTTGAATTCAGCAGCTTACAGTATCAATTCAGCAACTTCATCTTTCTCCACTGACAGCCATTAAAAATTTACCAAAATTATCCCACACATGTATTGAGCTTGCAAGTAGTAAAAACCTATCAATCACCTGTCACACGCAGGAATATAAATGTAGCACACACTACAAGACAGAAATGCAAAAAGAGATGGAATATAATGAGCTCTCTCTAGCCTCATTCCGAAACACCAACCCTTAAGAAAAAAAATCAGTACCTTCAAGTCAAACAAGTGGGCACATGGATCACAGGAAGCACAGGAAAACAAGACTTTTTAGAGTACAGTTTAAGGATTCTGCAGCAACCAGATGAGTAAATGGAGAACAAAACAGCTTTTTTTTTTCTTTTTTTTTTACTTTGTGCTAATTAGATTAAAAATGTAAAGTGAGCAAGAGCAAGGCTGTAACGCTGATCTGAGTGCTTGCTGTTGGAGAGGTCAGGGTATGCCAGGTGACTCGGTCTATTGGGAAAAAGGCCAGCATGCCCTTGTTGCCTCTTCTCCATTTAGTTCTCCACTAAGCCCTGTGAACTCCCAGGGAGTTTACCTTCTGATCACTTTCCCTACACTGTAGATGATGACAGAGACATCAGCACTACACAGGGCTCTTATCTGCCCTGTGTTTGATTTTATACTGACACCTAGAGGCCAAACATGACAGGACATAGAAATGTCAGATGCAGTCATTTTGTCCGTTAGTCTATCCATTCTTAATTAGTGTGACTATTCAACAAGAGGGTGATATATTTGGACACAACGTCACACCTACCAACATCACTGACAATAACAGTTTATTTTACGTCAGCTAGCCAGCTTATTCTTGTTAAAATAAAAATATTTGCCTAGCAACTATATTTTTGAAACATTATGAAATCAGTCTGAAATTATTTTTAGTTATGATTACATTCATGTTTTATGGCGACACCAACCAAAATATTGTTTCCCCATACTTTAATTTGTGGTTTTCATAAACCGACATCAACTTTTTTTTCTTTTTTTTTTTAATCTCTCATGGCTAAACTGCAGAAGCTTTATGGTGCAACTTCACAAAACACACAAATACTCCAAATACTCTTTTTCACCCCAGTTTATCCCTTTAACTTTCTACTGATACCTACTGATGCATGAAGTTTGCTTGTTAACCGCTTCTACTTCTACTAGTTTATCTTCTTTTTTCCCACTTTTTTTCATCTCATACTACAAAAAAATCATTGACACTATTTGCTTCAATCTCTACAAATTTTCTTGCTCTGTGGTAGTTGTGTTTGCATTTGAAGTGAGCTCTTTCCCTGTATCAGATTGTTTCCTGTGTTGCAGCAGTGTCTTCAACAGAGGATTTTTGCTGTGACCATAGCCATTGTTTTATATTGCTCATCCTGCCGTCTTCCCTAGGCTCAGAGGTTGGGAGCTACCTGTCGCTACAGTATGTTTTATTGCTCCAATAGAAATTGCTTCTTTTAATGTTTTGTAAAGCACATACTAGCCAAAGAAACATACTAAGCACATTCAATATTGTTTTGTTATTTCTGTTTGCAGATCTGTCAAATTGCAAGATGTAAATGGTCATGTGATCTAAACATGGCAGGCCCCATTAGCTCCATAAACAAAATAGCCTTTGGGTTTTGTTCAAAAGCAGTCATTTTCTTTCACTTTACTGAGAAAAAAACTACTGAGTGCAGCCTAAATTTAGGGACTGGTTCAACTGTACTTTATTGTAGTACCACAAAATTTTGTGCTATCTACATTTTAAAAATAAGAATCATTGATACGCTTCATGCTCATGAATCTCATGCCACCCATATTGCTGAAGCTCCTGTACTCTCCAGGCCTGAAGTACCACATCCTGCCTCTGTAGTGGGGCTGCTCATACATGAGCCAGTGGCCGTCCATCACATGACAGGACTGGCAGTGAGACATGCGGTAACGGTCCATGATGTTGTCACAATCATCCATCATCTCGTGCATCTGGCCCATAAAGTTCTCCCTCTCATAAATCCTCATTCTGAAGGATCCTCTGTGCTGCAAAGGTATGAACAGAAATTTACAATTTGTGCTAAATTGTTATAAGAGCATTTAGTGAACAGCTCTACTGGGAGTAAAGTTGTATGTATTATGCTCTTACCATGGGGATCATACGGCAAGATCTGATACAGTCATTCATGCCAAACATAGACATGTAATCAGCGTACTCGCCCCTCCTAAAGAAATACTGATTTCCCATGTAGTTGGGACGGTCATACATCATCCAGCATCCACTCTCTATTCTGCAAGAGTGACAGCGGCTTATGTAGGAGGACATGTCAGCACAGTCGCCCATACACTCATAAGAGCGACCCTGGAAGTTCCTGTCCTCGTAGAAGATGATCTATTTTGGAACACAAGAGAAACAATGAGACACTTAAATTATTAAAAGCAGGATCCTAAAGATGTACTATTGTTTTTATTTTTAAGTATCAGTAGTACTTACCCTGCCCATGATGGTAGTGGTAGTCTTTTAGAGCACTTTCGTACTGGTACACTGACACTCTGCTCATGTTAACCCTTACATTTATACCTGCCCAAACCTAAAGAATATGTGCCTCCTATTGTGAAAACTCCTGACAAAGCAGCATGGTATAGAGGCCCATGGAAAGCTAAAGTGCTTTTGTAATATGTAAATATAACTGAACCTCTTGTTTCTAGGTTTATCAGTCTCAAGTAGCCAGTAGATGGGTTTGCATCTTGGTGTTTCTTTTGTGTTGAACGAACAATCAAGTGAACCTACAGTCACATGAGATGTAAGCACATGTGAGCCATTTCTTCCTCTACCAATCCATATATTCACTAAGAATCTTTTCAATCATAAAAAAAATCCTCTTTACATCTCACCAGAGCTAGTAGATCAACTTGACAAGATTCCAAGCAAATACAGGTATAGATAAAAAAAAAAAAAAAAGGATCTAATTTTATTTCCCTGATACACAAGTCTGTTAAGGGTGTTCATTACTATGCCTAAGAGTAGGTCTTTAAAACCTCTGTTTTAAATCTTTAATATTAATCTTTAAATATATATATATATATATATATATATATATTATATATATTATATATATATATATATATATATATATATATATACACACACACACATGTACACACACACACATATACATATATTTATACACACATATATATGTACTGTATATATTCAACATATGAACTGAAGAAAATGAAGAAATAAAGAATAAAGAAGGTGAGAGTAAAAAGTAAAAAGGTTTTGTTAGATGTAAACCACAAAATAACATAAGGGATAAAATCATTAAAAGTAATTAAGCACATGTTTCAACAGATAACATGCGATAACAGCCAACTTGTGATCTCCTTACCATAATCATTAGCTTTTCATTAGCTTGGTGGGAAGAGAAAAATCAGCGTTTTTGACAGAGAATTTAAATTAAAGAATTTAAATTTATTTTACAGTGTCATTGTTACATATGTCACATGTAGTTACTAGTGTAATAACTATAAATTATGGATAATTACATGCAACTAACCCTAAACCAAACCAAACCCTAATCCTAAACCTATAGTAAGTACATGTAGTTACTTAACATTACTCAGTACTTAAATGTATAATTACAGTGTAACAAAGACACCTTAAAATAAAGTGTAACCCAATTTTAATTAAAAAAGTTATTTTTTAACGTAGCATGTTCGCAAAAATACATTTGAAATGAGTTCAAACTAATTACATTGACAAAACCTATTGTTCTGCATCTCAATATATGTTTAAACATTATTTTAAATGTTTAATTTTAAATAGTATTTTTAACAGATCGATTTTGATTAACACTGTATTTGACAAACAAAAATAATTTTTTTAAAAAACTTTTTCAAAATGAAAAAATGTTATTGTGGAGTGTATATAACCTGTAGGTTCAGTCAAAATTGTCCACAATGAATGCACTCTAAATGCTTCTATACTGGTCTGCTGAGTCAGGAGGTTGTCCTCAATCTCAATAGCAAGCACACAGTTTTATTCAGTTCGCTTGGGTATAAAAGTAAGGGTGAGACCTGTCAGGAGGATAGAGCAGTGTAAACGGAAGAGCATCCAATAATTAAATAAAAAAATGACTACATCCGGCATGAGCATGTGCAGGGTAAGTAATCACAGGAAAAAATGACAAAATACCTTTTTCTCTCTCTCTCTAGAATAATGCAGTATTTACTGAAATGCATGCATAGCTCAAAATTCCTAGTAACCTCTTATCTTTAATCTTTTCAGGCCGTCTTCTATGAGGACAGGAACTTCCAGGGTCGCTCTTATGAGTGCACGAGCGACTGTGCCGACATGTCCCCCTACTTGAGTCGCTGTCACTCTTGCAGAGTGGAGAGTGGCTGCTTCATGATGTATGATCGTCCCAACTACATGGGAAATCAGTATTTCTTTAGAAGGGGTGACTATGCTGACTACATGTCTATGTTTGGCATGAGCGACTGCATCAGATCTTGCCGTATGATCCCTATGGTAAGAGAACAATACATACTTCACAAAATGCTCTTATAACAGTTTAGCACAATTTTTAAATTTCTGTTTACACATTTGCAGCACAGGGGATCCTTCAGAATGAGGATCTACGAGAGAGAGAACTTCATGGGTCAGATGCACGAGATGATGGATGACTGTGACAACATCATGGACCGTTACCGCATGTCTCAATGCCAGTCCTGTCATGTGATGGACGGCCACTGGCTCATGTATGAGCAGCCCCACTACAGAGGCAAGATGTGGTACTTCAGGCCTGGAGAGTACAGGAGCTTCAGCAATATGGGTGGCATGAGATTCATGAGCATGAGGCGCATCAATGATTCCTTCTATTAAAAAGTAAATTGTATTAATGCGAGAAAATTTGTGTTACTTAACAATAAAGCACTTCTGAACTACTCTCTTAAAATATCTTTGTTTAGTTTTTAAGCATAGTGAAACGAAATATAGCAAAACATCATCAGCACCATCGCCTGTGAGTACTTGACTAGGTTGGAAACAGCATCATTTATTAGTCAAAAAAATATGACTTTTATAATATTTCTATAATATTTGTATGAAATTATGGATCACTCACTGCAGTCATTATTGTTTGGTTGATGCAAAACTCAAGGAATTTGACTGAAAACTTTGTTCCACTCAGTGTTGCCAACTGCTTTCAGTTGAAAGTAGCTAAAACTGGTAGCTAAATGTCACTAGATGACATCATAATGGCAAATTCATTGATCTATATAAATACGGATATAGATCAGTGGGCAAAATAAGAATCTAGATAAGGTTTGTCCAAGAAGTTGCTAGATTTGTCCCTAAACTTTTGAAAAAAGTCTCAAAAAGGGCGGGGAAGTCACTAAATCTAGTGACAAAATCCCTAAATTGGCAACACTGGTTCCACTCTAATCTAATCTTCATTCACTTTGGGTCGAGCAATCTTCAAACATTCAGCTTGACAAAAAGTACTGAATGGATTTTCTGTATACAAAATGATTGGTCTATAAAATGCCAATTAATTTGACATGAAGTAAACAGACAGTGTGGCTGTATCTTGGTAATGCTTTCACCAACTGAAATAAAATTTTGTAAGTGTCATTACCAACATTTGCTGACAGCAGAGCAAAATAAGCATGACTATGAAAAAGTGTAAATATATATGTAATAGAATTAGTGAATTGTAGCATAAAATAACTAATATTCAATTATTTAAGTTTTTAAAGTTGTAATAATTCAAGCAGAGTTTCCCCAGTTTCCCTTAACAGATGGCAACTACATCTAAGTTCACTGAAAATGTACCACCTCTGACCACATCTCACACAGTCAGTCTGCATACATATTGTATTCATATTATATTAACAGTCATGTGCTCTGCATGTGACATTATATCACAGTCAGGTCAAAAAGCGGGGTGAATTTCATAATAATTAAAAGGAATATTTGAGGTTTTGTTCTGGCCAAGCTCTATCAACAACAGTACTTGCTGGAAAATATTACCACAGAAAAATACTGACCAGAGTTTGTGTCACACACCTGGGCTCCATTTCTGTGGAATAGGCTGTGACCTAGTCAACAGGTCTGGTTCTGGGGCAGATGTGGCCTTTGGCACTGGATCAAGAGCTATAGCAGGCACGGTTGCTGGGTCATGAACTTGGGCATGGTCAATAAAACAAAAACAAAACAAACAAAAAAAAACTACAATGCAGACCCATGGCCTGTTATGGACCCATGGCCCGTAAGATCCAAACTCTGGACCCACACAAGTGCAGTAATTGTAGCTGGAGCAGCAAATCTCAGGAGAAAGAGAGTGCTCTGAGGTTGAAGCATGAAGTCGAACAGCAGTGGCTGTGATTACAACAGGTTCTGAGACATGGTCTGGTAAGACAAGAAAAAGACAATAGGGACAATACAAAAATGCAGACTCTAGACAGACAGAAAGACATGCACACAAGCTGGAACAGTTGCAGGCCCAAGAATATGAACCAGAAAAACCGTAACATGAATGAGAGCTGTTATGACAGGAACACACACCTTAGTTCATGTTTTTTGGATTCTTGTATTGCTTTGTTAAATTAAGAGAAACAATCATAGTCCAAAAACAAGACCAAAAAATTGACTGAAGACATGAGAGGGTACTTATAAAAAATAATAAAAATGACTTGTCATCTCCAATCAGTCATTTCTCAATATCCTAGATTTGACAGAAACCTAGATTCGACCAGAAGACAGGAATATCCTCCAACTTCACTTCAAAAGGTTGAGGAAACTAGTTTAGTTTTTTTTTTTTTTTAAAGTAAGAACATATTTAATTATAACACATTTGAAATTGAAGCAACTACTGATTGCTCAATCAGCAAAAAATGTAGTACCAATCTTTCATTTGAAAGCCACATTTCAAAACATCTGTAAAATCGCATTCTTCCATCTTAAAAATATATCTAAAATATGACATATGCTCTCAATGACAAATGTAGAAAAGTTAGTTCATGCGTTCATGACCTCAAGGCTAGATTATTGTAATGCTCTACTGGGTGGTTGCCCCGCACACTTAAGAAACAAACTCCATCTGGTCCAAAACGGTCAACACTGCATTGGCTCCCTATTAAACATTGTGTACATTTTAAAATCTTGCTAATTACTTACAAAGCACTAAATGGTTTAGCTCCCCAGTACATGAGTGAGATCTTAACGCATTATAGTTCTTCACGTCTATTCCGATCTCAAAATTCTGGCCAGTTGATAATACCTAGAATATCAAAATCAACTGCAGGTGGTAGATCATTTTCCTATTTAGCACCCAAACTCTGGAATAGTCTTCCTAGCATTGTTCGGGTAACAGACACTCTGAGAGTTTAATCTGGACTAAAAACACATCTCTAACCTGGCATACACAATACATTATCAATTTCTATTTTCAAACAAGTTAAATGATTGTTAGGCTGCATAAATTAGGTCAACCGGAACCGGGAACACTTCCCATAACATCTGATGTACTTGTTACACCATAAGAAGAATGGCATCTACGTTAATATAAGTCTCTCTGTTTATCCCAAGGTTACCGCAGTCATCCAGATCCAGGTAGTATCCAGATCAGATGGAGGACCTGCACCTAGACATGACCACATCGCAGCCCTAAAGTGTCAGCAGAGATCATGTCAACCTGACAATCCCAATCAGCACAGATCCTCAGCAAAACCCATCACCATATTAGCGTGATGAACCCGATCTTCAACCAGATGGAACTGGATTAAATATTCTGAATGCTCCGAGATTGACTCCGATCCCAATCTGACTTCTGAATTGTAACGCCGCCTGAATCATAATCTTACAGCATCTGTATGTTGGCCAGAGGAAAACTGGCCCCCCGACTCAGCCTGGTTTCTCCAAAGGTTTTTTTCTCCATTCTGTCACCTGATGGAGTTTGGCTTGCTTAGTTGGCGACACTACTATTCAACAATATTATACAGATGAATATATATAGATGAAATACACTAAATTAATAACTGATGCTTTTTACAATGGAACTAAATCAACACTGAACTGACTCAAGCTAAACAATGACACTATTTTCCTCTAGAGCTACTGTACAGCTGAAACAAACTTTGTTGCATAATTTTACTGTTATCACTGTAAAGCTGCTTCGAAACAATCTGTATTGTAAAAAGCGCTATATAAAAGGTGACTTGACTAGTAAATTTATATCCATGTCTCTCCCTCTCTTTGTAAAATATTACATATACCATGTCAACAAGATCAACAGCACCAATCAATTCTCAGAACTGCAAACTATCAAATGTTCTACTTTCTAAAGGCTGAAACCTCTAAATTCTATGGACAAATTTTAAATATTTGATTAGGTGCTCTCTTAAAAGCAATATCAGAATTTCAATATCTGCTAAAAGAGTTCTAGCAACAGTCACTCCTAACTCTGTTGCAAGCTAAAAGAAAAAAAAATGTTGTATTAAAGTCAGTTGAATATTCATGGTTGCTATGATTTTTCCTATGTTGATAAAAAAAAAAGGGGTTATACAAATTTTATAGACATGAAATGTTATGCAGCATTACACTACACCAACACCAAGCCCCAGATGAATAGGAAAAAAAATCTGTCAGTGAAAATAAGTAGAAAGAAAAACGTATGATTTGGTATCCAATGCAACCATACATTTAAGAAAAATATGTTTTAGAAAAAAGTTTACCAAAAGTTCAAAGTGAAAAATGTAGTGTGACATACAGTAACTTGGAATAATGTTTTAAATAGCAAACAACGGTTTATGTAGTTTACATTAAAATGAAACGATAAAAAAAAACTATTTGTTAACTTCCTCCACAAGCCCAGGTTACGCAAGCATATTTGGTTTGAGCTTCATTTTGGCTGTTTAAAATGCTTTCTTGTCATTGGAATTGCTTTACAAGCAGAAATTTCTAATATTCTCCACCACAAGGCTTGAAATAATAACCCTTTCAGGTCTGTAGTACCAAACTGTACCACTCACTACACCATGCAGCTGACTAAGGCCAATTTAAACAATAGGAATACAAATTCTTTGGGAGTCCATATAGTATAAATAAGGCAGCAGGCTGTCGTTACAGTAGCAAGTTTGGAATAACCACAACCGCAATCATGCACGGAAAGGTAAGCCTTAAAAATTCTTATCATCTTATTAAAAACATGATTTATTTGCTTTTCTGATTTATAATTGTATCTCAGCACAAATTGATAGAGAAAAAAACACTGCAATTCAAATGCAACAAATTAGTTTTGAAGAGTCAAATGGATATTGTGTTGGGTGACGTTTCATATAGTATTGATAAATAGTAATTAAGTCGATGCTGAACATTTTTTGTTTGTCACAGGTCATCTTCTACGAGGACAGGAACTTCCAGGGTCGCTCTTATGAGTGCATGAGCGACTGTGCTGACATGTCCTCCTACCTGAGCCGCTGTCACTCTTGCAGAATAGAGAGTGGCTGCTTCATGATGTATGATCGTCCCAACTACATGGGAAATCAGTATTTCTTCAGGAGGGGCGAGTACGCTGATTACATGTCTATGTTTGGCATGAGCGACTGCATCAGGTCTTGCCGTATGATCCCCATGGTGAGCTCCATGAATATTTTACATTTGTAAAAACTTAAAAAATATATATACATACACATCTTTTTAAATCCTTTTGCACAAAAAGCATAGACAATACTTTCAGAATGCAAATTCATTAAAACTAATGAACCTAAACCTACCGGCTGACAACTTTTTCACTACAGTACAGGGGATCCTACAGAATGAGGATCTACGAGAGGGAGAACTTCATGGGTCAGATGTACGAGCTGACAGATGACTGTGACAGCATCATGGACCGTTACCGCATGTCTCAATGCCAGTCCTGTCATGTGATGGACGGCCACTGGCTCATGTATGAGCAGCCCCACTACAGAGGCAGGATGTGGTACTTCAGGCCTGGAGAGTACAGGAGCTTCAGCAATATGGGTGGCATGAGATTCATGAGCATGAGGCGTATCATGGACTCCTGGTATTAATGTTCAAATGTTTCAATAAAATAACTTCTATATAAGGCTAAACATTGTGTTTTGAACAATCTTTAATGCCAATATTTAATTTATATTAATGAGTAATCCACATAAAAATATCCTATGGATTAAAATAAACTTGAAAATAACATAAAAATAATATTATTAACAAAAATGTCAGATTTGTTGAATCCAGCTGAAGAATATTTATTAAAACAATTCTGTGATTAACTTTGGATCAATGCTGACATGACTTCTAAAACATTAACACATTCAAGTAAACAGGACTGCCTAGAGGGCAGAACTCTGACAGGTTTAGAGAATGAAGACCAGGGTTGGGAAAAATTAAAAATTAAAAACTTGAATTAAGATATTAACCTTTTACAGAATTTGTATTACATTTCCAGTATTTTCAAACAGTGGCAGCCTGTGCTTTTCAAAGGTGAGGTAGCTGTTTGTAATAAACTACAATTATTATAAATTTACTTAATAAATCAAATCACATTCAAATCACTCTGATCAAATCACATTCAATGACTAGATCGGTAGTCACTAAATTTGGCGATTTCACAAACCGATTGCAATTTAATGACATAAAACTGTAAAAAGTCTCCACCAACGCCCATGTAAACAGTATACAGATTTTGTGCCATGTTCTGCTTTGTAACTTCACACATCTTTATTTAGAGCAAGTTGTCTCAATTCAAACGAGCCCACACACAACATAACCATGCATAGATCTCAAGAAAATCCCCACAGAGTGACATTACATGCTGCTTGGCTAAAGCTATTGGACTTCCGGGATCCGATCGCATCACAATCATGACACAGTGTTTTCCGAGTTCGTCATTTGGAGCACAATTGGATTGGATTGGATTAATTGACAGGTCTTGATTTACTGTGCCCAGCTGAAACAGCGCTGGAAGATCATTGCTTATCAACCAGGATCTTAATATTTCTTGCTTAGTTGGGGACACTTAATATTCAACAATATTACGTCTGTACTGACACCACTGTATGCGAACTGAACTGAGCTGGACAATGACATCATAGTTTCTTCAGAGCTGCTATATTGATAAATGAACTAAGTTAATAACTTTATTACAAAGATTATTACAACTTTATTACTTAACCTGGACTAGAGTTGTCAAAAGTACCGACTTCGGTACCTAGTCGGTACTGAAATTTTAAAAATGTGACGCTTTGAGCGCTGTTGAGCGGAATCGTAAACACCTCTGTGTGTTCACGGCTCATCGGATATGTCTGTGATTGGCTTCAATGATCAACGCTGTAAAAACGTTGTAAAGAGTCATCAATGAAGCTCTTCACCAAGCGCTTACACAGATACACACAGGAGTGTTTGAAACCAGGCGTCTATCTCGGACCAGTCCGCTGACTTGACTTGATTGAAAGATCAATGTTCAATTAAAAATGAGATCAGTGTTTCACATTATTTACTGAAAATATTTTACGCTTCTCACAATAACATAACAGGTCTCTAACATGACAAAGCATATGTCAAAACGAACTAAAGTCAAAAGCACGATATGGCTTAGTGCCCTTATGAAATCCCAAAAGGCTGCGTATTATAATCTGTTGCACTGCATGTTTCAAAGCGAAGTGCACTCCTCACATGCCCTTATGAAAAAGAAGTTTATTCAAGTGTGCTATTGATATACTTCTTTTAAACTAAAAATAAAAGAAAGTGCACTATCAGTTTACTTTTTATGTACTTCTCAGAAATATACTTAAATTTGCACTTAAGTATACTTGACTTGTACCAGAAAAGTGTAAGTATATTTGGCCTATACGTGTACTCATACTTTTGTAAAGGAAATAACCAGTTTAAAGACTGTAAAGGAAATAACCAGTGACAGACACAAGGTCGAATCAAACAGCACGTGGTTTCTGGGTTCAGTTTCTGAAAGGATGAGTGGCATGTGAAGCTACCAATGAATGGCACTTCTGTAAAGTTCAAGATTGATACTGGTGCAGATATCACAGTCATGTCTGAACAAACATTCCTGAACCTACCCAGTCACCCTCAACTTACCAGAACACTTGCAGACATCAGGAGTCTGGGTGGCAAACTGGACTGCATCGGCAAACTCTTAGCCTGTATGGAAAGAAAAGGATCTCTTTAGCTGCAAAACTGCATGTGAAATGAAACTGGTGAGCAGAGTTGACTCAATTAGTTCAGAAGTGCAGGGAAAGAGCCAACATGTCGGTATGGTGTCCTGGTATTGGCAAAGAGATCACAAAAATAGTGGAGACGTGAGTTTTTCCAAGTCAACAAGCCCACACAAAAGAGAGAGCCCCTGATGGTTACATCTCTTCCCAATGGTCCATGGCAAAAGATTGAGGCGGACATCTGTGAATTAGATGGCAAGAAATACCTAATAGTCGTGAACTATTATTCTCACGATACCAAGATTGCACAACTACAAGCCATCACAAGCCAGCAGGTAATTACACATCTGACTAAACAAACATGTTTGTTCGATGCCATGTGAACTTGTTACAGACAATGCTACTCAGTTCACGGCCACTGAGTTTGCAGAGTTTAAAACGACATACAATTTCACTCACACTACTTCCAGTCCTCAATATCCGCAGGCTAATGGTGCCGCCGAAAGGAGTGTTGCTATTGCAAAGCGAATGCTCAGACAGCCAGATCCACAGCTAGCTCTTATGAGCTATCGTATTACACCTATCAGTGCCACTGGACTAAGCCCAGCTAAACTCATGATCGGACGCCAGATCAGAACAACAGTTCAGATGCTGCCAAAGAACCTGCTACCAAGTCCAATTGACTATGAACTGACAAACCAATTGACTCCTTCCTGAAGGAAGGACAAACAAACCAAACAGGCATACCAGTACTTCTACAACCGACGCTACTCAGCATGCAGTTTACCTGACTTACATCCAGGACAAAGAGTGAAAGTAAAGTTGGACGGAGAAAAAGGATGGAAAACATCGGCGACAGTCTTCGGAAAAGATTATGAACCAAGTTCATACACTGTACAGACAAAGGAAGGTACAATCTCTCGTCAGAACCGGAGACACATCCAGAGTGTTCCAGAGAAACCAGAAACACACGCCAGACAGATTGTACATGGAAACAGTGAATTAACTGATGGACCCTCTCTTGAGACTGATATAAAACTCTATGAATGGGTCTAGTACCCCACCTCCCATCACACCACACACACATACACTCGCCTGCAAAAGAACCCTTGTGAACTAGTTGTGCACTTAAAGTTTACTACTGTTACACTTATAGTACACTTAATCATATACTTTATATACTAAAAAGCGGGCCAATTTTACGGTGGCCCAGTAGTGCACAACACAACAAAATTTAAAAAGCAAACATAAGTTCACAACACAACGGAATCAAGCCACAACACAATGGAAACAAGTCACAACACAACGAAATAAAGCCACAACACAACGGAAATGCTCCCGACCACTAGGGGGCTCTCAGAGCTCAGTAAAGTTAGTTTTCCTAGCCAATGTTCTCTAGAGTCGGCAGTGATATCACAGTGATATCACCACGATTAGCTTTAACAGTATGTAACCACTGTATATCGACATGAAATATTAATTCAAAATCACCTACGTGCACAATAGCTTCATATTTATACCTGTGAATGATGTGACGCGCTACCACGGCGCATGATGAAGGGAACGTCTGCCAATTCCACCAAGTGGTTAACACGTATAATTTGTGTTTATTAAAATTACTTTTAACATTTAAAAACAGACATGTTCAAATTCAAAAGCTCCAAAGCTTGTAGTAGGTTTCTATTGGTAAGACTGACTTGCTACAGGTGACATTTTGACAATACATACAGGGAGGTATAATTTCACCTGTAGTAAGTCAGTCTTACCAATAGGAAACTACTACAAGCTTTGGAACATGAAAAAACCCTTTAAGTGAATTACAGTAAAAATAAATAAATAAATAAATAATAAAAACAAATTGTGTAGGTGTACATAAAAGGAGGTATAGGCACAATTTCACCTGTAGTAAGTCAGTCTGGTCACTACTACAACCTTTGGAACAAAACAAAAAAAACCTTTTGGTGAATTACAGTGATTACAGTGATTTTTTCCTGAAAATAATTGTTTATTGTAAGTACATGAAGGGAGGTATTGACAAAATGTCACCTGTAGTAAGTCAGTCTTACCAACAGGAACTAACAAGCTTTGGAATTTGAACATGTCTGTTTTTGAATTGCCTTAATGTAGTATTTATTGAGTCCGAATGTTGTTTTAGAATGTTACAAGTTATGTAGGAATTCCAGTGAAGAAAACAGTCATGTCTATTCTCAGAAAAACATACTACTGTATATAAAAGCTATTCACATGAGCACGTTTAAACTAAAGGATTTATACTCTCATTAATTTAATACGCTACTCCACATAGGAAGAACGGACATGCCAACTAGTTACTGACCTGATGCAGATATATCTGAAGCGGACTGATACCGTCTTGGTCTGGAGCTAAGGTTTACGTGAGGTAACGGCACGTGGAAATAAGCGGGACAGCCAGAAATCTGCCCCAATGGCTCTCTATGAGAGGGCGCTGCAGTTCCATTTTTCACCACAGATTTACATTGGAAATTTGTGGGGCGCTGTAGAGCTGGGGAAGGCTGTGAGACCGGCTGCCCCACTTAGTATCATGAATACATGCCTGCTGAATCCATGCGCTACATTTTAATATCCTGCTCACTTTACGACTTAAAATAGTCTAGAAAATCCGAAAAATATGTGTTGCAGAATGCTGAACACATTTAAACTTTATTATTAATTCGGTGTATATAGAGGTCTATGTTTGGATGAATATTTTGGTGACTCTGCCCCACCTGCCCATACAGACGAACCGCGGCTCTTCTGGTCTTTTTCCTTATAAAACTGCATCTTATAATGAAACAACACAGCACTTTTCAAGGGAAAACAATATAATTTTAGGTCAATGGGCCTCGCCTCACAAACCTATATGTCTAGGCTTTGAATGGTAACATTTGGGGGTTTCTATGTCATGTTGCTCAGTCAGGCATACAACAGGCTTACGTATTCTTTGTGGGTTTAGCAGGGTATAAAAGAGAAGAAGAAAAAATATTTGAACTTGTGCAATCCTGAGACAAATCGAAACAATGACTATACATCTAAAATCTATTTTACAGATTTATTTTAATTTTAGACAGTGGCCTTCATACAGTATTGTTGCTTAATACAATTTTTCATTTAAGATTATCTTGTATGAGGACAGGAACTTCCAAGTCGCTCATTATTTTGTATTATATCATGTAATACATCAGAATCACAATTCAAACATTCATGAACAAGGGGTTAATTAGCAGCACTGTTGTCTTTCACAAGGTGACAAAAAATATTCCTATTGTTGTTCATCAGCTGACCACTCTTTCAATAAAGCAAAATGCTGACATCTGAAGTTAATTGATGTCACTGACAATGTCTCTTTTCCTAAAGTATATAAAAGGATACCAGTAGCCCTCTCTCAGTACTGAACTGGGACAACACTGATTCAACACAATGGGGAAGGTGAGGCTTTTGTATATCTTTGTCTCACTGAATTTTTGCAATGTTAATAAACAATGTCATCTGCACAAATGCTGGAAGGGGGTGTTTTAGCTGTGTGTGTGAATGCAACAACAAAAACAACATAAAATAAAACAACAAAAATCTATTACAGATCATCTTCTATGAAGACAAGAACTTTCAGGGAAGTTCCTACGAGTGCAGCAGTGACTGCGCTGACCTTCACTCTCATTTCAGTCGCTGTAACTCTATTCGGGTTGAAAGTGGAAACTGGATGGTATATGAGCGGCCACACTTTATGGGTTACCAGTACTTTCTGCGCCAGGGCGAGTATGCTGACTACCAACGGTGGATGGGTTTTAATGATTGTGTCAGATCCTGTCGAATGATACCCCAAGTGAGCACTCCACTTTTACTTACAGTTCTAAATCTTACAGTATGCATGGCCTATACATTTTAGCATTACAGTTAATGGTGATGTTTAAATAAATGTGTTTTCACTCCATAGCACCAGGGAGCCTACAAAATGACGATCTATGAACGTTCAGACTTTGGTGGTCAGATGATGGAGTTTACTGACGACTGTCCATCCCTTTATGACCGCTTCCATTACAATGATATCCATTCTTGCAATGTTCAAGATGGATACTGGATCTTCTATGAGCACCCTAATTACAGAGGCAGACAATACCTCCTGAGACCTGGTGAATACAGAAGGTACAATGACTGGGGTGCCATGAGCTCAAGAGTTGGTTCTATTAGACGTATTACCTTCTAAAACTAAAAGGCAAGAAGATCTGGAATGAAAGAAACTATACAATAAACCTTCTCTTTTCTGACATTAATATTGGAATATAAAATAAAATAAACATGTTTATAACATGTGATGAAGTGAAACAAATGTGTACATTTAAATGTATTTAGGCTATATGATCTTTCTGCTGCAATTCCAGATGCCAATCAGTTTTACGAAAAACAGGGGCAGTTGGTTCAAAATCTACCTACTTTAAGAATATTTTGACATCAGTTGTGTTTTAAAGGGTTGGTAGACTGATATAGTTTCTGCCCTATATACTGAATACAAAGCTGTAACTATTTATTGTATTTTAACATTCTTCTTATGTTTTGTCAGAACGTACTTTCACTCTGCATATAGTTGATGTCTAGAAACCGCAAATCATTTTAGTTTACACATCAAAGTAAATGTTGGTAAAACAACCTGTTCTCATATCTAATTTATTCTCAAATAAAGCAGAGTTTACGAAAAGAAATGCTGTATTATTTACAGCACTTTCCACAGCAACACATCCAAAGCAACAACTCCATGACAAACTAAAAAACACAAGGACAAGATTCAGATGAACATGAAAACGTTGGATAAATGGAAACATAATAACTGAGTAGAAAGCTGTGGGATTATAGGAGCCAAGGGGTCTGTACCAAAAGTCTCTACTGATACAAGTCTCTACAACAGTCTCTACTGCCGACATGTCATAAGACATTTATAGGCAACTTTAACCATAAATTAACCATGTCCATCAGTCTCATCCACTAAGTATATGTGCAGATGAGGTCACCACTGTGACCATATTGTAGAAAAGCACACAACAATTTAAACAGTGTGAACTCTTTAATGCTGAAATAGATAAACACTGAATAGACAGGTCTTTAGAAGATAGAAAAACTATCCATCACTAAAATTAAAAACAAAAGAAAATAACTAACTAGGGCAATTAATAAAAAGATAGATTTGTTTTTCTTCCTGTACATTAAAAAAATCTCTTAATCCATACTGTATGTATCTGTAAACAATTATTCATAAAATCTATTTGCACTGTTTCTAAATTTGATGTCATTCCATCAGGAATTATACATAAACACACCAATTCACGAGTTTACACGTACATGAAATCAAAGTAAAGTAATTCGTATAGTAATTTATGCGTATTTGGCGTGCTGTCCGGGGGAGGGCTCCGAGCTCGGAATTTGGCCCGAACCCAGAGTACTCCCCCTCCTTAACTGGGATAGAAACCAGCCAAGAGTGAGGTGATGGGGTGGTGGAGGGATGCTGTGAAACTTGTCGCGGGATAGAGGTGAGAGACGGCTATATATACCGGCTTCCTCTTGCACTGATTGGTTGATTACCTGAACGTGCGCCTCCCGAATTTTGTTAAATAAAACTTCATTTCACGAGTTTACACGTACATGAAATCAAAATAAAGTAATTCGTATAGTAATTTATGCGTATTTGGGGTGCTGTCCAGGGGGCTCCGAGCTCGGAATTTGGCCCGAACCCAGAGTACTCCCCCAAAAAAGCCAAGTAAGCGCAGGACAGCAATGATTAAAACGAAGTGAAATTAACCCCCCCAAAAAGTGAAGGGCACGAGAAGGTATTTGCAAAAAATCGAGCTTGACCGTTCGACCGGGAGGGCTCTCGCAGCATCCTTAATGCTCAACGGCATCGGACGGGTAAGCCCCGCCAGCAGTTGAACGGTAAGCTCTTGCTTACGGCGCGAGATTGTACGAGCATGATTCGGGATCGAGTTTAGCCGTTCGACCGGGAGGGCCCTCGCAGCGTCCAACGGGAGCTTTGGATGAAAACGCTCGCGGCATCGGACGGGTAGGCCCCGCCTGCAGTCGAACGGAGGGCGCCCACTGCATTCGGTTGGGAGAGTTCGACCAGCGCTTCGAAGGGGCTGGGACACGGGAATAGACCCTTTGCCGCCCATGAACGGGGAACCCACACTGCAACACGAACGTGAGCGTCCGACGACGTCTGAATCAGGCAGGCTCTCACTGCTATTCGAACGGGAGGGCTCGACCGGCGCTTCGGGAGGGGGACTGAGCCCGGCTCACGAACGGGGAGCCCACACTGCGTGCGAACGGGGGAGCCTGCAATGTTGTAAAATATATAAACGAAGTCTAAAACGAAATACAATGATTGGTTTTAGCTGGCGTGAATACGGCAAGATAATAGAATTGATTTAAAAATGCGGGCTGGTATACAGGTGATGGGAATTAACGATTTAATTGGTTAGGGCTTGTTGCGCGTTTCTGATGTGGAAGCGGCTGGATCTGATGTAGGTTTTGAAAGCTTCTGATGACCAACGACCCAGGGTTTGAATTTGTTGTTGTGAAAGACCTTTTTGGGCGGCTGTGGTTGCTGCGCCGATACGGAAAGAATGACTTGAGAAATGATTTGCTGTGAAACTTGTCGCGGGATAGAGGTGAGAGACGGCTATATATACCGGCTTCCTCTTGCACTGATTGGTTGATTACCTGAACGTGCGCCTCCCGAATTTTGTTAAATAAAACTTCATTTAAAACATCTTCCTTTTCAGCTCTCCTTTTGACCGTTTTGGCTGGATCTTTTTTTATTATTTGCTTCATAATTCACAAGACAGTGTCCTTCACATTGACACAGCCCATCAGTCCAAATGTAAGTACCTGTTTTAAAACATGGTCTGTCAATATAAAAAGCTTTTAACACTAGCATATTCTATAACTCCTATTTGAGAATGCCATTAAGAAAAGTATTATTGCATAAAATATTTGGTGGATTATCACATCAAAAACACATCTCCCCATCTGAAATGAAATATAGCGCTGAAAAGATGTAGGTGTAATAATGCATAGCGCAATTTTATAATGCATAGCGCAATTTTTTTTTTTTTTTAAGTGACATTTCCACTGTGGATAAGAAAATGGATCATGATATTACAAGCAGGGTTTTTCCGAGTCTTTAACCAGCAAAATGTTTGAACAGCAGAGGGAGTAGTAAACATAGGTTTAATTCATCACAGGTACAGAGTCCATTTCTGATTTGAAACTTTTTTTTTTCTTGCACTTTAATGAACAATACTTTTTTAATTTTTACAAAAAAAAATTGATTTGTTTCAGAAGCAATAAAAAGAAGCTATTTTTTGTTTAAAGTGTCATGAGAGTACTGAATCATGAACACAATATTGTCTATTGAACTGAATCATGGCACATGTATGGTTACACCTATTAAAACACAATCACATTAAGACTTTCAAGTGGCATATGCAAAAATATATAGCAGATCATCTTACCTAGCAACGAGAAAGCCCCTTTTCTGTAATTAGTTGCCTTTTATTGCATGATGATCAGTGTCATCATATTCAAGCAGGAATCAGTTTAATATCTGGAGAAAAAAATATTATTCAAAATAAATTCTGATTTATTTTTCAAATGTGCATGCTCATTATTTCTGTAAAATAACTAATGGCATGATGACGATGTCATCCTCTATCAAAAAGAAACTGAGTGTCTATTTACACTAAGTGCAAATAGCGTCCCTTGTTGGCAAACGCTATTTACACTAGCTCCGCCCACCAATGTCTGGTTGGGCCACTCAAGTTTTAAAAAAGATGCACACAATTCAACATCTTAAGTGGTGCAGCAGTAGCGAGTAAGGCTCGCTAACCAGGCTTTTAACGCAATTGACGCGGGTTCGAATCCGCCTTTTGCCAAGCACGCATTTATTTTCAATAAAAATGAAAATAATGTTCTAAAAGTGGAAATAAACTGTGAACGAGTCTTTAATAATATCAAAAGTGTTTACTCGGTAGGGTTAGGGGAAGCAATGAGTAAACATAACATCATCCAGCAAAACTCTGTAGTCCATTGACTCATGCATGTGAGAAATACAGTATACGCAAATTTGGATTAACGAAACTGGTTTTCACATACAACAAAACCTACCTTTGCCACATTTTGCACTGATGTCATCAACAGGAGCATTTCTAGCCTTTTATCAGTACTAGAACACAGGCCACTAGGGCTGTGTATCGGCAACAAAGTCACAATACGATACATATCCAGATACAAAGGCTAAATCTGGCCCACATCTGCCACATCTGGTATGATGATCTGGGCCACATGTGGCGTGGAATGATGCCACTTGGGCGGACCGCTCCTGTTTACCAGATCTGAGCCACAAGCAGGCCATGGCAATGCCACATGTCAGCCAAGAGCAAAGAAATAAACCAGAACTGGACCTTATCTGAGCCACAAAATCTTTATATATTATTAGAATCATCTTAGCATTAACAAGCCTGTTAACGAGCAGAATCACTGAAGGAAAGAAGAGAACAGAAAATAGAGACAAACAGAAACACAAGAGCTACAACTGACTACAGCCACAGCCTTAGATGAAATCAACTGAAGATAAAAGAAGACATTTCTCCAGCATTACAGCTTCACATATTACTAACCAGATTTACTTTATTTCTGTCATTCATCTACAAAAGTTCTTATTGAGAATTAACAGAAGTTTAACACTCATGTTTGTTTCATTTGAAGTCACCATAATGGTGATTGGTGTTTCCATTAGTTCGCTCTAATAATACATTTGTCGTCTCTGGCTGCTGTGACAGTGTGTTTGTCAAACACGTTTGCAAAAAAGCCAAGATGAGATCGGATGATGATTTTTAGCTATTGATGGTTTTATAATCATTGTGAAACAGCCTGAATCACTGATGTCATTTGAATATAATAATTGTGTTTTGCCAATAATACATCTAAATTACAATCACTTTTTTATGAGATCTCACTGTATTACTGAAATCAGTTAGAAAATTGAAGATAAAAAACTGAGCAGAAAACTACAATACAAACAGATATGAGCAATCAGCGTATGAATCTCAACAATGGTGAAAACAAAATATTCAGACAATCAGATCAAATCTGTACATCACAAAAAGCTACTAAAAGACAGAACAAAAACCACAGCAAAAAATAAAAACAAATAGTTAGAATTAAATAAAATAATAGGACAATTCAGCTGCATAATTTATTCATGCTGTGATGTATGCTGGGAGTTTTGTACTATTGTTCCCAGCATGTATTGTGGCATGACTCTTTTAATTGTCAACATTGTTGGGATTCATGTGCTGATTCTTGATGTCTTTGTGTGTCATCATTAGAATCATGATTGTGTCATCATCTTTTTTTCTTTTTTTTTTATATATATGTATATAAAATCTTTTAACTGTTTTCTGCAATAAAGCATGATTTCATGTTGCAGTAACAGGGTTTATAGCGTAAATATTTTTGCACGCTTTACTAAGTCGTTCCCTCTATTTCTCTCGATTTGCTAAATTGTGCGCATGATTTAGCAAATCGAGGGAATGAATTAGTAAATTGTGCACACGATTTTTTTTTATCACAATAGAAAAAAAAAGGAATATGGGTAATCTTCTTTCTCGATACTCCACTTTCGTGGCATGTTTGTGGATGCCAAGTTTCAGCTAAAGAAGCACGCAACATCCAGTTGGTGACGCTTGCTCACTCTCATTGGCTATCATGGTTATCACATCAAAGCCTGATAAAGAGTTGTAAATATCAAACATGCTACTTGTCTGGCATGTGCAATAATGCGTTTTTAGTCGTTTGCGTGGATCCATGTGAATGGGGATTTTTGATAACATTTTGATAACATTGTCATCTGTACAAAGAAAAAACTTTTCTGTTTTTAGTACATCATTGTCATGTAAACATACCTTTAGTGTTAGTTTTTCTCTTGCTGCTGAAATTGTGTTAGCTGTGGCAAAATTAGCAAGGGAAAATGTGGTCAGGTGATGTTGACAACTTGATGATGAAGAGGTTGTCATCATCTAGTGGTCTAATCCTAGTGTTTTTTGTTGTTGTTGTTGTTTTTGATCATGTAGATGTAATGCAGTTAATTTCAACTTAATAATAGTCTGTTATAGAATGCATTGTGGCATGAAGCATGTCACCATTGTTGAGATTTATATTTCTACGTAAGGGGGTCTATGGTTGGAAAGATGCTTGAGAAGCCCTGCAGTGGTCAACCGGAAGCTTTCACCTGCATACTCACTGAAGCTAAGCAGGGTTGAGCCTGGTCTATATCTGGATGTGAGAAGAGGTGCAAAAAGGATTCACTGTTTCAAAGCATTTGAAACACCACACACTGGTGACCCCTGCTGGTCAGAACAAAAACTTTCAACAAATGTGCATGAAAACACTTTTTACAAAAAATAATAAAATAAAATAAAAATAGATAAATAATAATAATAATAATAAAACACTAATCCATGCATCACCAGAAGTGTATATGTGTATTTGATTTTCAAAATATTTGGTATCTGAACAAAATTTCATGGAGATATATATTCACATTTCATTTTCACAACACACTTTACAAAAAATATGTTCAGAGATTAACATTTGCTCTGTATAAACCCTCTGGGTTCTACTCACACCCCCTCCGAGTGGGACTTGAACCCAGGTTGCCGGCATAGGAAGCGGGCACACTAACAAGGAGGCTAAACCCCTGGGTATACTTTGTTGTTTTTTTGTTTTTTGTTTTTTTACAGTCGTATGCACAGCCTTGGAAAGTATACTTCATTTGACTCGTACGCATACACAGGCGTTCGATGCATGTGCAGTTTTGAGCAATTTCTCACCACGAGTTACAACCCATGTAAACATCTTCTTTGTATTCTTTCATGCTAAAGTTGTATACTTTCTAACCTCTTCGCACAATCTTAGGCCTCCATCGTTGCTGTAGCTTGCGTGCATGCTTTCCAGTCTGTTCTGTTTATGCAGTTTTTCTTTGACTACCTTGTGAATCGACGCCCCAGGGCACAGTTGCCACCTTGTGGATAAACTAATTACTGCAAAAAAATTAAATGCGCATGTGCGACCTGTGCGTATAAGTAGGTGCGGTTACAAAAAAATTGACGGTGCGCGTACTCCTCTGATGACAAAATTTGCGTCACGCGCACTGTATGCTGACCCTCACGTACGCGTAAAAAGTGAACTATACTTTGGGCTTAAAGACCACAGTCTCTAACATCCTTTGCTAGTGTGCCTCTTGAGGTCGGGGAGAAAGGTTTATCCGTACAGTTCTCTACTATATGGTCTTCATTACACTCACCCCCTTAAACCTCACTTCCATCCGGGTCATGACACTAACATAACCCCACCCGGTCCTAACTGCCCCGCCCTGAGCGGACTCAAACGTGAATCACCAGCATGGGAGGCGGGCACGCAAGAAAACTGACGACATCTCGTAATCGAACATAACCGACCAACATTAAGATCTCGTAACTGAACAAAACTGACCATCATTGAGATTTTGGGGGGAAAAAAATCCATCATTGAGATCTCATCACAGAATAAAATTGACTGTCAATGAAATTTCAAAACTGACCGTCATTGAAATCTCGTAATGGAAACAAAACCAACTGCCATTAAAATCTCATAAAAGAACAAAACATAATTTATTGAGATCTCGTAACTGAATAAAACTGACTGACAATGAAAACCAACTGTCATTGAAATCTCGTAAAGGAACAAAACTGACCGTCATTGAGATATGGTAACCGAACAAAACCAGCCGTCACTGAAATCTCATAACCGAATAAAAAAGACATCATTGAAATCTTGTAACCGAATAAAACCGACCGTCATTGAAATCTCATAAGCCAGCAAAACCGACCGTCATTGAAATGTCGTAACGAATCAAAACCGACTATCTTTGAAATCTCGTAAAAGAACAAAAGAACCAAAACCGACCGTCTTTGAAATCTCATAACAGAACAAAACCATCTGACACTGAAAACAACTGTCATTGAGATCAATGACGACAAAACCGATCATCATTGAAATCTCATAAGCCAGCAAAACCGACCGTCATTGAAATCTCGTAAGCCAGCAAAACCGACCATCATTGAAATCTCATAACTCAGCAAAACCGACCATCATTGAAATCTCGTAAGCCAGCAAAACCGACTGTCATTGAAATCTCGTAACGGAACAAAACCGACCGTCATTGAAATCTGGTAACTGAACAAAACCGGCCATCACTGAAATCTCATAACTGAATAAAAGAGACATCATTGAAATCTTGTAACCGTATAAAACCGACCATCACTGAAATCTCGTAACGGAACAGAGATCTTTATTGAGATCTCGTAACTGCACAAAACTGACTGACAATGAAAACCAACTGTCATTGAAATCTCGTAAAGGAACAAAACTGACTGTCGTTGAGATCTGGTAACCGAACAAAACCGGCCGTCACTGAAATCTCATAACCGAATAAAAGAGACATCATTGAAATCTTGTAACCAAATAAAACCGACCGTCATTGAAATCTCATAACAGAACAAAACTGACTGAAATCTGAAATCTCATAACTCAGCAAAACCAGCCGTCATTGAAATCTCGTAAGCCAACAAAACCGACCGTCATTGAAATCTCGTAAGCCAGCAAAACCGACCATCATTGAACTCTCGTAATGGAACAAAACCGACCATCACTGAAAACTCGTAAATGAACAAAACAGACCATTATTGAAATCTCGTAACAAAACAAAACCGACTGTCTTTGAAATCTCATAAAAAAACAAAGGAATTATTCTTCTGATTTGTTGTGGTTTATAGGGAAAACTACGATATTACCAAAAATAAAATGCAATCTAAAATGTTTATTGAGGGCATCATGAAATGAACGTAGCACCTAATTTACCTTAATATTTTAAATTAAACTAGGTTGGTGTACTATGTGATTGTTTTCAAATCTTAATTGAAATTAAGCTTGTTTTAATTTAATTTTAAAAATTTAAATTGTTTAAAAATGCATGATATGACTCTTTTAAAATGTTAGTTTGCCATTCAGTAATCTAATAAAACAATGGACACAAAAGCTAGTTCTGACAATAACACTTTATTTGCTTCTACATTTTAGCGATTTAACACATTTCAGTGATACGCCTCATGCTCATGAATCTCACGTTGCTATATCCCATATCCCTGAAGCTTCTGTACTCTCCAGGCCTAAAGTACATCATCCTGCCTCTGTAGTGGGCCTGCTCATACATGAGCCAGTGGCCATCCATCACATGGCAGGACTGGCAGTCGGACATACGGAAACGGTCCATGATGCTTTCACAGTCATCTGTCAGCTCGTACATCTGTCCTCCAAAGTTATCCCTCTCATAGATCCTCATCCTGAAGGTTCCCCTGTACTGTAAAACAAAGCAAGATTATTCATTTAGCAGTTTCTCAGCAATGCATGCATAGTGTACAGTTAAAATTGTGAAAGAAATAGTGCATTGCTAATATTGCACAACAAAGTGAGAAATTACGTACTGGAGGAATCATGCGGCAAGATCTGATAGTGTCGAACATCATGCCCATGCTCATCATGCGCTGCATGTCATGGTACTCGCCCCTCCTCAGGAAGAACTGGTTGCCCGTGAAGCTGTTGCGCTCATAGACCATGAAACAACCGCTCTCCACCCTGATGGAACCAACACGGCTCAGGTATGAGGAGATATCGGAACAGTCGCTCATGCACTCATAGTTGCGGCCCTGGAAGTTCCTGTCCTCGTAGAAGATGATCTGTTGATGGGATTAAAAGATTCACTGATTTTAGATCTGAATTGCATCATGTTTTAAGCAAATACAAATATGGCTGCAATATGAACCTAAAGCTTTTTATCAAATATGGTCTATCAAATTTCAGCATTTGTATTAAGCATACTTATTTCAAGCACTATTACCTTGCCCATGGTGGTAATGTGTTGCTTCAGATCACTGTACCAGCTGTACTTTGATGGCCTTTGGTTGTGGTTTTTATACAAAAACCAGGGGCCCACATTTTGTTGTTATTCAAATGCCAAAAGCTGATGATCAAGCAGTATGACTTCTGCTGAAGTGGTCCTGTAAACTGAAACAATAGTTTTTATCCATACATCTCTGGCAGCTTTGCGTGCAATGTCTTTTACAGTACAGACAAAGCTTTAGTCACATCCAGAGCGAATGTTCTTTCAATATCACAAGTGACATAATGAGCGTATTCAAAATGTGGCCGATAGTTTTTCTCTTATTAGATCGACGCTTTTTAAAAAAGGGACAAAATAGACGTCAACTAACCTCAGGAATTATAAATGTAATTTTATACTCAAACAAGGTAAGAAATTATGTCAGGACCATGGAAATAAGTGCTTATAAGTATAGCATTCATCACATACAAACACAAAATTCAGTGCATTTGACAACATTTTAGTCTCTTCGCATTTACAGTCTCATGTAACTAAGCATGTGCCATTTTTCATTAAATGTGCTAAATATTTTCTTTTATATTTATCACCACATATTTAAATATTGCACTTGGAAACAGAGAAAATTTAGTTTCCTCAATTCTTACATGTACATTACAAGCTGGGCTGCTCCTGCAAAGAGAAATTCAATTGACCTGGTAGATGAGATTCAAATGAACTAATAAAAAGTAGTATTTCTTTTTATTAAAATAATACATTTAAAAAATACATTTAATCATGTTTGAAATTGTATTATTCA
This sequence comes from Mylopharyngodon piceus, assembly GCA_039654765.1. Taxonomy (NCBI): domain Eukaryota; kingdom Metazoa; phylum Chordata; class Actinopteri; order Cypriniformes; family Xenocyprididae; genus Mylopharyngodon; species Mylopharyngodon piceus. Next base: position 11,483,985 of record CM077441.1, on the reverse strand, counting down.
TTATTTATATATACCTTTCATATTTGTGTTTCTTTCACTTCATAGTGCAAGCATTTGACATATCATTTGAAATATAATCAAAACTTGTCATGCTTCATCTGTGCAGGTAAGTATGTGATGATTATTGGCGTATTGTTTGTTTTTGTTTTTTTCTTCCACACAGCCTTCAATAGAGACATAAAACAATTTTTTTGTATATTAATGTTTAGTTCAGGTCAGATTTTGTGACCAGTTTATGGAAAATCCAGGTCAATATTTTCATGTAATTGAATGTGTTTCTATATGCTCTTTATTGATATAAATGCATATTTTGTTGTTATTATTGTTTTATCGTTTAATCATTGTAAGATTTCTAAATGTGTAAAAGTGTAAAAATGTAAAAATCAAAGTGAAAAGTTGAAAAAAATCCAGTTAATTATGTTATAATAGTCTAATTTAGTGCTGACAATTCAGTAAAACAAGAGTACTTTATTATTACAAATATCATTTTATTCTTATTTATTTTTTATACCCAGGCACAAGAAGTGAAAAATCAAAATGTTTATAAACAGTTATGCTTATAAACAGGAAATGAACAGTTCATATAAATAAGTTCAAGCAGAATGGCTAATAATCGGTGACTCGTCTGAAGGAGCCCACAATGGCACAGGTAGCACACCAGTCTCGGTATCTCCTGTATTCCCCAGGTTTCAGGAAGTACTGCCTCCCTCTGTAGTTTGGATATTCATAGAAGATCCAGTAGCCATTCATCACATTACAGGAGTACACATGGCGATGGTGGAAACGGTCAGACACACAGGGGCAGTCATCCATGAATTCCATCATGTGACCTCCGTAGTCAGCTTTCTCATAGATCCTCAGTCTGTATGGTCCCCTGTACTGTTGACATCAAGATGCAAAGGAATGATTCAGTACAGTGGCATCAAAGAAACCGTAACGTATATCCACAAAAGCAGCAAATTTCAGTGAACCTCACCATTGGTATCAGGCGACAAGATCGAATACAGCTACTGAAGCCCATCCATCTCTGGTAGTCAGAATAATCGCCTCGTTTCATAAAATACTGGTGACCCATATAATTTGGACGCTCATAGATCATGAAACAGCCACTCTCTACTCTAATGGAGTTGCAGCGACTGAAGTAAGTGTGCAGGTCTGTGCAGTCGTTGCTGCACTCATAACTACGACCTTGAAAATTTTTGTCCTCGTAAAAAACAATCTGAAAAAGTTCACAAAAATCAACACTTCATTTTAGAGCCGAGGTTAGGAAAGTAATCCATCTGCATCAAAGGTTAGCATACATAGGGGAGGTGCAATTCAATGTAAATGTCATGAAAGTGGTGCCAAAAATCCTACCTTGCCCATGGTCTCCGTTGGAGAGATTCCATATGCTTCCCAAGCTTTTTATACTGCCTCTTGACAAACAAAGTATTGTTATTCAAATTAACACAGGAATATGTCAGGGTACTGGCACATGTTTACCTTTTTGTTAGAGCACAATATTAGGTTCAAAATATGGATTTTACTTGAAAAAAGGATATATAATTACATGTTTGGTGTTTTCTCTTGCATGGTCCAGGGAAAGGACTGGTACGGCACCCACACATTCACAACACAATGCACACAGAACAATATGGAACATCCCTTTTGCATTAAAGAAGTTGTTCAACAAAGGGAGTTACTGAGATTCCATTCTCAACAGGATTTTCAACGGCACTGACATACTTTACTGAATTTTCCAATAAATTCTTTCATATGAACAAAAAATCAGAAATTACATGGAGAATTTACAGGGAAATTTACAGAGAAAAAAGTCCTATTGCAGTCCTTTTGGGAAAGATTAAACTCAAGTGTTATGTGAGCATTGTCTTCATTTCATGCTCTAGAACAGGGGTGTCAAACTTCCTGGAGGGCCACTGTCCAGAAGAGTTTAGCTCCAACCCTAATTAAACTTACCTGAACCAGCTAATGACGATCTTCAGGATTACTAGAAACTTAAAGGCAGGTGTTTTGGAACTGGTTGAAAATGCACTTTGCAGGACAGTGGCCTTCCAGGACAAAGTTTGTATATATATATATATATATATATATGTGTGTGTGTGTAAAATGTGCAAAAAGTTTTGTTTTGTTTATCAATACAACAGTCTTACTGCACCACACCATGCAAAACTGATCAGTGTCAATGTAGAAATATTCTATTTGCAGAAAGTTTATCCAACAAATTTTCTGTAACTTGCATGTGTATTATTTGTAAATCTCTTCTACATGTTGATATAAATAGCCTAAATATTTGTGATGGCAAAAGCAAAAGTAAAATGAATGTAAAACTTATTAAGTGGAAAAAAAATACATATTGCATTTTTAAAATGATGAAGATAAATACAAATATCTTTTTATAAATAGGCCTATCTGACGATACACAGTAAAAAGCAAACCAGCAGTAATCATTTCATTACCATTTGACTATATGTGTGCAAATAGTTTTTATCAGTCACACAAAATGACAAATGATTCACAAACCTGTTAGCAGTAGTATTCCAGGAAGAAAAATGACCACATAATCACAAAGCCATACTCATATACAGGTAAAGTAGGACACTTATTCATCTACCATGTTGTGTATATTCTTCCTATAGTAAATACCTGTATTAAGTTGATTACAAAATAGTATGGCATGGCATTGATGTAGCCATTTGGATTATATTTTAAAAACAACAGACAGATATTATCAGAAATTTAACTGTATCCACCCAATCACAACTTAATCACTTACTTTCATTAAATCCAGAATGACTTAAATGATTGACTGATTTTGTCTTCTTCAGTTTTCTTCACATTATAAAGCTGAATGCTTGTTTAGGAGAAACAACTTTGTATTTTCACTTTTTCCAGTAATTTGGTATTAGCTACTTTGTACCACGATAACATGCATGTGGATTAAAAACGTCCTCTAATTTCTCTGAGGTCAATGTGCATTTAAATAGCAGGGCTCCTTTTGTTTTTTGACAGTCATGGTAGTGATAGATTTAACTACAATGAGGACAGTTAATCCAGACTCAGCCACACATTGTTCTGCCAAAAGCATAAGCTGTGTGAGACAGTTTGCCCTCAGTTTTGCTTTACAGATTTTTTCAATGAATGTTTTCCAGTCTGGTAACCAGATTTGCACTGATGCGAAGGAAATTAAGTTTACAATAACTAGTTACAGATTAATTACTTGGTATTTTTTTTAAATGGTATTTTTTCTGTGATATTAAGTTCACATTGAAACACTATAAAAGAATAACCAGACAAGTAGATGTTTCAGTCAAGAGAATTTATTTAATGCATATGTTGCTGCACAATTCATGTTGTCTAGTTGAAAGTGGTTATTCTCCTGAGGGACCCAATTCTTGGGGCCGTTCCTCCCCAGTCGCTGTACTTCCTGTATTCACCTGGTCCAAGGTAATACATTTGTCCCCTGTAGTTGGGCTGCTCGTATAGAAGCCAGTGGCCATCCATCACATGACAGGAGTGGATGTCAGATGTATGGAAGCGGTCCATGATGTTAGGGCAGTCTTCTGTGAGTTCAATCATCTGACCTCCCATATCAGCCTGGTCATATAGCCTCATTCTGTAGTTACCATTATACTACAAGAAAACAGATTTGGCATATACTAAGCAACACATGTGGAAAGAACATCAAAGTGTGTTTCAGCAGTCAAAAGCATTATATTTATTTGAATTCATGAACTAGTGTGTGGTTATTTTTTAATTATTTAATATTTATTCCCTTAAATCACTTACCATGGGGATCATACGGCATGACTTAATACAGTTACTGAACCCAATCATACACTGACAGTCAGAATACTCGCCCCTCCGCAGGAAGTACTGCTGTCCCATATAATTTGGGTGCTCATACACTATGAAGCACCCACTCTCTACCCTGATAGAGTTGCATTGGGTAAAATAGGGGTGCAGGTCTGCACAGTCGCTGCTGCACTCATGATGGCGGCCTTGAAAGTTCCTGTCCTCATAGAAAATGATCTATTAAAGAAAAAGGGTACAATAAATCTACTATTCAAGTTTGCAATAATATGAACTTGCAGCTGTAAACTGGCTTCATGTTACAGAGTTAAAAACCATTATAAGGCTATTAGTCTATGAGAGTGAGAGATGCCATCTTACCTTTCCGATAGCCATGTTGGCATCTGGCAGGGCTATACAGCTCAACACTGGCATCCAGTTTATCACCGTCTTTTATAAAACCTAGAAGCAGCTCTGTGATTGCACAGCATAAAGTATTGTCATTCAAATAAATCTAGTAATAGGGGCTACAATCAGGGGGGCAATGAAACAATCTGATTATGTTTGGCTTGTCTCTGGTGCAGTTTTTCCATATTCATCAAAATGCACAGGACTCCGTCATGTCCTGCTAGCAGAAGCTTCAATCTGGCTGCAGTCAGCACAATAAATCAATGCAAGAGCAAAAGATCTTTTACTGAATCAGTTGAGTAATAGATGGTTAGTCTGGATGAAAGCTGCAATATTGTTATAGATGATTCATAACCAAACTAAAAAATACAAGTAAACTAACATGAAAGCAGAATATGGAGTTATTTTAAAGAACTTTTGTCCTTTTTAAACTGTACACTTGCAAAAGAAAACATTACAGTCATTTATAAGCAGTTTTATTTGTTTAATTAGTCTGCTAAGGTAGTATATAAGGAGAAAAGAAATTACATTATGAAAAATATACTGTCAAATATGAAGTAAAATAAACAAATTTATAGATTCTGAGTTTATAAACATTTATTTTTGAGGTAGCATATAAGAGCATTCAAAGTGTAAAGGCTGCAAGAGTTGTTAATCGACATGTTTGCTTGTGTTACTCAACATGGCAGGCCCTAAATAACAAAAGTATATATTGCCAATCTGAAGTCTGTATTAAGTTTGGTGTGTGTTTACAACAGTGTATGTCACAATAAAAAAAAATGAACAAGTAATTAAATAAAGTATCTAATGGAGCAAATATAGTAAAGATTTATAAAAGATTTAAAAATATTAAGTTCATATTAAGCATGAATGTTAATTCTAGTAATCCATGATTCGTTTGATGGAACCCACACGTGCACTCGTGCCTCCCCATTCAGTGAATCTGGTGTATTCTCCAGGCCTTATGAGGTACATCCTGCCTCTGTAGTTGGAATGTTCAAAGAAGAGCCAGTTTCCACCAATTACCTTGCAGGAGAATATGTGGTTTGTTTGGAACATGTCCATCACATCGGGACAGTCTTCCACAAGAGCCATCATTTGACCTCCATACTCCATTCTCTCAAAAAGTTTCACCTCATGAGAAGATCCCTGTGTCTGAAAGATAGAAGAACAAAAAGTGTATGTAAATCAGCTACTATCTTCTCATAAATCAGTTTCCTGAAATTTAAAAGAATGATTCGAGTGATAAAAAAATTAAGTTTGTAATTCCTTTCAATGTAGAATACTCAAGCATATAGCATATAATTACCATGGGAATTACACGGCAGGAGCAGACGGAGTCATTTTTGCCCAACCAGCTTTTGAACTCTGGGTACTCTCCTTTACGGACCAGGAATTGCTGGCCGTTGTAATGTGGTTGTTCATAGATCATGAAGCATCCACTCTCCACCATGATGGAGTTACAGCGGTTAAGATAGCAGAGCATATCTGAACAATCACCACTGCATTCATATTGATGACCCCCAAAATTTTTGTCTTCATAGAAAATTATCTGTTAAAAAAAGAAATTTTAGTCCATATGCATGCACAATTTACAGTAAAACATGATACGTCTTCAATATAATACAAAACAATATTTTTGTACGACCTTTCTCACTTTCCTCACAGTATTGCTTTACCTTTCCCATTTCTGACAGTGCAGTTGTACCATGGGAGTGTGACACTGCTTATTATTCTGAGGACACTCTTTGCTATATATAGTATACACGAAGTGCCGACACTGTGTGTGTCATTCATATTAAAATTGCAAAAAAAAAAAGCTTTTTTGCCATTTGGTTTTAAAAAGTTCTGCTGTTATAATTCTTCTTTTGTTAAAAAATATTGTCACTACTGCCATTTTGTGTAATAGATGATAAAATAAATACTAAAATCTACCTCTGCCTGAAGTTTTTATGAGACTGTAATCACATAAAAAAATCATTAATATCTATACCCAATATCCAATAAGTCATGATACATTGTTTACAAATTGCATTTAAGACTTGACATTTGATATTTATTTAAATCTATGTATTTACAATGGCAAGTTTTGTGGGATTTGCTTATCTCATAAAATGATAAACATGCTAATGTATGTATTTTTATTAATTAAACACTTAATGTTATTGATTAGTTAAATAAATTTAACTTTTTTATCTATATTTTTATTTCACTATTTCTAATGGATACTTTATGGTTAGGGTTACTTACTCATCATATGCTTAAATTAAAATAGACTGATTGAAAATATATTAAATATATTATATTATAAATATATATTACAATCTGATACACACACACACACACACACACACACATGATATATATATATATATTTCTAAAGATTTCAATATAGCAATTTATAGTTCACTTAGCCTACTTCACCTGAACTAAACTGGGGTTAAGTGTATTGAATTTAGATTATATACACAATCCTATTTTTAAAGGGTTAGTTCACCCAAAAATGAAAATTTCTGTCATTAATTACTCACCCTCATGTCGATCCACACCCATAAGACCTTCGTTCATCTTCGGAACACAAATTAAGATATTTTTGATAAAAATCCGATGGCTCAGTAAGGCCTGCATCGCCAGCAAGAACACTCCCTTTTTCAATGCCCAGAAAGCTACTAAAAACATATTTAAAACAGTTCATGTGACTACAGTGGTTCAACCTTAATATTATAAAGCGACGAGAATACTTTTTGTGCGCCAAAAATAACAAAATAGTGACTTTATTGCACAGTATCTAGTTATGGGCGATTTCAAAACACTGCTTCATGAAGCTTCGAAGCTTTACGAATCTTTTGTTTCGAATCAGTGGTTCAGAGCGCCAAAATCACATGATTTCAGTAAACGAGGCTTCGTTACGTCATAAGTGTTTTGAAACTTCAATAATTCACGTGAGTTTGGCAGTTTGATCCGAACCACTGATTTGAAACAAAAGATTCATAAAGCTTTGAAGCTCCATGAAGCAGTGTTTTGAAATCGCCCATCACTAGATTTTCTTGAATAAAGATTTTGTTATTCTTGTTGCTTTATAATATTAAGGTTGAACCACTGTAGTCACATGAACTGTTTTAAATATGTTTTTAGTAGCTTTCTGGGCATTGAAAATGGGAGTGTTATTGCCTCACTGAGCCATCGGATTTTATAAAAAATATCTTAATTTTTGTTCCGAAGATGAATGAAGGTCTTATGGGTGTGGAACAACATGAGGGTGAGTAATAAATGACATAATTTTCATTTTTGGGTGAACTAACCCTTTAATGTTAATCTACATAAACAATGTATTAAACGTTTGTCATATTATTAAACAGGAAGTTTTCTACACTTCATCTGTTTATCAGTTATTCACCATGAGTGAGTTTTAATGTACAGTACAAGCAGAGAGAACACTCAACACCTGTCTCTGGAAAATGTCTCTATAGTTTTATTCAGGTCTCTGAATAGTGTAAAGTAGTCTGGCAGCCTATAGCAAGTGTCATCATCAGGCAGTGACCCCTCCAGGTAGAGGGTGCAAGAACAAAACTGAATACACTTGAGCACAGACACCATTTTATTTAGTGTGTGAAAAAGGGCATACAGCAGACATTTCACAAGGATTCCTTTCATTAGAGATCCATGATTCGTCTGACAGAGCCCATCCTGGAACTCATACCACCCCAGTCACTGTACCTCCTGTACTCGCCAGGCCTCAGGTAGAAGTGCCTGCCCATATAGTTGGGCTGCTCATACATAAGCCAGTGACCATCCATCACATGGCAGGAATGGAAGTCGGACATATTGAAGCGGTCCATAAGATTAGGGCAATCATCCATGAGCTCCATCATCCTGCCGCCCATGTCAGAGCGCTCATAGAGCCTCATTCTGAAGGACCCTTGATGCTAATGGGTAAAAAACAGGAGTTAAGGCTGAGTGCTTAATTTTAATGTATTAAAAGAAGACCATTGATAACTTTAGATAATGATTAGCTTCAGTCTTTACCATTGGGATCATACGACAGGATCTGATGCAATCATTCATTCCCATCATACGCATGTAATCGGGATACTCGCCCTTTCTTAGAAAGTACTGGTGTCCCATGAAGTTGGTTCGGTCGTAAACCATGAAGCAACCACTTTCCACTCTGATGGAGTGACAGCGATTGAAGTAGGAATGCAGGTCAGAGCAGTCACTCATGCATTCATGGTAATGGCCGCCAAAGTTCCTGTCCTCATAAAAGATAATCTAGAGAAAACAATATTTAGATAATGAGAGAAGAACAATATGACTTATACGTTATTCGAATTCATACAGACCTTTCCCATGTTTATAGGGGCTTTGAAAAATTTTCCTGTGCAGGTGCCAAGTGCTGCTGGAACTATAAATATATATATCTGAGAAGATAATGGTACTACTGGTCGTGTTGTCATTTAAATCACAGTGTACTCATGTCAGCAGAAACTGTACAGGAATATTGCAAACATGACTGTCTGTTTTACCCTAAACAATCACTTTGATTGCCTCCGTAACATTAGTTTTTCCAGTAAAAGCTGCTCTGTTGAAAGCTGCTGGAAAGGTCTGGGGAAACAACACAACAATAGTGTTAGTCTGCATTTATTTTAGGATTACACATTGCAAGATTGTTTAAATAACATAATTTCATTGAAACTTATTAGTTTTGCTTCTGAAATTGTGAAATGCCTTTAGTGTAGCTGATAGTGGATGTATACGTGTGTTTTATGAGGGAATCTGTTTAAAAAATCTATATATGTACAGTTAGATCAGTGGTGATGAACGTCGGTCCTTGAGAGCCTCAGTCCTGCAGAGTTTTACTCCAACCCTGATAAAACTCACCTGCCTGTAGCTTTCTAGCAACACTTTAGACCTTGATTATCTTGTTTAGGTGTGTTTGGTTAGGGTTGGAGCTAAACTCTGCAGGACTGTGGCTTTCCAGGACCGATGTTAACCACCCCTGAGTAAGATCAACGACAGTCCCATTGCCATTATTCATTTCACTAACTAGTGTATTGCACCAATTATTCAAACTTTTTGCAGGATGTTGCCAGTGTAGGATGGCTACTTAATTAAAATAATTGTCAATGTCTAATAATGTTACCAGCATGGTATGTTCTATGTGGTAGCCAGTATAGTGAAATTTAGTTTGTCGTTACAATCTGCCACAATCAATGGTTGCTTCCAACTGTCTATAGAGTATATAACTTGCTTGATTCCTACAAAAGCAAAAGTGCCTTAAATCTATATTGATGTAGATATGTAATGCCTACAGTGTATTTTTAAATCACTTACATTGGCAAACATAAAGGAATACTAATCTTGGTAACACTTTATTTCGATGGTCCACTTTAGACATTCTACTAACTATAAGTAACTTTGCAACTACATGTCAACTACCAGTCATTAGAATATTAGTAGACTCTGTGCTAACACTTAATTTTGATAGTCACCCAACAGACTATCTACTGACTATAAGTAACTTTGAAACTACATATCAACATATAACACAGTCTACTAACACACTCTAGCACAGTCTAACACAGTCTACTACAGTCTACTAATACTCTGAGAGTTAGTTGACATGTAGTTGACAAGTTTCTTATACAGTAGGTAGTAAAGTGGACCACTGAAATAAAGTGTAGCCCTTATCTTTTAGGAATTAAAGCATCCCCCACAAATGCCATACAGGTATAGCCTGAAATCTACATACATTTGATCAATGACACACCTGCAGCATGAATACATACACTGCAAAGCATATGGTTTTGTGGCATTTTATTGACAAGTCAATGCCAGAAAAGGCACAATTATTTTAATAATGCGAACTCTAAAAATCAGTGATTCTGCGGAAGGAGCCGATGGTGGCACACACAGCACCCCAGTCGCTGAACTTGCGATACTCGCCGGGAGGCATGAAATACTGACGGCCTCGAAAACTGGGGTGCTCATAGAAGGTCCAGTATCCATCCATGACATTGCAAGAGTGAATGCTGCGGCACTGGAAACTTTCATGAATGGACTCGCAGTCATCACTGAATTCCATCATCTGACCTTGGAAATCTGGCCGATCATAGATCCGAATGCGGTAGGATCCATCACTTTTCTGCAAAACAATGTTTTTAAAAGTTTAAAGTCAACAACACGAGGTTTACACACTGTGTGAAACTGAGAGCAACATAGTTTTTTTGTGTGTGGCAGAACAGTAAACTATAAAGATGGAATAATGTACTAACAATAAAATTAAATTAAATTAAAAAAAAGATAGATGAGAACTCACAACAAATATTATGAAATCATTAACATGCATGTTACTCACATAGGAAAATGTACGGCATGAGCGAATAGTGTCATTGTAGCCCATCCAGTGCTGATATTCAGGATACTCTCCCCTGGTTAGCACATACTGGAAACCAGAGTAGTTGGGTCTTTCATACAGGACCCAGCAGCCACTCTCCACTCTGATAGAGTTGCATCGACTGAAGTGAGGGTGCATGTCTGGGCAGTCTTTGTCGCACTCATAGGAGCGACCCTGGAAGTTTCGGTCCTCATAAAAGATAATCTGCAAGCAAGAGATTAAAGTAATAGACACACAACTGTATTGGTTCTGTTGTTCTGTTGAGTCATAGTACAGTTAAGTAGGCTATAAGTAGCATTTGGCTAACAAAATGCTAACCTAAACTTTCCTCAAGAAATGCAAAAATCTTTGACCATTTACCTTACTCATTATGATGTGAACCTCAGGAAACAGTCCTAAACAAGAGAAACAGTCAAACAAACTAGGGCATGAGGTCTGCTTTATAAACCTCTATCAACATGGTGGATCAAACTTTATTTGTCCTCTCAATGACTGGGATTTGGCACTCTGATGGTGCTGCCAGCCTCTTAATCCTATCCATAGATTTAAAAGCCCTGATTCATCAAATCAAAATTCCTAGCTGGCAAATTACTGACCTCAGCTGCCCTCCTCTGTTTGATCCAGACACTAATGAGATGCTTTATGTGATGGAATTATTGCTTATGACATAGAATGCATCGACAGAACTAAATACGTCTGTAATGTACAATGTGTTACTGAGTCAATAAGTAGTTCAAGAACTTTATTGATTACTTTAAGTTTAACATTGCATTTTCATTCACATTTATTATAAACTGAGAATGCATGGACAAAATAATTATACACACCTTCCATTTCTAAAAGATACTGTATAAACTCTTTGGACAAATATTAATAAAGTCAGTAAAAACAAGTCATCTAGGTATTTATAAAATAGATTAATCTAAATTAATCTCCTCTCTTTATTATTACCTGGCTGTGAACAAAGTCTTGGGAAAGAACCACTATTTTAACAATACAGACAAGCCAGGAAACACCTGCAAGGATGATAAATGTGTAATCATAGCAATGTTTAATAAACCATGCAAATGAATATTTGCTTGTTTGACAGCTGCTGTTTTCAGTCCTGCAGAGATTCTTGCGAGCCCTCATAGTGAGCGGTTTCATCTTTTAAAGAGTCCTCACTGTCCTGTATTTGTCACAAAAGACAGGTGCAACAATTACAGTATATAATCTGAGCACATGACGACGGTAATTTTCAACTTTATGAGTGCATTGTTATTTTATTGAGTGTACAGTTGTGGTAGAATGTATATGAATAGTAGACTGACACTCACACTAAATGAGGAGCTAGAAGAGGAGGACGACTCCAGTGTCTCTGTTACTGGAGAGACTTCCTGTTTACTGTGTTCTTTGATCCAGCGTTTCAGCACCTGGGCTGGTAAAGAGACAAAAGGCAATGATAGACAATCAAGAAAGTGTTTTGTTCAATTTTTAGTGATCACTTTTCAATTTATGCATATTAACAATGGATTTGATTAATATACGTAAAAGGTCACATACTGTGTTTTCTTGAGCGCTCTACTGCTTTGAATGAACTAAGCATTGCAAATGGATGATAAGAGAGGGGGAATGGGTGAACAATGTTGCCCTGTTGAGGAAGAGACTTTTCAGAAATTTACTAAAATTGAAATCATTTTAAACTATGCTTTTTCTCATTTTCTAAAATGAAATTTGATGACATTAAACTTTTTGGTAAAAGCAATTAAAGAGGGAATCAGGAATACTTTTTCATGACACTGTACTACTGTATGTCTGTACAGTATAAAGCAGCGGTTCTCAACTTGAAGGCCCTCCATATATAACAAAATATTTATTTTGGTATTTCTGCTGTCAACAAGGCTTCTTGTTTTCAAGCTTTTTTTTAATTATTATTAACATAAACTGATATATGTATTTAATCATGATTCAGTTTGTAATTTGTAAAAAACTATATATTCATCAATAAAGACAAAAGTTGTCGAGGAGAAAAATTAAAAGAAATATCATTGCTTTTTTATTGTTTACTATTACTATTTGTATTTACTATATTTTATTAATTTTTTAGTAATTCAGTTAGATTAATACACACAACTATAAATAAAGAAATACATTTAAAAAAATAAAACAAAATGTCATTCATTTTGAGTCATCCTGCAGCCCCCTTTGATGTTTGTTGAGGCCCTCTAGTGGGTCCTGGCCTCCTGGTTGAGAAGTATAATGTGAAGTGACAGACTATTTACAGAGCAGATGTATATCACACTCATTTTTATTCCTCAAATACCTTATTGTGATTATGAGGGTAAGATGCAGATGGTTTGCAACTGTACAGAGACAGAATGTCTTCTATAGGTAAGCTGTTCTGAAAATGAGAGGATACAAATGATACAACTTGTTGTCAAAACCAGAAATGCTGTTGCAACCAGTTAATTAAACTCTCTTCTGAAACTTACCAGAAGCATTCCAGCAAAGGAAGAAAGGATCATTGCTTCTCTTTCCAGGCGATTAGGGTACTGGCTAATATGTCGTAAACTGCCAATTCCTCTACAAAGACAGAGGTTAAATGTGATTTATGCTATTTATGCATTGTTTGCATACAAACTATTGAACATACACAAATACCAGTTATATAAATTACTCACATGTAATTGTTCTCAACTGCATTCTTCCCGTCATCTTTATTGAGCCACCACAAAGCCACACTTATAGCCAAGTCGTAATGGGCCTATATGAAGGTGTAAAGATGCATATTTAGCAATAAAAGCCTAAAGCTAGTTGAATGTTCCCCCCCAATAACATTTTTGATTATAACATAAAACCAACATCAGCTAATAACTAAACTTTCCATCTCAATAAGACAATATAAACTTTGAAATCAATCTGTTGTTTAATATTGATCACTTACCAAATCATCTAACATTGTAAAAGTGCTTTTCCCTTTTGGATCAAAACCATTTTCTCTGAGTCGCTGTCCAATATATTCACCACTAAAAGATGTTAAAAATATATATACAGTATATATGCAGCAGCAGAAGTTAAAAGCTTTAAGATTTGTTCTAAATGTGTGTCCTTGCATATGAATAATTTATGATTATGTTTATCCTGATAGAGTTCAATAAATTTATTTCACACTACTTACAGCAAAGTTTTAACATCCCTCTTCACTCGCTTGGCCTCCATGTTGTAGACACTCAGTTGAGACACTTAATTCTGAACAAGTCTTTATTCCAAAATTCAGTCTGGAACAATAGTTGAAATTCCATTATAACAGTAATGCTAGGAAAATGAAATAAACATTATAGGTTTTTAAAACAAACAAACAAACAAAAAAAAAACAACATCATCATGAGTTTAACTTTACCTAGTACTTAATCCTCTGCCAGGGGCAACACTAAACACAGGAAGCAAACTGCAAACGTTGGCTTCCAATGAACAGGAAAAGTGAGAAGAACATTTGACAGGGTATCTAACAGACAAGTGTTAGGTTACCTGAGGCATCTGATAAGATTTACATTTGCAAAAAAATATCACAATACTCCAAAAAGTTACTGATGAAATAAAAACAGTCCATTAATATAAACCAATTACATTTGAATGCAATGCATCTACTTATGCCTTGATGCAAAGACTGATCATCTCTACAAACAGAAAATCATCCTTTGTGAAAACACAAAAATTGTTGTAAACAAAGAAAACATCAAAACTTACCTAGAACTCTGATACTAACACTTCCTGATAGCACAATAAGATGACTATATCAGAAGCTTGAGTCTGCTTTCAGACAGTATAAACTGGTTGAACAGACACTCCTACTCGATCTCAGAATTGTAGTCATCTCAGGTGAACAGACCTCTAAATTATTCATTCAGTCCTTTAATCACTGTAACACTGTCGGCCAGTGCTTGGTTACATAACACACAGATACAACTTCCATATGAAATTTGTTAGTAAAGAGATTAGAGATTACTTCCATATGATCAGTAGGAACAACTTAGGGTTGGAAAGCAGAATCAATTTAATAATAAAATGCAAATAGAGCAGGTTCTCTTTATTAACCACAGAAATAAATATCATTTAAATTTAAAACAAAATGTCCTAAATGTACAAAAAAAGAAACTATGCTCTGACAGCAAATTAGCAGCTGTGATTTAAAAATGCTCACTTTAAGATAAAAAAATCTATTAAACATTAGAATTGCATAAAAAAGACAAAATGTAAATAAAACAAGATAACAAAAAGAAAAAATAAATAAAAGACAAATCAAACAATGGGAAAATCACTCCTAAATTCGTTTCTTCTTCTTTTTATCTTTGAACACCGGAGAGTTTAAGAATTTTGTATCAGAGTATTTGTCCCCACGCCTCATTTTGCTGCAAAAATAAATCAATAAATAAAAGAAAATATAAAAGTTATCCAAAATTACAGATTCTGTATCAAGGCAGAAATATGTAATGGCCCGGTTTCACAGACAGGGCTTAGACTAAGCTAGGATTAGGCCTTAGTTCAATCAGGACATTTAAGTAGCTTTTAAACGTACCTTATAAAAAAACATTACTGGTGTTCATCTTGGCAGTGACATATTTTAAGATGTCAGTGCAAGTTGCTTTCCGTTAAAAAAAAGCTCAAACATGCATTTTAGTCTAGGACTAGCTTAAGCCTTGTCTGTGAAACTGGGGGTATATTTTGTTATTGCATATTATATTATATTTCAAGTGTTATAATTATAATTATTCAAGTGTGACTCACCAATTGAGAGTTGGCTCTTTGTAGGAGACTGGTGCCGCTCTTCTTCGCGTTCTCCCTAAAGAGTTAATGTCTGTATTTGTTAGACTCTTCATAACCCTGCCATCTTCTGTTCGCAGAATAAAAATGTATAAAATACAAATATGTAAAATGAAGAAAAAAAAAAAAATTAATTATTTGTTTCACCTTTCAAAATACAATGGCAAAGCATTTAGACAAATATATAAGGTTTACCTGGAGCTTGGTGCCTCAAGTCTGAGTCCTGGTCCTGGTAAATGTTCATAGTTTGAGAGCGGGCCTCTGGTTGAGGGCTGTGGGCAGGGCTTTCATCTGAGAGCGTTTCAGGGTAACCATCAATGGTCTCCCATGGGGGCCTCTCCTCTGTGAACTGAAGGTCTTTCGTGTGTTCACTAAAATGGTCTGAAGTCACATTGTATTTTTCCATAATAAACATGCTTGAGTTCATTACAGCTGAAACATCATCCGTTTCATTTGTGAGAAAATGATGTTCAGAAGATGATGTTCTGCTGGAAGCACCACTGTCAGTCAGTTCTTTACTTAGTGATTTATGAGAAGATGAAATTACATATGTTTTCCTGCACCTGCTCTCATAAGCTTGGTTGGTTTGGTCCAGATCTATGTTAAGAGCATCCATGCTGATATGGCCAGCCTGATCAATCTTGTCAACAGAGGAAGGGCAGCATATTTCAGAGGTTGCTGCATCATGTTCATCCCTGAGGTCCTCCTCTGAGCAATGAGATATCCCTGGTAGTTGTAAAGTATTAGACAAAGACCTGTATCCTGCTCCATTCTGAAGATCAATCACATCTTGCTTTTCAGTCGACACATTTTCTTGCATACTCAAAGCACAACTGTTTTGTTTCTTTGTTAATGCTTTGGATTTTTCTTTTACTGCAGCATTCAATTTCTTTATTTTATTTGCCCCCTCTTTTCTGTGTTTCTTAGCTTTACCAGGAACTGATGATGCAAATTCAGGGGCTTCCTGTACAAGGCTGATATGCACATCTTGTGAACATTCTGGATGATAGGCGTTTTCCTTCAGTATCTCATGAGAAACATGCTCCTTGTGCTGTTGTGCAATAGTGTCTAAACCAATATCTTGAGGTGTCATTTGGGTTTCTGGTGCTACCTCCTGTGATCCTTCTGGACTGTTGGGATCGTCTAATACATTGGTCTCGTTCAAAATGGAATTCCTGTTGATGAATGATTGACTTGGCTGTACCACAAACGTTCCTCTGTTTTTTTGTGTGTTGCACTTTTCAAACTGTGTCAAAGACTTGTTTTTGTGTTTTTTGACTTGAACTGCTCTCTCACTCACATGCACATCAGTACCAGCAGTCTCTGGGCATACAGTACCAGCAGACTCAACATTTTCATGCACATACGATAAACTGTGATCCATAAGGGATGAGACTTTGGTCCCCCTGCTCTTCTGAGGTCTTTGCTCGTCTTGAACTATAAATGTTCTCCTGGGTTCCTGGGTGACACGAGACTCTTTTGCTTTGCTTTTAGCAGCTTTACTTGAAATGCTTCTTTCAGAAATCTGAAGCTCAAGATCACTGAAACAATCATTAAAAATGTCATTTGGAGGATCTTGGGAGATTAGGTACGTTTTCCTTGGATCTGGGTTTGGATCTTTCCGTTTGCATGTGCGCCTGCTACTTTTAGTACAACGAGAGGTGACATGAGTCTTCCTGCGTGCAGTTATTGATTCTGTTTCATGCCCATTCACCACCTCATTCTGAACAGTGGGAGAGCACTGCTGTGTCACAGTGGTCATCTCTTTTGGCCCAGCTGATGTAGAATCTGATCTACTAAATTC
Source organism: Mylopharyngodon piceus (assembly GCA_039654765.1). Classification (NCBI taxonomy): domain Eukaryota; kingdom Metazoa; phylum Chordata; class Actinopteri; order Cypriniformes; family Xenocyprididae; genus Mylopharyngodon; species Mylopharyngodon piceus. The sequence continues at coordinate 11,466,790 of CM077441.1, read as the reverse complement.
AATTAGGGAGTCGCCCTCTGCAGATACACTCTCACCACCTTTTCCTGACAGACACAAATCCTTTTTTTCCTGATGTTCTTCTGTAACTTCAGAGATTCTTCTCGCATTTGTGTCAACTATTACAATTTCAGCAGCACTGTCATTAACGGTTATGTCCATTTCAGAGTCATTTAGGGTGTTTTGCTGTGCTGGACTGTTTCTCTCTTGGCTGAGAACATCACAGGCTGTAGCTTCTTTGACCATAGCTGTATTCACTGGTTCAGACTCAACATGGTCCTGCTGTGGACACAACGGTCTCTCTTGCAAACTCTCAACCTCTTTCTCCATTTCAAACATTTGGTCTGAAAAATAAATAAATAAATAAATAAATAAATAGCCTAGCAAATTAAAATTACATCAAAGATATTGTGTTAGCTGTAATGTACAAGAAAGAAATTAGGCTAATATAAATTAACAGTGCCAATCATTCAAATTTATTAAAAGCTTGACTGACTTTGTTAAGGAAACGTGTATACCATGAACAGCTTACACTGTGTTCTCATACCTTCACTGGTGTTGTGTTCAGTGTCCATACTGTCTGGAACCTTTAAAATAACATTAAAAATAATTATTAATGAATAATAATTAATAATATTGTGACTATTTAACAATTAGCTATTTGTAAACAATCAACAAAGCTTGGCTGAAGTCTTAAAAATAATAATGCTTATTATTCTGATTATTAACAACCATATAACTTAAAAGTATATTGATAGCTTACCTCATCATTACAAAAAATGTCAACAGCCTTTGTCATCCAGTTAAGGGAAGAGTCATAAAACTCTCGTATAATAGCAAACTAGAGAAAGAAAACAAACTACATTAACTACATCTATTGGTAAAAAACAAAAGTGTTAAAGTGTTTTTAAACTACAGTACAAGTTCAAATTGTTCAATTAATCTAAGAGTGACTTTGACTTGTGCATGTACAGTATACAAGTATAAGAGTCTGGGAACCAAGGCCGAAGTTAATACTAAGAGCCTAACTTTAGCAAGTTACTTACAATAATAACAAACCTAAACAATTAAATTTCATATAACCAGACTTCACTTCTCTAACAGGCTCACCAATTGTTTGTTTTTATGACGCTGATAAGCAAGATCAAAAGTAGTGGTCTGTGCATCTTTCCTCAGTCGCACCACCTCTGCTTCCAGCTCTCTACTCCTCTTCTTCTGAGCAACCAGAGCCAGGGCCAAGGCCTTGTTGTTGCTTTTCAAAGAGAGCTTGAAGAATGATGAGGTATCTGAAAAATAACATTATTATTATCGTTATTGTCATCTGTCAACTTATAACATATAAGAATTACAAGTCCTGCAGACAGCTGAACCTGTTTGGCATTTGAGAGTATTTCTTACTGTGTATTTTCGTCTTTATCTTGGCTGCGTAAACAGACGCTGTCTGTTTGCCCAGTCGTATGTTTTCCTTCTTCTCCTTAGACGACATTATCAACGTTTTATCATTGGGGACTGTAGAAAAGACAGGACTGATTATACAATGTAGGAATAAAACCCTGAGGTTAAGAATATAATGCTACATTCTGACTACTCACCAGCAATAAAAGAAGACAAACTCGAAGCTTGACGATGATCATCTTTATTCTTGTTATAATGCATTTCTATTCGGATAACAAATACTGCGCATACAAATTAAATCGGTTTATACAAATTTAAAAACAAACATTGCGCGGAATCTTAAAATTCTTCTTCGCTTGCGGTTAATAGCGTTTAAGGAATCAACTGTTGTTGAGTACCGCCACCCACTGGACTAAATCTGTAACGTGACAGCCTTCAACTTCACAGCGAACCCAGCCACTAAGTAACAACCTCTGACGGACCTGGTCATAATATCACTAACATAAAACTAGAGTAACATTATGAAAGAATAATAAGAACCAAATAAATGATAAAATAATTACAAAATACAAAGAGGAAAAATTTCAGAATAAAGGCCTAACTACAATATCGACTGATGTGCATGTAAACGTGGTGAGGGTATCAAAGACCTTCGTGTTCGTGACACTACAACACGAATGATGCCGAATGATGCCCGTTGTCCCTAATATAAAAGATCGTTTCTATGATTAACCCTGATCAAGTGATTACTTTTATTTTGGAATTTAAACCTGCATTTCCGCTGAGACATTAGGCCGGTCGCTGAATTCACATACGCGCGCGCACATATTCCATTGAACTTCCTCCCCAGCTGTCAAAGAGTCCACACCATTACTGGTGGTAGCAATATCATCTTTTTTATTTAGGATATCAGACGGGGTTTAATCTGAGATGGAGGGCCAGCGCTGGTTACCACTGGAAGCTAACCCAGAGGTATGAATGCCTCCACTATCTCACGATCCTTCGCCGTTAATTGAATTTTATATCTTACATGGGTTCATTTTAGCAGGAACGGTAAGCTGCAGCTCATTTGACATCATTTTTTATATGATACTGTTTTGTGTTCTGTGTCTGCTTTTCAGGTTATGAACCAAGTGAGTAGATGTCTCGACTATCTGGGTGTGTCTAGGATTCAAAACTTGTGCCAAATGAATGAATCAGGTTTTATTAAAGCACGCTTGTGATAAAGCTAACTACATCAGCTTTGATTTATTATGTTTATCAACAATACTGCGCGTTATATATTGTTTATAACTTTATTGCATTTGTACTAATGTAAAATGTATTTTATGTTCTACATTAGTTTATTCATATGTTTAAATAGAAATGCTTTTGGATTTTGTAGGCCCTTGGGTGTCTTTGTATATACACTTCTGCCCCTTTTTACTAGTCTTATATGATTTGTATTTAATCTATGTGTTGTGTTATACCTTTTTAAGTTTTTACGGCAGCTTGGCTTGGTACCCACCTGGCAGTTTGGGGATGTGTATGGTCTGGAAACCGAAGTACTCAGTTTGGTGCCAAGGCCTGTGTGCGCTGTACTTTTGCTCTTCCCTATAACAGAGAAGGTATGACTGCACTTTACACTCATATAGACTCCATGTCCGTAAACAAGCTTTGTATTTATAGTTTAGTTAGTTGTCTATTTGTAAATGATGGTGGAGGTGAAAATGGATATGGTTGTTGCTGGCATCAACTCTTTCTCTCTCTCTCATATATATATATATATATATATATATATATATATATATATATATATATATATATAATAAACTGTGTTCCAAATGCATTATGCAAGTGACATATTAGTACAATTTTAGTACAATAAACAATCAGATTTTAGTTTTTCAAAGAAAGTGTAGTGTTTGTTTGTTTTATTTCTCATATATTTTTAGATAACTGGAATCAATCTCAGACAGGTTTGATAAATAGTTTGCCAGGTCTTCTTAGGTAAATGGAAAACCTACTTAAAGACATTGTTCCACATTACTAAGCAAGTCACAGTTCTCATGCAATATGGGGAGGAAGAAAGATCTTTTTTTGCTTAATCTGTTTATTAAACTTTTACAATAAAAACAGTATACAGGTACAAGAAAATAGTGAAAAAATTATTCCCACTCCATCCCTAACCCCAAACACAAAGAAAGAAAGGAAAAAAGGCATAATTATAGAGTGCATGTTAAGCATTTACAAATATTAATTATATACAGTACATAGACAGGTGTTTAGACATGCGTGCACACAAAATCATACACGTCACAACAGATTCGAGCCACCCTCATGATAACATCTTAAAAGGTTAGTTCACCCAAAAATGAAATTCCTGTCATTAATTACTCACCTTCATGCCGTTCTACACCCGTAAGACCTTCGTTCATCTTCAGAACACAAATGAAGATATTTTTAATGAAATCCGAGTGCTCTCTAATGAGTCCTCCATAGACAGCAATTTAACCACCACTGTCAAGGCCCAGAAAGGTACTAAAGACATTGTTAAAATAGTCCACGTGACTGCAGTGGTTCAACCTTAATTTTATGAAGCGATGATAATACCTTTTGTGTGCAAAAACAATACAAAAATAATTTTTATATAAATATTCAACAGTCTCTTCTCTTCCATGTCAGTCTCCTATGCAGAATGCTGACTCATTATTGGCCGGCTCCTGCGTAAGCGTCACACGCATGCGTAGTGCTGCTCATGTGTGCAGCGTCAACACGCACAGGAATATATACAAGCAAGAGTTGGTTCTTAGTCGCCAGCAGCACACCAGCTCCAGACAAACAATGACTGTCAAAACTGTCCTGTTACTATAGTTAACATTACAACAACAGCATATCTTGGTTCTGTGAAACGTAGCAAAACCAATGTCACTTGCGTATGAATAGACTCTATATTCATAATCAGATTCCATTCCAGTCAATAGAATGAAGCGTCTTTGTCATTCTTTTTTTATTATCTTTTATATTTACTGTAGATTTATTTTTTGTAATATAATTGTTTTCCTCAATGTAGTATGAAACCTTTAGACAAGAGGAGGAGGCAAAAATTAAGGCACAAGGACAAGAGGTGTCCTCAGATGTCTACTTCATGAAACAAACCATCGGCAATGCTTGTGGTACAATAGGGCTGATTCATGCTGTGGCAAACAATCAAAGGCATCTGGAGTTTGGTAAGTATCAGTGTTGATCATTTTCAGAGTCATTTCCCTTATTTTGAAAAGTATTCTAGTCAGTTTGTTTGTATGTTTAATATATTTGTGGTATGTTCATGAAGTTCTTCTTTTACAGAGCCCAATTCACCGCTTAAGGCATTTTTACTGCAGTCTGCAAAGATGAGCCCAGAAGAAAAGGCAACTTTCCTTGAAAAAGATGAGGTGATAAAATATTGTGTATTTTAGTGCAGCAGCTTCCAACTGGAACTAACTGTTTTTCAAAGTTTAAATTACTTCTGACTGTTTTCAGCAAATCTCTGAAGGAATTAACCAAACTAAACCTTTATTCCTGATGCTGATATTTTTATGATTTCAGAGTATCCGAGTAACACATGAGTCAAGCGCTCAGGAAGGACAAACAGAGGTTGGTATTTGCTAAATACAGTAGTTGAGTAGTTAGTACAGCATTCAAAACAATACCAAGAATCTGCACACATTTTGAAGTTTTATCCCATTGCTGAATGTTCCATGTTATGTTTTTCTTTTGTTGAAGTAGCAGACATTTTGAGATGCAGACCCATATTGGTAATATTAAAGTGTTAGTCCTTGTTTCTTTTAGAGAATGGAGACAAAGAGGCAGAGCCTCCATTTATTTGTTTAATTTATAATTAATTCCGGACCATATATAAACACAACACATTTTACATATGTGGGTTGTCTGATATGGACATATTTTTTTTTTAAAAGTCACATTAAATCAAAATCAACAATTCTTAATTTTAATTTTTTAATTCTTAATATTGCAGCGTTTATTGTAAATGATTTATCCATTTTTTTTCTTTAAAATTCATGTGTTCTCTAATCTTTAATCAAAAACATTAACTTCCCCACTGGCTCAAGGGTGGGACAATAGTGCTGCAGTCATGACGTATTTTTGTAACACTGTTTCCCTCGACAAAAACCCAATAGGATTTTTCCATAGGCTTTTGAATTATCACAAAAAATAAGCTCTATGATCTATAAAAGTTTATGATACTTACACATTTTATCCATCAAGGTAATTTTCACAAAGAATACAACTTGCAATCACCAGAAATGAAAAGCTAGCCTTAGGCTATAAGTGAACTACACAACAGTCAGTCGACTTCAACATCACCACCACCATTGGGCTTCCAGCAGCTCTTTCAGTCTTTAATAAAACATTTTCCCTGAAAGTGTGAATTAAAATAGTTTGCAAGAGTGCAATTATAAACACTACGAGGCTGTGAAAGCGGACTAGTGTGTAGATGAGTTTACCTGTTCAGTGTGATGATGTTTAATTTCCCTGAGAAAGTCTGTAGTCCCATTTAGCAACTTGTTAGCAACCGCCTTTTTCAAGACTCGTAAAAGCTTTAAAAAATCACGAGTGGAGTATTAATGCTGGTGGGTAAACCCATTGCCTTCAGGGCGATGGAACCGGAAGTGCTAAAATTAAAAGTGCTAAAACACGTTTCCTGGTTTTGGCCTACAAAAATACATCATCCCTGCAGCACTCTATAATCCCTCCCCTCCAGCAACCTGTCACTCACATGAGATTGCAGCAATTAGCAAACAACAAATATCCAGTCAATTCCCGATGGACAAAATCAAGTCTCTCCCTACATTTGTCTTATTTGAAAAGCCATTTCACTCGGATATGTCATAATAGGGAAAAAAGGTGATCACAACTTAAGCTTCTTGCTGACTATTGCTGATATTTGTCAGCAAATACATTTTATAATCTAATTCTGTCTATCCTATCATCCTGTGAGCTTGACCGAGTATTTCTCAGAACATGTTTATGACTGTCCCGATCTTCCACTTAATAAATCTCTTGTTTCTGCCTCTGCTCTATTAAACTTGAAAATTGCTGCTGTCTTGCGTATAAGAGACCCACTTTATATGCGTCTGAACTTGCACACCCAAAAATTGTTGCTGCAGTCACATCTACCTACAGTATAACCTATAAACCCCTTCCAATATGGTTTCACTTCTTTCCAAAGGTCTGAGATTTATGCTTTCTTAATTCTTGATGACCTTCTTGTTTTCTTTGACTCTGAGGCCTTTAGCATTCTCATAGTGTTGGATCTCAGTTCTGCTTTTATCACTTGTTGCTACTCCAGTGTCGTAGAAAAAGTCTAACCTGCTAATTTGTTCTGCTCCCCTTTATAGGCTCCAAGTTTAGATGAAAAAGTGGATTTGCATTTTATTGCCTTTGTAAATGTTGAGGGACATTTATATGAACTGGGTAGGTAAATTTAAATAAATGTATATTTGTCATTTTGTTTTAGGTGCTTGTCAGTTATGCAAACAAAATTTATCAGCACCTATTTAAAGAAATATACATCATATTTTTGTACATAATTATTACGGGTGTTAATGTTTTGTTCATGTGTTTCAGATGGACGTAAACCTTTTCCAATTGTTCATGGGAAAACCACAGAGGACACATTTCTTGAGGTATGATGTTTCTCACTCGCATTCTATAGATGTATAGACTCTCTCTGACAAAGATGTATATTTGGAACTTGTTTTGTTTGTAGGCATTGTTTAAATTGTTTAAACAGTTTGGGGCCTGGGGTTTATGCATTTGCCCATATGTTTTTGACTGATCTACAGGATTCTGCAGAGGTCTGCAAGAAGTTCATGGCACGTGATCCCCAGGAGCTCCGCTTCACTGTCGTGGCTCTTTCCAAAGCATAAATGTTCTAATTTTACCTGAAAGAAAAACTGCCAATTGTTCAGAAGTGCTGAATACTTTAAACCTTTAGCATTTATACAATAAAGGTTCAGTTTTGACTGCTTAAAATTAAAGTTTGTTGAAAGTTTTGACCACAAGGCAAATGAGAAGCAAATTAAAATTAGCCAATATCAAAAAATGTACATGCATAATTTTGTATCTGAAAATTGACGCACACTGACTGAACTACTTTTTTTGTGTTCGTTCCTTCAAAATGATATGAAATGTATTCTGTGTTAATGATACTAATTGACCTAATGGTGTTTTTCTGCCAGAAAAGAAGCCATTTAAAATAAAAGTTCTCATGATGAATATTTACACACAAAAATGTGCTGTTCACACAGAAGTGTCACACCGATGCCAATGTTTCATTACATATGGTGTCCTACTTCTAAATACTGTTTTCTCAAGAATGCAGCAAAAATTCAGTTAAGACTAAAACAATAAAGAACAAATGTCCAATGTTTTCATCTCATGTTGACCTTATTACTGTATTGAGTGACAACAGTTCATTTCCCGAATACTCCTGAATAATAAGCAATGATTAATTTCTGTCTTTTGTTTTTTACATCCATACTTTTTTCCATTCAAAACAGCAGTGTTCTCTAAAAATAAAATATGTTAGCAAAAATAATTGATTCAGAATTATATATGATTGGAAGATTTAATTATATTTAAGATAAATATTTTATTGTTTTTATACCAAATTAAGCAGTCACGTGTATGAATAATGACTTGTCCGTGGAAATTCAAGAAACCTGTTTCCCACATACCTGTGATAATTTATTTGTGAATTATTTCATGAATATCCTTGTAATAAGCAGACCATGTACGGTCAGCTGGTTATTATTGCAAAAAAAACAAACAAAAAAAAATGCTGATAGGTTGATTGGGTCAGTGTTACTGGAAGATCTCTTGTCTTCTCACGTAATAAACATTTTTTGATAATAATAATTAAAATAATTTAGCCATAATGACTAGCTGACTGAAATCCATCCCTTATTTGCATATTAACTAGTATGTACTTACACTCTAAAAATCAAAATGATGAAATAAGCAAAAAGTATTTTAATTGTAGTTAAATGTAAACAATAATAAGCAATGATTAATTTCTGTCTTTTGTTTTTTACATCCATACTTTTTTTCCATTCAAAACAGCATTGTTCTCTAAAAATAAATTAAAATATATTAGCAAAAATAATTGATTCAGAATTATATATGATTGGAAGATTTAATTATATTTAAGATAAATATTTTATTGTTTTTATACCAAATTAAGCAGTCACATGTGTATGAATAATGACTTGTCCATGGAAATTCAAGAAACCTTTGTTTCCCACATAGCTGTGATGATTTATTTGTGAATTATTTCATGAATATCCTTGTAATGAGCAGACAATGTATGGTTAGCTGGTTATTATTGCAAAAAAAAAAAAAAAATGCTGATAGGTTGATTGGGTCAGTGTTACTGGAAGATCTCTTGTCTTCTCACGTAATAAACATTTTTTTGATAATAATAATTAAAATAATTTAGCCATAATGACTAGCTGACTGAAATCCATCCCTTATTTGCATATTAACTAGTATGTACTTACACTCTAAAAATCCAAATGATGAAATAAGCAAAAAGTATTTTAATTGTAGTTAAATGTATATTAAATCAAAACTTGTATTTAACTTATTAAAAGTCGCCACCATTTGCTTAAATTAGATTTACCATTTTTATTTATATACTTCTGATCTTTAACTGTTTTCACTCTGTACTCTGTACTTGTAAATATGTGTTTAACTAAATCTTAGACGGTTTTTTTCTCTCCCAGTGCCGCTTTATTGTACCCTCGGCACCTGTAACGTAACCTGACGCACTAGGGGGCGTATAAAGTACAAAACGCAACTCTGGAGTAGGTAAAAGAACAAGAGATTTAAGAGTTTACACTTTTTACGGTCCTTTACGGTTGTTATTGCAGGGTTGGTCTTTGACGTTCGACAGAGTGATAGTTTTGATACTGGTAGTCGAATAAGAAAAGCGTTTTACCGGCTGACTTCTTTTTTTTTTTTTTTTAAAGAAACCTGGTAGTCTTAAACATATTCACGCGACGCGGTGAAACAGAACGATTGCGTCTTGACTACGCGCGTGTTGCTCGCGCTCTTGGAGTGTAGACGCCTGTTTCATTACAGCTTCACCACTTAAGACCGGTGATGGAGTGGCGACCGCAGTCTGCAGTGGGTTATGAGGCTGCTTACTCAGAAGCACAGAGATGGATTGAGGTAAGAACTTTCACACATGCTCTCATTTAAATAAAGAGAGTTCAGGGAAATGACACTTGATACTGCCAAGTTATGAGGGAACTAAAATGAGAAAGCACTGAATCTATTCATTAGCTCATGCTGAATTATACCCAGACAGACCTGTTGAATTCGTCTTTAACATTGATAAAAATTTATAAAAGCTGACAAAAAATATCATTTGGTGTTGTATGCAAAATGTGTGAGTATTTCCAAAAACTTTATGATGAATATATTATTAATGTTTGTTCATCTTATGATTAGCTTGAGAGTAGTCTGTTCACATTTACTTTTACCAAACGATGAGTGTGACTAAATGAGGACAGAATTTACATTTTCACTTTAATGCAACACTGTTTATTTTTATATGAATTTTTCTTTAACCCATAAAGTTCACACTTAGCATTTCTAGTACCCTGTTGCACTTCATATCACGGTCAAATTGACAAAACAGAGATACTCTGGTTTTGATTATTTATTATATTATTTATTCTAAAATGTATAAATAAAATAATTATTTAATATTAATGCAACTATTTTTATTTATTATTTATACATTTTTTAAAAATATTTTATATTTATTAATTATTATCTTCCTGTCCACAACCAACAAATTTTGGGTATGTGATTTAAGAGGACATGACAATGCATTTTTGTATCTTATTTCACAAACAGTGATGCATTAAAGGGAAAGTTCACCCAAAAATGTAAATTATGATCTCATTCAATAACCTTCATGTCGTTTCAAACCTGTACGACTTTCTTCGTTACACAAAAGAAGGTATTTTGTAGAATGTTGGCTGGATATAAAATAGTGAGACATGTCTCAAAATATGTTCCACAAAAGAAAGAAAGTCAGGTTTGGAACGACATAAGGGTGAGTATAAATTATGACAGCATTTTCATTTTTGGGAGAACTATCCCTTAAAGCACTCAACAAAAAACTGATTTTCTTTTTTCGTCAAGCTCACAGACAGTGGAAAACAAGTAGTCCTGCAACAATTTTCACACGCTTTACTGCGTTTATTCCTCCAAACCCTCTGGAACCCTCTTAGTCTAGGGCACAAATGATTAGGACTTTCCTATCCTTGTGAATTCCCTTCTCAGCGGGAGATGGCAGGGCCGAAGCACTGGCTGTAACTGAACAAATATTGTTCTTAATTCATGAGGGGTGAATCTAAATGCTTTCAGTGTGACATCAGTCTCTCACACATGCACACTGGTTCATTGTCACAGGCAGTGGACCTTGGCAGGGCAGTTTCAGCCCCAAGCTGATTGCCCCCCTGCAAAGGAGGGTGATGTGCCGATTAGCGTCCAATCTGGATGACTAACGGGTTGTCAGGCGTGAGGGCGCACTGAGCAGTGCTGGAGTGTTGAGTGTGTAGGGTATTATAGTCAGCTGAACGATCTGGAGTTTGTCACATGTGCTCATTCTTGCACCCGCTCTGTGGGCAGAGACATTCCTGTTTTTTCTCCAGGGTAGTTCTCAGCTCGTTAAAGTCAAACCTAAAATTAGCCACCCATCTGAAGTTGCTTGGTATATCTAAGTGTAGAAAGTTTTTAAACGTTGCCATTAGCCACTGTGGCTAAATCATTATTGTGGTGAAATCATATTAAATACTTAGAAAGCAGGTTTGTTAAAAAGTAGCTTTGTTATACATGTAAGTTAAATATTTCGTCCACTGGTTATTATTATTGAGGTAATTCGGGGTCATCTAATTTGAAGTTTAAAATGTTTTTGAAAAAAAAAATTGTTTACAGATTTGAATACTTATAGTATGAAACAGTTATACTTGATTGTTCTTGTTAGCCTAAAATGACTCTAGACATGTGTTGTTAAGCAGTTTCTCCCAATATTCCTTCTTGCAAACGATTAAAGCACTTTGGCACAATTAACGATGTGTAGCATTCCGTGTGTCCAAACAACTTGGAATGCCTCATTGCTCCTTCATGAATAAACAATAGCTGTGTGCAAAAGTGCAGCTAAAATCATCAAAAAAAAGTCTTAAATCATCAAAACTTGCTATTTAAATGATTGAAATAGTATGTGATCACATTATGTGAGCTTGAAGGACAAATAGTTTGTAATAAATCCTTCTTTTTTGGACTAGAGGTATAGGTGGTAGAATGGGTGCTGTGGGGGTATTTTTTTTTAATCAAAAATACAGTAAAAACAATATTATAAAATACTCTTACAATTTAAAATAATTGTTTTCTGTTTTAAAGCTGCTGTCCATAACATTTTTTAGTTAAAAATTATTAGTGGTTCAACGGATCACAAAACTCACGGTTTGGATCATATCACGGTTATTAAGTCACGGGTCGGATCATTTTTCGAATCAGCACAAAAAAAAAAAAAAAAAAAAAATTGGGGGGTGGGGGGTAACTTTGCATTTATTACTTAGCCCACTTTAACTACTCCGATACCACAGCAGAAACTACTAACCTAACTAATACATTATTAAAGGCAAGTGAACAGACTGTAAAAAGAACAAATACCATACACCAATTACAAGCATAGATAAATACAACATAAAGTTACAAATAAAGTATAAGGTCTAACTGTAGTATTAATTTTCGTGTACAGAAATGTAATAATTAAATATAAAATGACACTGTTCACTGTATAAACTTAATATAGATTAATCTTTGTTTAAGCTGTGTTTTGTTGTTTGATTTACATGACAGACAACAGCAGGTATTTATAGGTTGCTGTCACTTTAAGAGTAAGACTCCCATGCACTCACACATCCGATAGATACACATCCGAATTCTCACCTCGTTCAATTAAGACATAACCGAATGTGTTTACGAGAATACTTGCCGAGAGTGGTATTTTGACTTACATAATGCGTGTATGTGTCCATCCAAGTGCATTGAGGACGCGAAAGAGAAATCAATTTGGAGTTAGCGAGCTATCTGAAACGCGCCTCTCTCTCTGTGTGCGCGCGCGAGCCTTGTATGTATGTGCGTCTGTGCGCGGTCACCGTGATTTTGCCAAGTAAGACATGTTCCTGGATCAACATATTTTGTTGATCCTGGAACAGCATTCCAGTCTGAAAATTTAGTCTTAACCCTATTCCTACCCCTAAACCTAATCCTAAACATAACTTATCCCTAAAATCAGAGGGGAAAGATAGGTGAATAACATTGATGTAGAAGCACGTAACCCTGGTTGCAAGCCTAAACTTGACATAAACGGTAAACTTGTCTCTCAAATCTGATTGGTTGATTGGAATGTTGTTCCAGGATCAACAAAGATGTTGATCCAGGAACATGTCTTACTTGGCAAAATCACGGTGACCGTCTGTGCGCACCGATAACAGCGTGGCGTGCGATACCGAATTAAATCCTCTTTTGCCTCTTCTAGTGCTGGAATGGTTTTATATCTATTTAATGTGTGAACTAGCAAGACAAAACACGTGCAAATGATAACCTTTCACTCTATTGCGGTTAAACTTGCAATTGATCTGCGAATCACGTGCGTGCCGAACCGTGGGGCTTGGTCCGTACGGATCACGGATCAACAACGATCCGTTTAACCACTAAAAATTATCCAAAATCAATTTTTGAGCAAGTACATAACCAGCCAATGTCCAAAACTATCTCCTTACCTTCACAACAGTAAGCTTGTAATAATGTTTACTAATTCAAATGGTACTGGTGGGTTTCCGCGGGAAATTAAAGCATGCAGCCGTTCAATTTTGCATCATTACGTCACGTCTGTTTACATAAAGAAGGAGTCCCAGCTAGTAGGCCATATGGCATGTGGAGGATGCTGCAGGCGGCGGATCATTTATAGCCTTTTCTCACAGCAGCTGGAATAATTAAATTTATCATTCTGATGGCAGATTGTAATCCAGAAAGGTCCAAATGACAATCATCAGTGACAACTAGATTCACCCGTAGTCAAAAGCAAGACTTCGAACTGCAGAGTGGCTACAGAAATTGAAATCCACAGGTAACGCTAATACACACTAAATACACAGTCACGCAATGCTGATGTTGTTAACATTAACAATTTGAGAACAAAGTATAACAGTAATAATAATTTGCAAGGTTTGACGTGATCCGAGCTAAGCAATCGTTAGATTTAATCACCATTGGTAGACATGTTACTTACTTGTTCAGATGACATTTTTCGGTGAAAATTCTTATTTTGGTCATACTTCCAAGACGTAGAATCTGTGATTCCGAAGTACAGTATCCACACCAGTGTGATGACTGACAGCAAACATTAGATTCATCCGCGCTGAGGAGCCGTGCTGATGCGCAACCCACGTAAAGATGATAATTCCGCAAATAACAGCAATTGCAGGTTTCAAACAGAGATGGCGACAAAGAGGCAAAACTTACGGACTGCAGCTTTAATATATTTTAAAATGTAATTTATTCCTGTGATGGCAAAGCTGTATCTTTAGCATCATTACTCCAGTCTTCAGTGTCACATGATCCTTCAGAAATAATTCTAATATACTGATTTGGTGCTCAAGAAACATTTCTTATCATTATCACTGTTGAAAAAAATGGTTGTGCTGCTTAATTTTTTTGTGGAAACTGTGATACTGTTTTTCAGAATTCTTTGATTACTGACACTTTTGATCAGTTTAATGGATTCTTGCTATAAAAAATCTGTTTTTCCTTTTACAATAATATATAATTTAATAGTACTAAAATATTTTTGTTAATTTGTTTATTGGTTATGTAAATGATTTGTTCAAGCTCTCAAATTGTTCTCCACCTGCTACAGAGATCTGTTTAAAAACAATGAGCCATCATGGACATTACAATGACAGGAACAGCAGGGGTCAGGATTTCATATGTCATTGAACTCTGATGTTTACTGCACCATGCTGTGTGAATATGCTCCATATGATTAACCTCTTTACACTCCATATCTGTGAGAGTTTGTAATAGTTTCATAAATCTACACGAAGGGGACAGGAAGCTTTTTGACTTTTTATTCCAAAAACAATATTCTGAAAAAATAATACATACTAGACCTTTTTGGCTGTATTATAAGATTATCGTATTATTTGTCTCAAGCTTTGAAAGATTTAGATCAGTGTGACATGGAATGCAAAATTCCTGTTGAAATAATCTACCCTTTAGTTTGTAATTTGCAGTGTAACTGGATCTAGTACTAGGATCATAGTATTTGTCCACACATTATTTTTGTCCTTGTTTTGTTCAGCAGAAAGAGAAAGTGCCCTTTGAAGTCCTGCTTCTAAAAGAGAACAATTGCGGTTCAAATCTCGCAGTCAATGCTGATCTCAACATAACTAGTGTCCTTTTACGTGTAAGGCCCTCCACACCCTCTGAATACATGCCATGTTTTTGAGTGACAGTCAAGTAAAAGCAGCTTAAGAGTGTTCTGTTCTACACAACAGACATTGATAAGTGGTTACTCTTTATTGACATCTCTAGATTTCATATCCTTTGCATACTTTGTTTTTGCAACAAGACCATTTTGGAGATATTACAATATGGTATGTCTGTATGGCCTGATTGTTTGTAGTTAGATTCTTATATTTGATGTTATACCAGTAGCATATTATAAAACAACATACTTAAAGTATTATTCATAATGGCTTCGTCTCATGAAAGCTAAACTCTGTAGAATGTTTTACTGCCGTTTAACTTTGGAAATTGAAAACATTTGCATCGGAAAAAGGGCTTTTGTCATAGATTATGTTATATGAGGTGTGGAGCAACAGGGCTCACATTGTAACAGCGTAGTCTGAGGGAATAAACACAACATAAATGCTTCCCTGTGTGTGAGCAAAAACAATGGGCTGCCTGCCTTCTGTATCTTGCAGGAGTAGCTTGAGATCATTGGAAAGGCATGAAACTGTGTGTAGAACTGTGACATTCCTCCAGATGCTCTCGTTCTCTGTGGTTTGGCTGCTGGGCTCCAGCCTTGATTACTGAATAACCCACGATTCTCCAAAAGAGGCTGTGTTATTGTACTGGTGTGCTAGATGCTTGGACTTAAAGCTTGGAAGAACAACTTTCCTCTCATTTCCCTGGACATCCTACGTTCCCTCTCACTGGTTCTTAGTGCTTCCTGTGTTTGTCTTCGTCTCGCAGGCAGTCACTAAGAAAAAGTTTGGGAGCAGTAATTTCCGAAGTTCTCTGGAGAATGGACTTCTGTTGTGTGAGTAAGTAAAGCTGTTTTTTCATACTTCTCAATTTTTTTTACCATGGTTTTCTTGCTTAAACCATGAAAAGGATTCTGCTATAACTTTGTGGCTTATCGTTTTGTAATGTTTTTTTTTTTAATCTTAACCATTGCATAATTCTTTTTGTGCACCACGAACATAATATAATGTAAACACTCCTAAAGGACAGTTCATTTAAAAAGGAAACATTCAGTCATCATTTACTCACCAAAAGAAGATAATTTGAAGAATGTCTCTGCTGTTTTTGTCTATACAATGAAAGCCAATGGGGTCCAGAAGTTTTTATCTCCAAAAGGACATAAAGGTGAGGTAAAAGTAATCTGGTTTAAATGATGTCTCCTGAATTGAAAAATTACTTTGTATGATGAACAGAGCAAAAATTAAGTGGTTATTCAATCTCAAACCTCATTGGTGCTTGTGTCATGTTGTTAAGTAATGACACTAACTTTTATGTTACATTTATGCCCTGTTTGGAATTTGAAATGTTGGACCCCACTAACCTTTGACTCAGGATACGGACAAAAAAAGTTAAAACATTCTACAAAATATCTTCTTTTGTGTTCTATAGAGGCTCTTTGGAAAATGTGCCTGTGGCGACATTTTTGCAAAATTACATTATGCTAAATGGTTAATGCTCGTATTTAAAAAATAACACACCTCCAACACTAAACCATACCCTAAACCTAACCAATAGTGTTAACTAAAGCAAATGTGAGTTGGCGAAAGTTATTTTTAAAATGAATGTGTTACAATATTGCATTACTTCCTAAAAAAACAATTTGCGTTACTTAATTACTTTTTATGGAAAGTAATGCATTACGTTACTTTTGCGTTAATTTTCTCACCTGGGCTGGGCTTGCTTGTTTGTTTTTTAACAATAGTGAAATGAATAAGCCTCAGGCTGAAGGAAATGCAAATTCACGACTGTACAGTCCAACATGTTTATCTAAGGTCATTTTTGGTTATTAATATGATTGAACTAGATCATCGAAGGTCAGCAGCAGCAAAGGCATTGGTTAATGCATTTTTTTGTGTGTGTATTTAATTATTGCAGGTTTGCTAAATATTCTGAGTTTGCATTTCACTGTTTTTATTAATTTTGAGGAATAGTAAATCTGCTTTTGTGCAATTCCTGCTCACATTTTGTCTAGAACTACAATAAGCATCATGTTTGCACAGCACACACAATGCTTCTGCACTTAATCCCGATTTTTCTCAACATTGGGACAGGAGAGGTGTCAGACAATAAATGGGAAAACAAAGTAACTTAGATATTTTGTTGTAATTTTAAAAAATAATATGTTACTTTACTAGTTACTTGAAAAAAGTAATCTGATTACTTAACTCGCGTTACTTGTAATTCATTACCCTCAAGACTGTGCTGAAGTAACCGTTTTAGCTTGCTTCTACAAGTCTTTGAGCTCTTTTATTGTGACTTGTGTTTCAAAGGACTCATATCCAAGCATTCTGCATCGCAAATACAATGCAGTATCAGGTGAGTTACCAAGCAAGTTTACTACAGTTCATCATCAAAGCCAAACAAATGGAGCTCGTTATGTGATGCAAATGTCAAAATGAATTAGTTCACAAATCATGCAGTATAGTAAAAGTGTTTTAGGTCATAACATAGTTTTGCGCAAGGAACCATGTTGTTGTGTTTTACTGCCACAAATGTTCATTTTAGCTTGAAGCGGCAGTGAATTGAATGTAGGGTACAAAGGGGCTAAAGGCACACCTTAGGAAAAATGCCCTTTTCACCAGTCCCATAGTGTATGATTGCAGAAAAAACATATGTTTTTATTGAACATTGATGGAGCAAGAGATTTTGTGTGAAAATAAATTATAAAAGTAGTTTGTTTAAAAATCGTACAAATGTATGTGGTGGCAAGGTGCATGGGTCTTTTACCCCACACATGGGCTAAAAGGCTCACCAGCATGGGGCAAAAGGCACAAAGTATTCATAAAAATACTTTAGCTAAAATAATATGTTTTTAATAATGTCTGAGTTAATAATTGTACTATTTTCGGTTTATTTTGATAAATAAATTAATTTTTGTTGAATATATTGTTATTAAAATATGTTCATTTTAAAAATACAGAAACAAAATTATTTAAAAAAGTAAACATTCTGAAAGCATTAAATGAGACCCCATAATAACTTAATATAGCTTTACTATATTAATAACTTAATATAGCTTTTAAATTATATTTAATTATATGATATTATATGAGATTAATATCATATTTTTGAATATGATTGTTTCATTATAAATATGGTGATTGTCTCTAAGGTGGACACCGAAATTAAGCATACTTTTACATATGGTTCCGTTATTAAAAAAACTGTTGCGTTAGTTACCATGAACAAAACTGAAAAACATTAAAAAGACCTTTGCCTCAAAATATAGTCAATAATTTTATCGATTCTCATTTGCTACATAAATCTACAACATTTTTAAAAAAACATTAATTATTAGATCAAATTAGCGCAGAATCAACTTAGCGTTGCTGTCCTCTTATTGCGTCAAGGATCTGCCAAATTTCCATGTGCATAGTCAAAAGCAGTTGTTAAGAAAAGTGCTGAGCTGAATTTTTGTGCCATATAGTGGTTTATAAGAGAAAAAAGTCAAATGCGCCTTTTACCCCGGTGCGCCTTTAGCCCTGTTGTACCCTACTGGTAAATTTTTGGAGTGTTGTAAAAATATGTGTAGAGGCACATTTTTCCAGTGAGCATTGGAGCTATCCCTTTAACTACTTTTCTATAATGCACTGAAACAGTGTTTTACCTGTTGGCTGAAATGTGATGCAAGCTAACACTACCTGAACTTTTTCATTTGGAATTTGCATCTAATGTCAGCTGCGTGTCATTTAACGTGCATTGTGTCATGCAGCTATTTTTAAAACACAAAATTTGTACCCGGCTGCCACAATCAGACTCTGTTCCGTCCCAGGAAGCATTAGTAAGCCTAGCAGAGGAAAACAACACAGATGGCAGAGCATTTAAAAGGACAGCTGGGAAGAGGTGATCCATAGTGCCAGCTACTCTAGCCGGGTTCAGAAACCTGAGCAGAGGACAGGCACACGGGGAGAGGCGGCTCTCAGGCCTCTTGTGCTGTTTATGTAAAGAGAGCGTTGGGTCGGTGGACTGGGCGTGACATGCTGCAAGCTCAGGGATTTCAGCACATTTCTGAACCTGACTGGATGGTTCTGGGGCAGTGCGTGGGCCGGTCTGACACGCTGGTGTCAGTCGAGTGACTCAGCAGACTAATTACCACCGTCCAGTGCAGAATGTCATCGTCCTGCTCCTGCGCTCTCATGCTGCCTGCTTACAGTCTGCACTGAGCCATTAGCTTTGCTATTTCCACATGAGCAAACAAAAGCCCACATTACCTGAGGATACTGTCACTCTGGATTTCACGTCCAAACAAAGAGTCCTGTGAAACTACTGTTGGGGCTGGCACAGCAAAGTCTTGACTTTAGCTTAAAGAGTGTGCAAATGATTCATAGAAGTGTGAATGGGAAGATGTGTTTTAGTGATCACAGACAGAGAAGAAATGGCCAACACTACATATTCTTTAGATAGCTTTACTTTTTAAATTATTTATTTATTTTTGTTAAAAACAACTGGGCCACCAATTTGAGTTTAAAAAGTGATAATTTTTATGTAGTTCTAGTTTGTATATTTTTATAGATACTGGTGTTTAAAAAAAAAAAAAAAATGACTCAAAGCTTTGTAAATCCAAACCCAAAAGTAATTTATTTTAAACACATACACACATTTCTGACTATACCATGGTTATGACCCTACTTTTTGCATGCCACTGCTTCATTAACCAATCAGATTCTATATATCAATTACCTTTAATTGTAAATGTTACAGTTAAATTCAACATTCAACCAATCACATATTTACACATTATTTTATGTTATTTTTTGCATGTTATTAAATACACTACATGACTTTGATATTGATTCTAAAGCTATGTTATTAAGGGATGCACTGATATGAAAAAATTTGGCCGATACCGATAATTCCTTATATTTGAAAGCCAATAACTGATATATTGGCCGATAAATCTAAATCAACATTTTTATATACTTTTTGAGAGCCTGATTACAAAAACAAAAGTCTCACCATTAAAAGCCATGTCCCAAGCACACAATTATAATGTTCTCATTATAATATTATGTAGCCTATATGACAGAGACAGACTTGTGCTGTACATGTTGCACTTAACTGTATTTTCCTTTCTGAAGTGATTTCAATCATAGTTCAAGCAAATCAAAGCCATCATGGCAGCAATGCGCATCTGAAGTGTCTCAGCTGAAGGAAATAATCCATTATTTATCGGCTTTAATATATTGGCCAAATTTTCTTATTGGGCTGATAATGATAACATTAAAAATGAGTATATATTAGCCGATACCGATATGGTGGCCGATATATCATGCATCCCTAATGTTATTCCTTAAAAGTTTTCATGCAAAATGAAAATTCTGTCATTATTTACTCACCCTAATGTCATTCCTGCATGACTTTATTTCTTGTACCACGGAAGTAATTGCACATCACTAAATAAGTCATAAGAATGTTAATGACTGCCTCTCCCTTTATAGCACAGGAGCAAAAAAAGTCAGAAATCAAGTTTCTAACATTTGTCATACCTCACATTATTATATTTCATGCTCATCACTCAGCCACATGCCTTGGCTTTTGCACTTTGATGTTTCTGTGTATTTCCCCAAACCAGTTTTACACACAAAACTAGACTTACTTGGAGGCTATTGACTGATGTCTGTTTCCACAGAGCTGTTTGTATTTTTTCAGGGCATTAGATGGCTTTGTAAACTGAAGCCAGATGGTCAGAATTAAAGGAAGCCATAAACTGGCAACTGACACGTGATGTAATTGTTTTGTGTTGACTTTTGTTCTGTTTTTCTTTTTCTAGTCTGATCAACAAGATAAAGCCTGGCATCATCAAGAAATTAAACAGATTATCCACACCTATTGCGGGCCTGGTAAGTGTTTTTTTTTTGTACTTTGACATGCATACATGATTTGAGCTGTAGTATTCCACCCTGACTAAGAACTTTAACTCTTAAAAAGAAGTTTGAATGATTTACTAAATGGTTTACATGTACATGGGTATTTAGTGTGAATTGAAAAAAGTTGATTTACTTATGCTTGGTATTTAATAGAAATCATTTGTCACCAACAGGAAGCATTGCAATTTTTCTATAATGAACGATCCATACACATGCATGTAGAGAAGGCTTCTTTGAATTAGATTTTGAAACCATATGATATATTACTTGGACTACAAAAAAAACAAAAAAAAAACAAACATTTTTTTTAGGATTCACTATTATATAAAATATTGAAGTTAAACATATTAATGTGTTAATGTTAACTCTGACAACACAAACAACATGAATCTTTTTAGGACTTTTTAATGCAAGAGCATAGACAAGTGGCATATGGGCCTGAATTAAGCTGTTTTTATTGAAGCTTTTTGGCCTAATCTATGCAAAACTTGCTCATTTATTTCCCATTGCCCTTTAAAACTCTTGACCCAGGTAAGCTTAGATAAGCGTCTGCATGTCCAACAGCATCACAGCGGTATTTCCATAAAATGCTTCCAACCCCGAAACCTTTCGAGCACAGCCTAAACTCACAATTGAGGGCTTACATGGAACGGGCTAAGCAAAGGCATGCAAAGAAAAACACATAGTTTTAGAGTATATTTTAGTTTTGCTAAATACTGCTGAGCCTGTAAAGTTTGTCCTTAAGAGAGCTGTTTCTTAGCTACCAGCAAACCCTAAGATGCAAAAGAACACAATGCACTTATCCAGCTATGTTTACGATAAAAGATATATTTTTCCACAGAATGAAAGGCTCATTCAAGCCTCTGAAATTTTACCAGCACCATTATTGTTCCATCTGGCTGCTTAGCTTTTGTTAGACAGTTTCATTCTAATACTGAGGTTAAATATTTTGTTAAATCAAGGCTCATTAGTGCAAGAGTGGAAATCTCTGGTTTTGTGGACTGTGTAGCGACTCTGGCTTTGGATCACTAAACTCTACTCAGGGTTTGGCTTCGGTTGATCTCTGGATCACTTTCCCATAGTTCCATCAAATCCGGAGCCGTGGTTTACCCTTGTATTTCCCCGGATAGCTGATCCTCCTTTTAACAATTTGAAGAGAGGAAGCCTACACTTGTGTGGCACGCTGGTCGGCCACATTAGAAAAGTCATTCTGGCAGGGCTTTGGCCTGAGGTTTAGCAGAGAGATGGCTCCGTAGAGTGCAGCCCTTCATAAACCCCCTATAATTGAGCTGGATGGATATATTTGCAACAAGTCTCACCACTGTGAAAGGAGAATTGGCAGAACTGATTATTTGAATAGAATTTTCCACAGGCCACCAGGCTTGTTTGCTCTTAAAAGTGTGCATTTAAGTGTTTATATTTTATTATTTACTTTAATTAAACCCATAATGTCTCAGTGTAAAATTGTAATGTTTTAATGAAATGGCGCATTATTCCCTAATTCACCATAATAGTTTACTGAAAACAACATGATTCACATGAGAGATTGATCAGTGCTGACACAGTTTATCACAAGAATTTAACTGTAGCATACCTCAGATTACATGCATATCACCAATAATGCCTTTGCAACAAAACAAGAACCAGCAGTCACTACAACAAAAAAAAAAAAAGTGTAGGACGGAAGGCTTGATAGGCTTGAGTATTTCTGGCAGGATTACTGTATGTGCACTGACTGTAAAGTTAGAGATTTTTTTCTGCATCATTATGTCTGCATGATTTGGTTCTTGAGATGAATTCTGATGTGCTAGTTAGTTCACCCATTAATGAAATTTTTGTCATTAATTATTTACCCTCATGTCGTTCCAAACCCATAAGACCTTTGTTCATCTTTGGAACACAAATTAAGATATTTTTATTGAAATCCAAGGGTTTCTGTACCACACATAGGCAGCAACGTCATTGCACCTTTCAAAGCCCAGAAAGACAATGTTAAAATAGTCCATATGACTACAGTGTTTCAACCTTAATGTTATGAAGCGACGAGAATACTTTTTGTGCAAAAAAACAAAAGTGTTGAATAACGACTTTATTCAACACTTTTTTCTCTTCCCTACGTCGTGAATGCAGTGCAATGCTTCCATGTTCTATGTCAGAATGACAGGGAAGGGAAAAAATTGTTGAATAAAGTTGTTATTTTTGTTTTCTTTTTGCGCACAAAAGTATTCTTGTCGCTTCATAACATTAAGGTTGAACCACTGTAGTCACATGTCTTTACTGTAATCACATGTCTAACGATGTCTTTAACGGGGTCATATAATGCCACTTTTACAAGATGTAAAATAAGTCTCTGATGTCCCCAGAGTGTGTATGTGAAGTTTTAGCTCAAAATACCCACATATAGTTTTTTAGAGTATGTTAAATTTGTCACTTTTTGAGGGTGAGCAAAAACGCTCCGTTTTTGTGTGTCCCTTTAAATGCAAATGAGCTGCTGCTCCCAAGAAGAGGGCGGGGTTTCAAGTGCTTGTGTTAGCACATACTGTTAGCAGCATCAATTACCTCAGGAAGACTCACTGAAAATGTCAGAAACTGTTCAGCCTTTTATGTTCAAACCGGAGTCGGACAATGACGGAGAGACTCAAGAAGAAGTGATAATATGTAGAATGCAACAGGACGTTTCTGAATGGTTAGTTGATGAATTTATGAGGCTGATGTGGGATATCTTAAAGTCATTCATTAGCATATTCTGTCATGATAATCTATAAATCGCTCGTGTGGGAACTGTTGTAAGATGCCTACAGAGCTAGAGAATATATGCTGCATGAAGACAGAACAGGTATAGTTTAGTTTAATTATAGTTTAGTTTACTTATTTAGTCATCTTGCTTTTATGACGTGCTATTGCGTTTGTCTTACGTACTGTATTGCAATAACATGGCCTCACCCCTTTGTTGCATGTTCTCGGGGGCAGGTTTTATGTAAATTTTTGGGTTAGTGATCACTAACCCGGGAAGAAGCTTGTTGTAGTCCCTACCAGCCGCTTGTTGTAATCCTTAAACAGAGAATTTTTTAAAAGAAAATATCTCACTTTGCTTTGAACTTTGAGCGTCATAACTTTGCAGATGTTGTTTATGCTCTAATGGCAACATTACACACTAACTAAAGTTAAAAAAGTGAAATCATAATCAACCACCCCTTTAATACCTTTCTGGACATCAAAAGGTGTAATGATATTGCTGCCTATGTATGGTACAGAAACCCTCAAATTTCATCAAAAATATCTTAATTTGTGTTCTGAACTATCTCTTTAGTTTAATACATTTGAAGTATTTTGCTTGTGCAAAGTGATATTGTTATAGGTAGAGGTATCTGACACACTCTAGCCAGTGATTATGTCACTGTCCCAAAGCTATCTGTGCTAAATTATTAAAACATTTTAATGTTTTAACTAACATGTCCTGTTGAGGAATTGTAGGTCATTTAAAATTCCAAGTAAAGGTTAAACATGTAATAGTCTGTTGGTTCCTAACCACCTGCTTCAAGACATTTAGCATTCAGGTAAACAGGTGACTAGCTGGACCTTTTCATATCTCAGATATTTTGCATAAGTCTAGGTTAAAGGTTAAGGACACTGATCAAACTGTTGGAGTGTGAGAATTTGGTTGAGCTACAGAACAATAAGAGACAAATGTGCATTTGTCATCTTTAAACACAGATGAAACGTACACTTTGACTCTCACACACAGGGTCAGGGTGAGACCTTTGACCTTGCACCTCGGGAAAGGATTTAACAGCAGGCGAGGAGGTGATTCAGAAGTGGAGCTCCTCATTGCCATCTGCTAATAAGCATGTTTGCTGTTTAAATATAGGCCGAAGCACCCTGTGATTATTTCAGAGCAAGCGGGGAAGCAGGAAAGGGTGGGCTGCACGCTCTGAACTATCATCCAGATGGTTGATCAAGTCTAATTGAAATAATGTCATAATACGACTTCAGTGCCATGATAGTCTACATTCATCAGCGTACCGGATGTGTATGTGAATACACACACACGATCTTGAGTTTCCTTAATATTAAAAGCATTTCCTTACCCACCCACCGAGCAATTTTAACATTTGCTTGGGGGAAATACTTTGTCGTCTCAGTCACCTGTGTTTCATGGCAACCCCGTCTCCAAAATAATCCACCGCCCTGAAGATTCCTCAAATATTCTGCTGAGAGATTTGAGTGGCGGTTTCTGGGTGTGAAAAGGGAAAGTATGCTTCAGTTTGTGCACATGTAGGTATGTGTCTGGGTTAGTCTAGAGCGAGTGAATAGAGAGTGCGTGTGTGTTTGTGTGACTGCCTTACATGTGCGGGGGAGGGGACTGGTGGCTTTGACACCCTCTGTCACGCTTTTGCACCGCCCCAAGGCCAAACTCCTACTCTCACAGGTACAGTCACAGGTCAATCAGTGATATCCTGCCTTTATTCTTTGCTCTTGTGGTGTCACTTTTTATTGCCCTTCTTTCGTCTCCTCCCACTGCTTTTGACTGAACTTTGGATATAATGATTTCTGGGCTGTGTGTGCCAAAGAATTCCCGTATGAGTGCTGTGTAACTCACAAGGTGGACACATATTCTCTGTCGACAGGACAACATCAGCCTCTTCCTAAAAGCCTGTGCAAAGCTCGGACTAAAAGAGGCCCAACTTTTCCACCCAGGAGACCTGCAAGACTTATCCACACGTGTGACTGTCAAGTAAGTTTTGGTTTTCTCAACTTACAATGTTCGGTAATATGTTTGACCTTCTGCCAATGTGAAAATAGCTGTGGTTTAGCTGTAACAAAATGTGTCCAACCACTGTTTATGGCTCACTGGATAGTGATTTTGGCAGATCTTATTGTCCTCTGGTCTCATATCCACATATTTTTGTAAAACAGGCTTGTATTACTGAGCCAGTCATTTAAATTCAACTGAGTCATTTTGAAACTCAGTGTGGATAGCTATTTTTATAAGATTCATGGGACATGCTGTGGTTGTTGACATAATAGCTCAATAACATTTATCATACAATCATGCCTCGCTTGTATGAACTTGTTTATGAAAATGCGTTGAATATTAAATGAAAATCATGAATTAGCGATGGCTTTTTTGTCAGGTGAGAAATTAAAGTTAGAGAAGAGGTAATAAATAAAGAAGAGCAGAGGTGAGTTACAATGAAACTATAATCTGATCTTAAAAAAGCAGAATCACCCTCATGAGTTAAGCATAAACTCTCACTATCACTGAAACACAAGCTGACAATTGGCCTGTGTATGTGTAAATTCAAGATGAAGAGAGATTAAAGACTTTCTGTGTGCGCTGTGGGTGAATTTGCCACTTGCAGGTGTTTATGTTGTGTGCATGCTGTAATCATGCTATATTGTTGTAGTTTCAGTTTTTCGGATCAGCCCAGCCTGTGATCAGGGTGGAAAACCTTGGCATGTTGATCAACCTGTTCAGTATTTTCACAGGTGTGTCTTTGGGAGGCAGTGACGTTGTGAGATCTGTCAGTCTAGCTCTGACATGTTCATCACCGCAATAGCACTTTAATATTTGTGAACAAACACAGTACTAGGCTATTATATTTTCAAGGTCACTTAAATTGAACTAGAACATTTAATAATTCATTGCAACAGTTCACAGAAAAATAATAATTCTGTCATCATTTACCCTCATGTTGTTCCAAACCTGACTTTGTTGTCTATAAAGCACAAAAATTTGCTGTTTTTTTTTTGTTTTTTTTCTATGAAGTTGAATTGAATGGAGACTGAAGCTGTCAAGCTTCAAAAAAGGAAGCAAAACACCATAAAAGTATAATAAAAGTAGTTTGCTTGAATTGTGTGCTATTTTCCAAGTCTTCTGAAGTCATTCTATAGCTGTGACTAACAAAACGTTTGTTTACTGACAATCTTTGCTGTCGGTGGATTGTTAACCAGATCATTGAGTAAGTAACTTGAAAAGTTGAATCGGATCAGTTCAATGTGTAAACAAATCATTCAGAAACTTTTATGATGTGTTTAATCAGATTCACTGAAAAGATAATTCATCTGTGAATTGGGAATCACTACTACTCTCATAAGCCCTCATGAATTCTCATGAACTTGCCAAGGAGAGTTAAGGCTAATGTCAAGTTTTTCAGTGAATAATGGTTTAAAGGTCTGTTCCACAAACAAATCATATGACCTCAAGGCTTAGACAGAAATACAGAGCACAAGTCATATAAACCACATTAATCATAGCTTTATGGTGCTTTTTGTCATTTTGCAGCTAGGCAGCTTCAGTTCTCATTCACTTTAATAAATTTTATAAAGATTTCTAATGATATTCTGCAAAAATTCATATGTGTTTTAAGGAACAAAAAACTCATAATTATGACTTTGGAACAACAAAAAATATCATTTGGGGTGATCTAATTATTTAGTGGACTGTATGCAAATGACTTTTGTTCTTTTCCTGTGTTTTCTGATAGTTGATCCCTTTGTGAACGGCTTCATTTGACTAAGGTGTGTTCAGCTCTGGCATGAACTAGTCAAGCACAAAATATTGGTGTGTTTTAGAGCGTTGTGACATATCATAGCTGTATCACGTCACATACAAATTAGTAACAATTCAAATATGTGAAATTAACCTGCCCATAATGATAAGACTGCTTTGAATAGGGCAAGGGAGGGCTTTATGTTTCTGCCAATCCTGTCATTGTTACCTCAGCAGAAGTGACAGTGCTGACACTAACCTGTGGGCTGAGATTAAACAAAGCAAGCCTTGCTTCATGACGGTTACCATGCCACACCCTCACTGCCATGGAAACTGTACAGAGGCTCTGATTAAACAGGACTCATCCAATCCCTATAGGCTATAATTATAATCACTTACTCCACTTGTATATGTCTGAGGGTGTGTGGCTGTGAGCATGAAGTAAGGGTTTATCTGCGTCCACTGTCAAGCATTTGTCGGAAGAGTTCCAGGGTTCCTAATTTTAGAATTGAAAGGTCACTTTTTGACACTAGATGGAGTGCAGCAGTGATATGATTCCTGACTGTTTCTTTTTTTAGCTTGTTTTCTCCTTCGTTCTCCTAGTGTAACTTTACATCCTTCAGAAACATGTTTGTGTTTACATCAAAAACACAACAAGAAGGCTACCATTTTGGCTTGTACTTTCTGTTCTGGGTTTGTGTAGACCATGCAATTTGCTTATAATAACTGTAAGCTGGTCAAGAATTAGACTACATCCAATCAGCACTGTCCAACACAGATATATGGTAGGGCTTACTTTTAAGGTTTTACACCCGACACTTGCCAAATCATTCTAGCAAATGCCATGCATTTTTTGTGTTCTGAAGCGATACATACGAGCAGTAAATGATACATGGCAGTAAACCATCTGCAATGTGAGGGCAGAGTTTGCACGCCACATTAAAGTTTTCAGATCTCCCACACTGATCTGTGGTTTATAGCCCTTGTGGAGTTTGATGGCGACTGTTCACCGTCACACAGAAGGCAACGTGAGCAGATATTGCAGCCTGTTGCCGGCAGGCTTGAGATAAGCAGGGTCTACATTCATTATTACTCATCAGTCCATGAAAAGCAAGTGTCTCAGAGAGGGAAACAACTCCAGGTCATCTGTCCCATGGGCAGCCTCTTCCAGCACGACAGCTGCTCAGTTTCATGGCCTGTTTACGTGTGCCAATAAACACGATCAACATTACTTTACTTTTACACACACACACATACACATATATGTGTGTGTATATATATATATATATATGTATATATGTGTGTGTGTGTGTGTATATATATATATATATATATATATATATATATATACACAAACACAACCGTGCAGATATAGACTCCTGCTCGTGTGATATTCCATACAGATATTGCATGTATGTGAAAAAAGAATGAAATAATAAGTAATCATTAATTATTTTAATATTTATTCTTATATGTCAACATCCCTTTGTTTAGTACCAATGTTATTTAAATATAATTGAGATAGTGTTATAGATTTTTATTAATAATTAATGATAATTTTATTTATAATAAGTTTTTATTAGGGATGCACCGATACCACTCTTGCCAGAATGAGTCCGATACTGATACTTTCATTTTTGGTACTCGCTGATACAGAGTACTGATATCTGTATTTTCATTGCATTTTTAATTTTTCAGTATAATATTTAAATATAATAATTTGAATAAATAATAATTATTTTATTTAAATAACTTAAATATTATTTTTTTTATTTTTTTTTTAATATTGGGTTTAGAAACCAAAAGAATATGAATCATATTGTAGTTGGCTTAATTCATTTAGCAAATAGAATTAATAACCTTCAGTTATTTTCATGCGTAATTATGCTTCTTAAAATGTATTGTAAAATGTATCGTTTCAGCGTTGTTTGTGAGAAATGGATGTGCGCTCGACTAGCTTGCTCTTCTATCAATCCACTTAGTTTGCATCACATATCAGCTTGTGCTATACGTAAATATTGAATTTATGTTTAATATTCTTGTAGTTAGATACATTCATAGACATCTTTTATCTCTGATATCTCCATGTCTTTGTTCTGTTGTCAGTGTTTCTTTGTCTGGACACAAACACTGTACACACTCTTCGGTTTTTGGTATCAGAGCATTTTAATGAGTTCGAGTACACAAGCGCAGTATCGGGCCCGATACTGATACCAGTATCGTTATCAGTGCATCCCTAGTTTTTATTTTAAAAATGTTCAATTTTAATCAAAGTTTTAGTATATTGTTGTGTTATAGTCATTTTTATTAGTTCTTTTTTTTAATGTGTCTGTATAGTTTTTATTATTTCTTTTTTCAATTTTAGTTATTTTAGTTCATTAAGTAGTTCATAAACTAAATGAGAAATGTTGCCTTGGCAACTAGATGAAATAAAATAATGAACATAACATAATTTGATTCACATTTAAATGACTACTGTTTTGTCCAGGTACTGGTAGCAGATTAGTGCTTGTTAGTGCTGAGTAAATGTAGGATGTATCGAACAGATAGCCATCCATCTTCTTTACAATTTGTTATTAACAGGATTAATAATTTGGCATGGAATGGACAAGATATTTGTTGGTATATGACAACTATGACTAGTGGCGAATGATAGTTCAGAGGGTTGTCATTGTAAATGGTGAAATCTAGGTAGCTGTGTGAACTTTGTCTCTGCATTTTATTAGCTATTGTCTCGTCCAGTGAACGTTTTGCCATGCTACTAGCGATTACAAAATGTTAATGATAAAGAATTTTATCTCTTTCTGCATTCCAGTAGTTTATAGAGTTTTGCATTTCAACTGATTAAAAGTCTTGATAACACCTCACTTTTCAATTTCTAACAGTATTAATAATTATGGACAATCATCAGTTATTGACCTCAAGTGGAGCCACACATTGCACCAAATAAGAGAGACAAATTAATCATAAAAGAAACGTGATCACAAATGCTCTTCATGTCATTCTGTATCAGCAACAATACAGTGTGGCAGAGTGGTGCAGTAACAGTGTTGTTCTTATTAACTGTAGATGCCATCATCTCATACCCAAGCACCGAACTGATTGACACATTAACCACTTTTAGAGCAGTTCTCCTAGTACATGTAAATGTGCTTTGAGGTTGGCTGCTGGATACGTTTAGCTGGTTATTGAAAAATACTTGAAAATAGATGTGTTGAATGTTATACTCCTTCTTATTAGAAATACACTACCATTCAAAAGTTTGGGGTCAGTAAGTGACATTTATAATGTTGCAATAAATTCTGTTTCATATAAATGCTGTTCTTTCGACATTCATCAAACAATTCTGGGAAAAAAATATATATCCACAAAAATATTAAGCAGCATTGATAATATTGATAATATTGATCTTGTGACAGAAGAAAATTCAGCTTTGCCATCAGAGTAATTACATTTCTTTCAGAAATATTAAATATTCTTATCAACCCTAAACTTTTGAACGGTAGTTTAAAGGGATAGTTCACCCAAAAATGAAAATTATCCCATGATTTACTCACCCTCAAGCCATCCTAGGTGTATATGACTATCTTCTTTCAGACAAAAACAATCGGAGATGTATTTAAAAATATCCTGGCTCTTCCAAGCTTTATAATGGTGGTGAATGGAGGACCAGCTTTTGAAGCCCAAAAAAATGCATCCATCCATCATACAAATAATCCATACGGCTCCAGGGGGTTAATAAAGGCCTTCTGAAGTGAAGCGACTGGTTTTTGTAAGAAAAATAACTTCAGGCAGACGACCATATGCATACTGCGCAAGTCGACTCGCGCCACAAGAGTAACCACCGAAGCGATGTATGACGCAGAATGTAGGAGTAGCGTAAGCTTAGACGCCTCTTGCGGTTCAAACAAATAAGGCTGTGCAACAAACTCAAGCTCCTCTTCTCTTTGAAATATATTAATATTGAAATCCTCCGACATTTCTCTTTTAAAAATAATCTTTTCAGACTTCTAATTCGTGACTGGTGTTTTGTTTTACTTTATCCTCTGCACTTCCATGTTCGTCAATACGTCATGCGTTGCATCAGAGGTTACTCTTCTGCCACAAATCGATGCGTACGGGAGCTAGTTATTAAGTTGATAAAGTTTTACAGTGCTCAGCATAAATGAGTACACCCCCTTTGAAAAGTAACATAACTTAGAGAACAAAATTTTCAGTTTTACTCAACTTCCGTGGACGTCTAGGTCGTCCACGGAAGTTAACACCTCGACAGAAGCGTCTTCTGATGAGAAGGGTTGAAGAAAATCGGCATGCAAGTTCACTGCAGTTATCTAAAGAAGTAGAAAGCCAAACTGGGGTGACTATTTCCCGTGACACAAAACGGCGTACACTGCAGAGGAATGGCATGCATGGGTGCCGTCCACGAAAGAAGCCTCTCCTAAAGCCCAGGCACAAAAAAGCCCACCTAGAGTTTGCCAGGGCCCATGCTGACAAAGATGAAGACTACTGGGACTCTATACTCTGGAGTGATGAGACCAAGATAAATGTTTTTGGAACTGATGGCTTCAAAACTGTATGGCGTCGCAAAGGTGAGGAATACAAAGAAAAATTCATGGTGCCTACAGTGAAACATGGTGGTGGCAGTGTCCTTATGTGGGGCTGCATGAGTGCTGCTGGTGTCGAGGGGGCTGCATTTCATTGATGGCATCATGAATTCACAGATGTACTGCTCTATACTGAAAGAGAAGATGCTACCATCACTCCATGCCCTTGGTCGTCGTGTACTTTTCCAACATGACAGTGATCCTAAACACATCTAAGGCCACTGTTGAATTTCTGAAGAAGAACAAGGTGAAAGTGATTCAGTGGCTCCTGATCTGAACCCAGTCGAACACCTATGGGGAATTCTGAAGAGACTTTCCATCCAGCATCCAGTCTCTAAAAGAGGTCTTTCTCGAAGAATGGAAAAAGATAGATGTTGCAAAATGCCAACTTGTTCATTCCATGCCTAGAAGACTTGGTGCTGTCATTAAAAATCATGGAGGCCATACAAAGTACTAGATGTAGTAGTTTTTGTTGTGGGGTGTACTCATTTTTGCATCACCCTAATTTGAGTAAAACTGAAAAATGTGTAATCTAAGTTATATTATTAACCATACTTTCATGTTATAAGTTAAACAGATGTTATATTAAACTTAGTCTTGTCAACATTTTGGAAATTGTTTTTGTGTTCAATGAGATATTGTTTAAAATGTTACTTTTCAAAGCACTGTAAATATGGATATTTTTCTTACAAAAACCCATCGCTTCACTTCAGAAGACCTTTATTATGGATTATTTGTATGATGGATGTATGGATTTTTTGGGCTTCAAAAGCTGGCCCTCCATTCACTACCATTATAAAGCTTGGAAGAGCCAGGATATTTTTTAAATATATCTCCGATTGTGTTCGTCTGAAAGAAGATAATCATATACACCTAGGATGCCTTGAGGTTGAGTACATGATGGGATAATTTTCATTTTTGGGTGAATTATCCCTTTTAGTCCGTTTAGGTCAGTAAAAAAGTACTATTGGTGAACTGTTTATTGTAAAAGATCCACTTTAGATCTACGGTGATGTGAATTGTAATGTTATGTTTTCATTATAAGTTCTGTGGGAGAATGAATATGTCATTTGCTCAATGGTGTGTGGCACTGGATGGCATCAGTGGTCTCTATGACAGGGACATTGGTACATTGTGAATTGCTCAATTGTCCATGCCATAAGCAGACAAACAAGAGTTGCATTTGTTCAACACTCGCTCATCAGAGTAGTGAAAATTATTCCTTACAGTGTTTACTCGTGGATTATAGCTGGTGAAACGGATAAGAATGTAACAAGCCTTTTGGGAGACATTAAATCAATCACAGCAAATGCCTCCATTGTATATGAAATGTATATGTTGTATCATGGAGCTGTGAGTAAAAACACAAAGAACGATTGATGCAAGCTGGCATGACTGATTAGTGGCATTCGTTCATAAAACCAGGAACATTCTTTACCCGTGAATGTTACTGAACTGGGCAGTGAGGTCTTAATATCCCAGCTATGCACACACACCCACTTTATAAATGAGGGGTGTTGATGTGTCATGAACCTGCCCATCCATTGTCACTGTGTCATTTTATTGCATTGCCCAAAAGGGATTGGCAGGCCTTTTATGGACGCAAATTATTTCGAAATTGAGAACGGATGTACGACTTGAAAATTCCAGAAATATGCCTTGGATATTGTGAAACTGAGGGCTGGACTTGTGTCCATGTGCAAGTATTTTGCATTATGTGTAGGCGATATTCTACCTCTATTATAGACTATCCTACTTTTTCACTCACAACATCTTTATGAGCCTCTGTAGTTTGGACATTGTTTGGAAGAGAAACAGCACAGTGGTTTTTAGAAACTTCCATTGTGTTTTACTTTGAAATGTTCCAACACAATAATTACACATACAGAAATGGTTTGGTTTCTAGAGACACATCCTAAATGTCATTGTGACTTTCCCACGAACTGGTACAGTACTTGTTTATGACAGTGACTTGCTCTTTAGGCCCTAAAACGGTCAGAATACAGCTTTTGGGAATGTAACTCAGTTTCTGAGTTCATTACACATAAATATTAAAAAAATGCAGGTTGATGTCGCCTTTTGTGTGAATGTAACAGTGCAAACATTATATTCTCACAAACCGTCATTAGCGTAAACAAGTTTTTGCCTTGGGAACAGACGGGTGATTATAAGCAATTTAACGCAGTCTTGTACTTGTTTAGACACATTAGTTCAAAGCATTAAAAGCCTGATGTGTGAATAAAGACCCCATTGAAAAGCATTTGTGCTCTGATTATGTCTGACAGTGTTTTGAGTAGAAAAATGAGCTGTTGTAATTGGAATGTTCCAGCCACAGTTCTCTTACTAAAAGATGGAGAATTAAGTGTGGCAAGAGTGGCTGTTAAACATAAATGCGCTTCTTTTTTTTAACATAACCCAGTGTTAACAATTTAAAGGGATAGTTCATCCAAAAATGAAAATCCCATCAATATTTATTACTCATCTGGAACACAATAGTGAATTTTTATTTTATAATTATTCTGGCCACTCTTTTTAATATAATGAATGAGGACAGGGGCTGTCAAGCTCCAAAATGATTTAAAAAAAAAAACACCATAAAAGTATTAGAAAAGTGGTCTGTACTACTCATGTGCTTTACTGCATGTCTTGCAAGGCATATTATAGCTTTTGTGAGGAACAAAAACAAAATTTATATGTTACTGACTACTTTTATGACAATTTTATTCTTTTATGGTGTGTTTGCATCCTTTTTGATGTTTGAAAGTTTAAGCCCCTATTCATTGTAATTGCAAAGAAAAAAGGGCCAGTACGTTTTTCAAAATTTCTTCTTTTGCATTCCTCAGAAGGAAGTCATGTGGGTTTAAGACAGCATGACAGTGAATAAATGATGACAGAATTATTGGCTGAACTTTCTCTTTAATCAGATTGGATCATGTTGATTTTGCTGATTTAGCTTTCCCTTTCAAGATCAGGACATTCTACATAAGATAATATCTCGTGGTTTTTTTTTTTTGTTGTTTTTTTTTTAAAGGATTTGCAGATAAATAAATGCCTCATATTCATGTGAGTGAACAGCTGATCACATGAAACCAAAATACACCCTTGAGGTTCCCAAAATAAAATAGTTTCCTTCCATCTTTTCTCACCACAACAGTGAGTCCTTTGGCTTTTCAGGACTCATAAATTATCATTAGGTAACAGGTATCAGAATGTTCTTGACTTTTTTTTTTCAAGCAGCTTTATAAATGTGAACTTTGTTCTGATGGCAGACACAGACTTTTTTTTTCCTCTTACGACTTTTATTGGAGCAATAAATTGTTGTTTGTGAGCAGGAAACGCCTTCATTCAGCTAGTTGAACATGTCATACAGGTTCACCAGCTTGAAAAACACAGGTCGCTGACTAGCATAATCACTCTTCAACCTCTCAGCTGTTGAACTTTGTAGTCATAAATCTTGCATCATGGCTGTCACAGCTAAAATGTATTTGTATTCACTCTGAAGGTGTTGTGCCATTAGAAACTGTCAGGATAGTATACAGTGCAGGTGCTTCCAGTTGCACCAGTGTCACTAAAGTCCATCGGGGTTTGATTGGATTGTTAGATTTTTAAAAATTATGTGGGCACATGAATTTAAAAAAAAAAAAAAAAGACGAGCAAGGAAAAACCATTTATAATAAATACTGCAATATTCCATTAAAAAATAAGAATGGTCCATTTTTATTTCATGGTGACTTTAAATACTCTGCTGGGCGCTCCAAATACTAAAATGTACGGTCCAGGCCTGAGCTACTGTACCGTTGTATTACCTATATCTCTAGGAAAATGGGACATATGTAGATGAGGGCCAAATGACATGCCCTTTAACATGTTAATATCAAAACATTAAATTGTGTCATGTAATAATGAGAGTAAAAATAAGACTGTGGCAATGAGCTCTGTAAAACAGTCATGTAGGGCACATACATTGAATCATTATAACTGCAACAGGAATGTTGTTATTTTGGTTAAGGCATAAAAGTTGTAGGCAAGACCAAGGAGTCAAAGTTTGGCTAGTTAGCATGGCCCTATTTGCACCTGCTGGTATATGCCGTAAATATGCACTCTGGACACAAAAAGCATCTTTCTCCATACACTGTGAACCCTAATGCTCAAAATAATGAATTGGTTTGAGTAGGACAAACTTAAACAAATTAGTTCAGTCAAATCAACTTTTATGAGTATTTAGCACTTTGTTCTTCTTTCAAGTTCACAGAACTGATATATTTTAAGTAAACTGAACTGTTTCATTGTTTTGAGTTTTATGAACTTATTTCTTTTAATTTAGATGAACTTAAGTTTAACTGAAACTGGGCTGGGATTTCTATTTCCCAGCATGCTTTGCCTATGGCACTTGAAAGGGAGAGTAAATGCTAAAATTAAGTGTTATAAATATAATGGTTTTTTTTTTGTTTGTTTTGTTTTTTTTGTGCAAGATTAATGTTAAGTTGGAGATTTAGTAGTGATTAATGTTTTGTTATGCTAATTTAGAAGAGTTTCTGTTAATGTGGGTTTTTGGAGAGCTACCATCATGATGACAAGTGGTGCATGCGGCTTGGTTTGAGAGCAAGTATGTTATAAATGCTTTATATTGCCGTACTCATTCAGCAAGTGTTATACCATGCTATTGCTAACATGTTAGCAAATTAGCAAGTTAGCGTTTCCTGAATTAGCTTGTTATAGCTAGCTAACATGATAATTTTAAGTTAAATGTATGAATTAATGTACTTAAACATTTCAAGTTAAGAACAATTAAAACGTATGAGTACAAAATAAAAATCTGCCAGTTCTGCTTACTTAGGCCTAAACTTTGAATTTCTTAACTTAAAAATTTGACAACTGATTGCCTCACATTTTTTGAGTTTTGCCAACTTATTCAAGTTTACAGTGTATACATCCATTTAAAAAACCTGTATATCTATTTTCGCAAGTAACGTATAATAATAGTGATGATGATGATTGTTGTTATATATACATAATAATTTAATATCTCTTATTAATAAACTACTATTTCATTATGTTGTAGTACATATTTATCCAGTGCCCTATTTAGATTACTAATGGCTCAAGTATTATAAAAATGTTTTGGTCCAAACATCAGAGGAAGAAATACAGTACCTCACGCTCACTTTACACACAACAAAAGGATGTCAGGAATCTTAAGTTCAAATGCCATAGATGTTTTACATCGATGAATGTGGTATTTTTATAGTGATTCTATTTGGTCTTAACCTTAGGTGACAGTGCTCATAAATAACCAGTCAAGGACAAGAAGGTGGCACAAAAGTAGAACATACACAGTACATATACTGTATCTTAATTTTTTTTCTGTTTATATTGCTTGTTGCATTTATGAAATAAAATATATTGTCAATTTAGAGTGGAGCTACTGGCTACTAGGGTTGTTTATCAGGTCTTTATATCTGCTGTCAGCCATCCCTATGTCGCCATGTTTGTCAGTGTGTTTGAGTGAATGTGTTTTTTCAGTCTGTATCCTTTTGTATAGAACTGCTGGGAGCTGGCCTGATGGGATTGTGCTCTCACCTTCTAGCTCATTCGCTAGGGCACACAGAAACCCAAAACATGCCCACTGTTCTTTTATTGTCCTTTTCCCAGACTGTGAGTGATTAACCAAACACCTCTTCTCCCCTACAGACGCCAGGAAAGCAGCAGGAGGCTCAAAAATGTAAGTGCTAATGCTGAATTATTTGGGTTGGTGTAAAATCATGTTTATCCCCTAATTTGCTCATTTGAAATATGCTGTGAGCTTGAGGAGTCTCTGCTTCATTCCTGTGGTGCCAAATAAAATGCTCACTTTATAGTTCCCACATTGCGGTTTGTGGTTGTCTGTTTATCTCTTAAAGTAGCGCAGTAGCAGTATGTAACATTTCAAGAAGCTTCGTCTAAAAACTCAAGTACCCTGATCAAGACATCCCTGACCTCCATAGGGAACAAATGCAGTGGCCAAAAGAGTATCTGGACACAAGTGTGAATGTCTGAACAAAATATCTAAGCATATATAAGTTTGTTAGATATCAAGTTATAGAACAATAGATGAAGTTTGATTTATTTTTTTTATGTTTTTGAAAGAAGTTTCTTATGCTCACCAAGCCTGCATTTACTTGGTACAGTAAAACTATAATATTGTGAAATATTATTACAATTTAAAATAACTGTTTATATTATTATTAAAATAACTGTTGACTTTATACACTAAAATGACCATTAGAGTAATGTAAAAAAAAAAAAAATTCTATACTTTTTGGGGCCAGTGTATATGTCTTAAAATTGTACAATGGGATTTATCTAGTTTCTGTTGATATCTTAGCATGTAGTCAGGGACACAGTGGCCTTTTATTGTCATTGAATTGCATCTTTGTTGCAATATGTACTAATACAATTGTGTTGATTTGTCTCACAGGTTCTGATCACCATATATTGGTTGGGCAGAAAGGCACATGCTGATCCATTTTACAATGGACCTTACCTAAAACTAAAGGCTTTTGAGGGATTACTTGGCACAGCACTATATAAGGTAAGATTATGCAGTATTTGACTTTTGTATTTACTTTTAGATGGAATGGAGTGTGTGAATACTGTGGATTCTTCTGACCATGTGCAGTAAATCTCATTTTACATCCATTCTGGCATTTAAAATATCTAGCTAAGAATGCAGCATACTAGTCTCATGGTGTAACTATAACAAAATATTATGGGACACGGTCAGCCAATAGCATTTCATTAATCTGATTGCTTTGATTCTGTTACATATTGTAAAAAAAACAACAACAACACACATGCCACAAAAGAATTTGAATGGAATTTGGCCATGCTTATTGTATCCTTTTAAGTGACATCAACATTTTTGTCATAAAACTAAAGTTTAAAACTGCACATTTCAGTTATTGTAGTCAGAATCAGCTGTGCAAATTTTTGTGTTAAGTACACACCGATAACAAAAAATGAGTTTGAACACTTCAGTGTATCCGATTGGCTTCCAATGGAAGAGACTGGATTTTCATGAGCAAGACTGTGTTTATGCACTGATGGAGGCTGTATGCTGTGTTTGTTGTTTGTGTTTTTCCCTTGTGCATGCTGTGTGTCGGCCTGTCTCCCTCACACTCACACCCTTGTGCTCGACAGGCACTAGAGGATTGCACATCACTGCGGGGCAGTGCACGAAACAGCACTTGTAGAGATAGCTGGTACTCAGAGAAAGAAGAGCTCTTCCCACTACGGGCCGGATACAGGAGAGAAGACTCTCTAGACAGCCTCGACTCGCTGGGCTCCAGAACTTACAGCACATCCTCAGACGCTACACTCAAAGGAAGCAGCGAGGGTAAGACTCTTCAATCTCTGAAGTCACTCGTGTGTGTTCTAGCTTGACTTTGAGAGTCAGAGATGAGTAGTTGTATGAAAGGTAGTTTTGGATATCTCATTTTGTGTCTTTTTAAACAAAACACTTTCCACCAGTGCAAGAAAAATGTGCAAAAAATAAGTTTAAAGACCTGACCACAGATAGCTTTGGCTTAAATGTAGTTTATTAATTAACTCTTGCTTGTCAAAACAAATGCCTGGTGCCCTCTAGTGGTATGCGAACTATACCGTTTAAGGCTTTTGTCATGAGCAATATTTTGCTGTCTGTGACGGTGTCTGTCAGCAGATACTGTTTTGATGGAAAGTGCAAACTCCCATCAGTTCATACTGTTTTCTACAATTCTACATGTTTGCGTTTTAGTGACATTAGCATCTTTTTACTCAGTCGTGGTCCCAGGGGCTCAATTGCAGCTCATGAGGAAGGTGCTGATGTAATTAGCTGCTGATATAATTAGTGTTCTGGACTGTCTACACGTTCACCCCAGTGAGACATTTTTTCTTATTCCTCACTGACCTGCCAATGAGTCAGTCGCTTCGCACTGCCATGTTTACTACATAGAAGTATGTGTTAAAAAAATCTTCTTTCCATGTAAAATATTTACAAAAATACAAATATTAGGACGATTAAGACATTTTCAGAGAACGCCATTTCGAAAGTTTGGGGATGGTCAGATTTTTTTAATGCTTTTGAAAGAAGTCTCTTATGCTCACAAAGACTGCATTTATTTGGTCAAAAATACAGTAAAAACAGTTATATTGTTACAATATTTTTACTATTTAAAATAGATATTTTATATTTTAATAAATTTTAAAATGTAATTTATTCCTGTGATGGCAAAGCTGAATTTTCAGCACCATTACTGCAGTCTTCAGTGTCACATGATCCTTCAGAAATCATTCTAATATGATGATTTGCTGCTCAAGAAATATTTCTTATCACAATTGAAAACAATTGTGCTGCATAATATTTTTGCGTAAAATGTGATTTTTATTTGAAATATAATTTTTTTCTATCAAGTTAAAATTCTTTACTGACATTTTTTTATCAGTTTAATACATCTTTGTGAAAAATAAAAGTATTTATTTCTTTGGGAAAAAATATACTGCTCTTAAACTTTTGAATGATATTGTATTGTATAAATTTTATAATTTTATAAATTTTATATTTTATAATTGTAAAATAATTTTATTTTATAAAATGTATTTTCTTACCCTATTGGCAAAGAGTTTTTTTTTTCTTGCTTTAAATTTAGTGAGATTTGTGTGTAAAATAAGAAAAATCTAAATTCTGATGAAGAAATACATTTTTGCAGTGCGTATTTTGTCCCCAAGGATAGTAAAGCGTGAATTCACCTATGGGGACCATCCAGCAGTTCCTGTAAGAAAAAATGCTTCATAAAAATACTAAATAATGTCTCAATAAAAAACCCAAAATTCAAAAAGATTATTCTACTACATTCTATAAGGGTTAGGTTTAGGGTTATGGGTTAGAAAACATCATTAGCTCAGTATAAAAACAATAAAAGTCAATGGAAAGTCCCCACCAGGAAAGAAAAACAATCTTGTGTGCATGTGTGTGTTTATACGCTCACACTCCTGGCTCTCTGTGCTGTTTCTCCAGGTTGTGGTAGTGACCCTGAAGCAGATCTGAGCTTCACGATGTCAGAAAGTAAGGAATACCGCCGTTCGATGGTCTTAACCCCTAAGACCACCACTCAGTTCAATCAGTTCCTGCCAACAAAGGACAAGCAGACGGGCTATGTTCCAGCACCATTACGCAAGAAACGCGCTGAGCGAAATGAAGACAACAGAAGAAGCTGGGCTAGCCCTATGTTCACAGAAGATGACGGCACTTTTTCTAGGTAATGCAAGTCTACACGCTAGAGATTCAGTGTGGGTTTTCATTGGACGGTATATTCACCTACTCTGGTGAAAGGTGACCATCTGATCAGTGATTTATGATGTAATACATGAAATGCTTAATATCTCAATAGTTTCTCCTAAACAGCAATGAATTTCAAAGAGAGCTTTTCAGATTTTTCTCCAGACAAAAGACCCTAGTAAATCTGTCTCCTCTAGAGTTTCAAAAAAAGATCTCAACAATTTCTCACATTATGCTCTGATACCTGCCATCAAAAGACCTGAATGTGAACTTTTCTCAAATGTCTTGAACATTCGCTTTGCTTCCTAGAAATGTTTATCATTATATTTCTACTTTATTGGGTGCAATGTTACGGTACATATAAAGCTTTCTCGATGTTTGAATGTCCCACTATTTCTTGGTGTTGAACTTTCACTATTTCACTATTTTCACTGTGCTTTCGTGACCATCATTGGTGGT
Source organism: Mylopharyngodon piceus (assembly GCA_039654765.1). NCBI lineage: Eukaryota > Metazoa > Chordata > Actinopteri > Cypriniformes > Xenocyprididae > Mylopharyngodon > Mylopharyngodon piceus. The sequence continues at coordinate 11,425,084 of CM077441.1, read as the reverse complement.
GCGTCCCAGTCATGAGAGGGCAGGTTCAGACCCTTCATCTATCACCGGGTTGAAATCCCAGACAACTGCCCACCAGTCTTTGGCCTATGAGTATGAGAGCAGTGATTCAGATGCAGATCGACCGGATCCCGACGTGGTTCTAGATGACCTCGCTAGCCGTAGATTTCACAGCCCGTCCCCTGTCGCTCCGACCAACTTTGCCTTACCCATGAGCCCGCTGGAGGCAGCTGCTGTCTCGTGTACCTCTAGGCCCCAGGTGGCTGTCAGTAATGTGCCCCGGCAGTCACTGACCCATCTCAGGTCAGAAACTGCCTTCATTGACACGCATCTGTTTGCTATTTTATCAATGTTAACTTTGGGTCTTCTTCAGAAACCTTCGAAGTTTGGTTTTGAGTTGCTGTGATGTCATTATTTCGCTTGATTTTCAATCCATAGCGTGGACTTTTTGAAACAACATTTTGTTTTCAATGTTTGATTTTTTTTTTATGGTTTGGTGTGCTTGTTAACCATAGATGGTTTGATGTGCATTGATCATTGGTGGTATGTAACAAAAATGGCTGTCTTTTGAGCAGCAGTCAGTCACAGCCTCTTCAGAGGACTTACAGGAGGCCTGTATCCGCCGATGCCTGCATTTACGATGACTCTGAAGAAGAGGATGATGAGTTTGGCTATGCAGATCCTGTTCAAGATGACCTTTATGCCCGTAAAGTTGGCCTGATGCCCCAAACATCTGCCACAGAGCCTTTTGATAAATTTCTGCCCAAGTCCTGGACACCTGAGGAGGATGCACATGTGAAGATGATCAAACTGGGCTCCCAGCGCCGCCCTTGGTACAGGAAGATCCAAGGTTTCAGGTCTGTCCAGTACTGAGGCAAAAAAGAAAAGAAAAATAACATAAGTTAAGAAAAGAACATAAATAATTCTATCCCTAACTCCAGGAATACTTAATTTAAATAAGACATGCTTGATATTCCAAATGAGCAGAAGGGGAGGGAATTATACAGGAAATTAACGATTTAATTTGGTTCTGATTCCTTATTGATTCTGTTAACAATTATTTTTAACGTAATTTTGAATTTAACAATTCTTACTGCATTCACTATCATTAGAAGCTGTTGTCAAATTATGAAAGATTCAGTTTAAAAAAAATAATAATAATAATACCAAAATAAATCAGCTGTCCCATATTTATTATATTTGGCAACTGTCCATGAAAATAATTAGGAAATTAAAATGACATTTTAAAAAAAAAATTACAGTTACAGTATTATTTTTATGAAATCTGACTAAGAACCTGTTTTCAATTCTGAGCCCTATTGATCAGTCCATCAGATGTTCAGATATTAATTTCTAATTCTGTGACATGTTTGGCTATCCAGTGGCTCCAAAAAAGTACAGTAAAGTACATAACATAATATATTATACAATTAAGTGGGATCTGCAAACAAATGGCCTTAGGCCTATTATATGGACGTTTCATAAAATTTGACAACCAGAACATGTCCAAATTTTGTATTAGTTTTTGTCTTGATTTTGAGCAGTACATCTGTTTTGCTCATACTTTAATATATTTTTAAGTGTGTTGTAAATGTACAAATACATTTGATGCCACTGTAAACCCTGAGATTTATTTTTTCTTATCACTAAGGCTTCTCTGTTACCTTTCTCTGTCTTCTCTCTGGTGATGGTTACTAACTTTTCTCCCTTTTCTTTCTCTGTGCTTTCACCTCACATTTTCCAGTCACAAGAAGTCAGGTTCGTCCTCTGAAGAATCAGATGGTGACGTCAATCCCTGGCTCTCTGTACCTATTTTCTCTCGCACTCAGTCTGAACCCCCTTCCTCTCACTCCCATGCACCTGAAGGCCTCGCTCAGTCCAGCCTCACTTCCACACCCAGGTCCTTATCACAGCCACATATGCAGTAGGACCGGACATCTACTCACTTCCCCTGATCTGCTTCCCCACATATTCTAATAAATGTATCGACTGATGCTTACTAATAAGTAGTGTTTTTATTGATAATCATCTTTGTGAATGTTAATGATCTCACCAGACAAGTACATTTGTATCCTAATGGAAATGGTGAGAAGGATCATACTATCAGTATTATATCAATCGTCACTTAATTCAGACGTTCATCCAAAAAGTTGAATCTTCACACTGCTCTTTTCTGTACAACAACATTGTTCATATCTCCAAAGAAAAAAAAAACACAAACCAAACTGAAGCGGTCCATATGACTCATGTCTAACATTACAAGTCTTCTGAAGCCATATAATTTGTGAGAGGAGACAAAGCCATCCAATAAGCTGTTCATTTGAGTCAGTGAGTTGAATTCAGGAACCAGATCATTGAGCAAATCATTCTTTTGAGTCTAAACTTTTCAATGAATATAGCTGATTCAGTTTAAAAATCTGACTGATCGATTCCTTTACAAATACACTAATTTCATTTGACTCTTTGAGCTCTTATATGATTTGCCACTACTGACTTGAATCAGTGAATAATGACTTTGGTCTGTTACTCACACAAAGCTATCATGGCTTCAGAAAATGTGGAATATTGCGAACAAGTTGTATTTTTTGGTGCATTTTTGGAGCTTAAAGGCCCGCTCACACCAAGAATGATAACTATAAAGAGAACTATAACGATAACTAGAGTCCACACCAACATACCATAACATTATGTTTATTATGTTGTCTGCTGCTTTAAAAATATTATCGTTATCGTTATAGTTGTTGTGTGCCTCAAGATACATAAAAAATCTTTTATTAAATCTAAATTTTAAGTAACTTAGTATTTTGTGGCAGAGCGCTTACACTGCTGCTTTTCCAAAATCCAGAGCAAAATGAGTCCACATTATGCTGCTGTTACGTTTATATTGTATGGTTAATTGCATCCTTCTGCGTGCACTACTCTTGTTAACTGGTCTTAACTGATTTTTACACTGTCCCCTTGCATGTTCTGAATCCTTTCTTTACTCTTTTCTCCTTTCATTCGCCCACAGTTCTCAAACACAACACCTTACGGTTGCTCAGCAGAATGCTGGGCTCTCTAAGTTAAAGCCCCCTGATTTTTGGCCCAGACCAGATCCCGCCTCTGGCCCCAGACTCATAAAATGCGAAAAGCGTCCCCTCCTTGGGCGTGAACACCCTAACGATCCATACAACGTTTCTGCCGACATCCTGCCTGATTTGGAAAATGACGATATGTTTACACGTCGTACAAAAGCCTTCCATTCGAGTGATGATCTAGCCAAGTTGAAGTACGGTAACTTCCTGGTGCCTCGCCACAGATCGGAGGCCGACGTCACAGTGGTAATTCAGCCCCGTCATGAGGGTGAACCCGTTTATCCTGACATTGAAAAAGATGACGTGGTTTTTCGAAGGGCTCAACAGCAAATCTGTCATCGCCCTCTGTCTGGGGCCCCTGATAACTACCACCCTGTTCCTATTCCAGAGACATGGGCTTTGCCACCAAAACTGCAGGCCAAGCTGATGTGTGTCCCAATTGAGCCCAGACATAACAAACCCAAGCCAGAGAGTAAATGCAGAGCAGAGCAGCACCTGAAAACAGATGATATGCTACTTAGGAAGCTAAAAGCTTTAAATACCCAAGGGACGGAGGAAAAGGGATCTCCCAGTGTTTCTTTGTCTTGCAATGAAGAAGATATGCAGAAATGGCAAGCCATCAGAGAGGCCAGCCGTGTGCGATACAGGAAGAGGCTGATGGTGGAGAGGTTAGGTTTCTGAGCCTGCAGAAATGCCTGTGTGCGCTTGTCATCATGATCTCATCTGCGGTGTACTTTTCTCATTCTCGTGTTAACTATGATCTTACACTGGCAATGGCAAATGTTTGTGAGTCTGATATGGGTTTGACTTTGATTGCATGAGACCTGCAACTTGATGAATGTTTGTAACAGGTAGATATTTGGTTTCCTTATTTAAGTTTGTGCCTAGATAAGTTTGTGCATGAAGTGATGATGTCAAAATGGTTTTCAGCATTGAAATTTGATACAAGCTGCGTTTTATCCACCTTATTTTTAACATAAAAGTGGGCACAGCCATTTTTACTTTAATGTGCAAGGCTTCTGGTGTCAGCTGCTTCCGATTATTTTAGCTGTACGAAAACAGTCCGTTATACAAACTGGTATTTGTTATCTTATTATTTTAATTTATTGTCATAATCATAAACACACTGGTTTGTAACCCATATTATTTTACAGTTTAATGCACTTTCTTGTTATTCTTCTAGTTATTTACCTATAGTGGCCAATGAATCAAATGTCTCGCACATTCACAAGAAATATCTTATTTCTGGTTTGAAAATAGATAGATGAATGGTTTATTTACTTGGGCATTGATATATTTTTAATAACTTTATTTTTGTTTACTTCATTGAATTATATAAAATTAAAAGCAGTTTTATTGATTATAGGAACACCAAAGAATGTGACATTTGCTATACAGATACACTTTCTTTGTCTTGGAGAGACTGACCAATTGCCTTGTGAAATGCATTTTGCTTGTGTTTAATAAAAGACTGAAAGCTTTGGTCATGAAAGCATCTAAGCAACTGATACATCAAGCACAGACTCAACTGCTTTGACTTTCGTTTAAATCCTAAAGTCCTAACAGACTTTATAAGGCGCAAGTGTATCCAGCTAAGCTGTGGTGGAATTTTAAAACCTGAGCTATGTCTATAAATAATCCAGTCAGACACATTCACTCTTTATACGAAGTAACTTACAATGCACTCTAGCTCCAAATTCCCCACACCCTTGTGATCCTGTGAAAGCTGGAACTTACACTTATGTGACCATGGAAACACACCTAGCACTTGAACACCAAGTACAACATTACATTTGATCAGAGTCCATGTAATGTCGGGGCATTAAAAAGAGCAACAACACTGGGAATGGTGGGGAATTCTACAAGTTTCCAATGATGTCATTCTACCTTAAACTGTACCTAAACTAAGTTACAACTGACAGTTAATATTATGTTTGCTCATTTTAAATGTCAGACAGCCAAGTCTGTAATCATCAAATTAACTGAATGCTGAAGCATGACAATATACTGTAAATGTAAATAATCATTATGCACTTGATCATAGCTGGAGCGGTGTGGCTAAGCTATTGACATGTACAATACTGTTCGAAAGTTTAGGGTCAGTAAGATTTTTTTTTTTTTTTTGAAAAGGATGCATTAAAGACATTTACAATGTTACAAACGTTTTCTATTTCAAATAAATGCTGATCTTTCTATTCATCAAAGAATCTTGAAAAAAGGATCACAGTTTCTACAATAATGTTAAGCAGCACAACTTTGATAATAAGAAATGTTTCTTGAGCATCAAATCAGCATATTAGAATTATTTTTGAAGGATCATGTAACACTGTAAACTGGAGTAATGATGCTGAAAATTCAGCATTGCCGTCATAGGAATAAATATTTATTATAATAATATAATAATTCTAATATTTTAGTAATATAATAATATTACTTTTTTGCAGTATTTTTTTTTATCAAGTTAATGCAGCCTTAGTCAGCATAAGAGACTTCTTTCAAAATCATAAAAAAATCTTACCGACCCAAAACCTTTGAACGATAGTGAATGTTACCTTATTGGTCATTCAATACAAACTGTCAATCATCACAACAAAATATGACTATGTTGTTGCTGTGGTTCTCTTTGGCTCCTAGACTGCTCCAGAAAAGCTCTGATAGTAAAGGGTGAGTTGTGGTCTTGTGCAGGAACGGCATGTTTTTGTGTGCATGATCACGGCTGCTGCGTAGGCCTTTGTTTCCTCTGCTCTCCCCTATATTAAGCACTGACACTCACAATGTTCTCAATGCTATAATCCCATGGGCTGCTGTCTATTTCACTGAAAAACCGTATAGACTACAGATATGCACACTGCTGGCTAATTTAATCTCTGTTCAAACGTGTCCTTCTGGAAAGATCCAGAGCATGAGAAGCACAGATGTACTTCTGCAATGCAGACGTATTGTGCTCTCACAGGTAAGTCACATGAGTGGAAGTGATTGAATAAGCAACTCGTGTAAAATTATTAACCAGTTGGGTTGCCACATAACTTATATAACAACTCGTTAGTTGTCTAATTTGATAACTAATTGTGACTTGCTGTTTTACTAACCCTTCAATATTTTGTCTTGTAAATTCCTGTTATTTATGATTGCTTGATGTGAGCTGTAACTCCTTTACTCATATCAAAATGCTGAATGGCTAAAATCTTTTTTTCCATCCTAATGCATGACTTTTTTCCTTAAGGAATTCATCGGACTACTAACGTTTTTTGAAAAACATGTTTACAGGAGCAAATCAGTGAGTGACATCACTGAAGATGAGACGAACCTCAGCACCTCGACGATAGAGTTGCGCTTCGAAGAGCTGCAGAAGATGCGTGCTCGGTTGAAGGAGAATGAAGATAAATGGCAAGATGTGAGTATCAGATCACATGGTTTTGTTATTGATAATATTCATACCTGCAGCTGTTTGGCCTGTGGTTCAGTAAAAGTTGAGACTAGTAAGATGTCCTCATAAGGACCTTGAGTACTTCGAACCACACAGTCACATCAATAATAAGTAGTCTGTAACTGTTCAGTGGTACTCTGTAGTGTGAATGTGGTTGGACTGAGCTTCAGTACAGCATTTAGGTCATATACGGGCCCCTAATTCATTTGGGAAAAGGAGTCGGGTGGAGCCAAACAAGCAAAATAGGACACCGGCAAAATCTAGTCCTCCCTCACTCCTCAATCTGTCCTCGTGTCTCTCCACCCTTCCTCTGCACTGTCCCTCCTACCGTTAATGCTTATGAATAAGCACCTGTGCTCCAGTTATGGAGGCTGAACGTCTTTCTCCTCGTCCCTGCAGGATCTTACAAAGTGGAAGAATAAGCGCAGGAGTGTGAATTCTGACATTGTGAAGAAAAAAGAGGAGAGAGAACAGATCGAGCAGATCACTTCAAGCGGCGCTAGGAAATCAAAGACCTTCAAGGAAATGCAGGATGGGAGGTGAACATGCATTCTTTCAAATAAGCTGTAGTTGTGTGTGTCTCTAAATTTTAAACAGTACAAAACTGTATATTTTATTTAATATATATATATTTTTTTTTTTCCTAATTTTACTTTATTTTTGTTATTATTTGTGGTGTACTATGATGAAATGTTGCTGTCACTGTTGTCATTCTGTTGTCCGCTGTTGTGCGGAGAGTGTAGTGTGTTCTACTTTCTCTGATCCGTTGTCTGCTCATTGTAAAAGTGTAATCTAATCGCGGTACTTGTCCTGCCTCCCTCGCTTTTGCTCCTTTTCAGAGAGGGCCGTGAGCAAAGCAACTTCAGGGACCGCTTTAACTCAAGCGTTGATGATGTCTTTGAAGATCCTGTACCCCGAAGCAGAACTCTGCCAGCACGTAGCTACACCACTGACATCCCTTACGCCCCCACGGACAAACCTTCCCTACCCTCCATACCATCTCTAAGAGAAAAGGAACCCGTGGCTGGCACGCTGGTATCAGATCAGACTGATTTTCCTTCCAAACCTGATCGCTCAAGTCCAGATATCCCAATTTCAATGAATAACAGCATTCAGGAGAGCAAAACAACAACCCAAAACCTTCTGGATGATCCAGTTCCTGCTTTCTCCGACAGCCTGATTAAGCCCACCAGCATGATCAAGCCCATCAGCGCCAGTAAACCCAGCAGCTTTCTCAACAGCTCGGACTTGATTAGCAACACTAAGCCAGTTGAGAACTCCAGCAGCCCCATTAGCTCATTGTATAAGCCCAATTCAATGGTTACAAAGCAGTCTGGGCTGGATCAAGTTTCTGCCTCCCTCCCCAGGAGCTACCAGAGATCAGATAGCGCAAGACTCCCCTCTGTAGTCACGCCCAGGCCATTCGGCACACAGGCCAACCGAATAACCTCTCTTCCCAGAGCATTCACGGTGAGTGTCCCTGTTTGGTCTCAAACATCATGATGACGTTTTTCTTTTTTAACAAATGAAGTTCTGTGAGAACATTATGCTACCTGCCACAGCCTGCGATCGATTTACAGAAGTTCTGATGTAATTACAGCTCATATTAATTATAAAGTATCTAATTGAGTTACAACACTTGAATAAAACTGTAATGTGGAAGTCAGATTTTTTGAGAGTGCAGTGGGTTCTGGAAGTAAAATTTCATTTTCTCCATTTTAACGATAATTTATAAACTGTTAAATACATACTGTGTGCGACGAGGTTGTTAATTGATGGTATATGCTTTTGTTGAAGCCATCAGCCCATATTATTTCAACTTTTGAAAAAATTGTATATATATATATATATATATAGCAATAAACGTAAACTATATTGTTTCTATATAGTAGTATAATAGTTTTATATTTATGTTGTTTTTTATTTCGATTATGTCATTTGGAATTCTTCATGGGATTGCATATTTTTTTCCCCTCATTAAAGTCCTTAAAGGGTTAGTTCACCCAAAAATTAAAATTATGTCATTAATTACTCATCCTCATGTCGTTCCACACCCGTAAGACCTTCGTTCATCTTCGAAACACAAATTAAGATATTTTTGATAAAATCCGATGGCTCAGTGAGGCCTGCATTGCCAGCAATAACACTCCCTTTTTCAATGCCCAGAAAGCTACTAAAAACATATTTAAAACAGTTCATGTGACTACAGTGGATCAACCTAAATATTATAAAGTGACGAGAATACTTTTTGTGCGCCAAAAATAACAAAATAGCGACTTTATTCCACAGTATCGAGTGATGGGCGATTTCAAAACACTGCTTCATGAAGCTTCGAAGCTTTACGAATCATTTGTTTCGAATCAGTGGTTCGGAACGCCAAAATCACAAGATTTCAGTAAACGAGGCTTCGTTACGTCATAAGTGTTTTGAAACTTCAATAGTTCACGTGACTTTGTCAGTTTGATACGCGCTCCGAACCACTGATTCGAAACAAAAGATTCGTAAAGCTTCGAAGCTTCATGAAACAGTGTTTTGAAATCGCCCATCACTAGATATTGTTGAATAAAGTCGCTGTTTTGTTATTTTTGGTGCACAAAAAGTACTCTCATCGATTTATAATGTTGTGATTCAATGTTTGTTCGGTTCATTGCTTATAGCTCTTTAACAGAGACTTTAAAAAAAAAAATTGCTATGAGAAAAATTAATTTGAAAAATATTTCCGTAATCAAGCCAGCTTAACAGTGGACAGGCTCATTTGCACTCTATTCCTATGTTTGAGGTGGTTAGAAATTAGCACAGACTTGTTCAATGGTTAAAATGATCAGTCATGATCTATTCTGCTTTATTCACTTTAACAGTAAGTTATGAATACATCTGAAATAGTGAAGAGTTAAAATTGGTTGCGAAAATACTTATATGGCATCAAAAACCTTTTAGATGGACGACTCTCTTAAGCGCACCAATGGAGAGACAGACAGCCTCAAGAAAACTACAGTTTCCAATCGCTATGCTCAGTATGTGAAAGAGGATGACGATATCTCCCAGGAAAGCCCTAAGCACAGCAGTGATGAAGATGAGAGATCAGAGGAGAGAACCCCGTCTCCTGTCCCTCCGGTCAACAAGGTGTCGCCCCTGCCTAAATCTTCATTCCCGCTCGTCCCTCCCAATGAGGTAAGACTCTCCTGAGCAAATCTCAACTACACATTGCAGTAACATAAAATTTTCTAAAGCAAAAGCAAATTCCACACGCAGTGACAGACACACAAGCACTTTATATTCAGTAAATCTGACTAAATCCAGATCATTTAAACAGTTTATAGCTACACTTTGTGGTCTGGGTTGCCTTCTGTGTAGTTTAATGACAATTTGGATGTCAAATGCTCCTCAAGTAATTTAGATTTTGTTACAATAAATCTCAGTGGCACACCCCTGAAAACCAGAAATCACTTAATGTGAAATCACTTCACTTTCTGTGTATAGCTGACCTGTCTGTGTCTTCCAGGTGGACTACAGTGAGATGAGGATCAGCCTGAACCAGAAACCCAACAGTAGCCGGGACTTTGGCTTCCAGAACGACTGGGACTCCACTGGGGTCCGTGTCAAATCTGTAGTTCCAGGTAAAAGAAACTGTTCTCTGAAATAAAAGTGATTTCATGTGCTGCCCAGTGAATTAATGAAGCACAAAGTACAGGCTCTACCTGCAGCTTCAGAGAGCATCTGCTACTCATAAAAAAAACGCATATGTGCTGCTACAGTATATAGGGCAGATATTTTTCTAGGTTGAATCTGATGAGCCTCTAGTTGCCCAAGATAGCAATGGAACAAAATGTGCATGAAACAAAATGTATTGTATGAGAGTCTAAAATAAATTATGTTTAGTTCAGACATCATTGTCATTATTTGTATAATTGTTTTGAGGAGTTTTCAACATTTATTTTGTGTATAATGCATGCTTAATGTGTTTTATGTTTGTGTTTGATTGCGTATGTGGGATGTGCGTGTGTGAGAAGGCAGCACAGCGGAGCACGGTCAGGTTAAGGTTGGAGATGAGATCCTTACGGTGAACGGGCACCGGGTGGCAGACATGAGCTATAATGAGTGGAAGAGCAGTATGGAGGAGGCCTTGCAGCAGGGAAGTCTGCTTATGGACATCCGCAGACATGGCAAGAATAGTAAGTCCCCACCATCTCATCAAATGCAGCACTGACCACAGTAAGCCTTGGTAAAGCTTTCAAAAGAAATAACATTGCCAGGCTCTTTATAGTAGTCTTTTGCTACATATATAGCAGACCGTGATCCTCTGTTCTTGGTTGACCCTGTGGTTTAAGTCTAAATATCTACTATAGTAGTAATGTGCATCATCCATGTGTGTATCATCCATGTTCGTCTTGTACAGTATATGTTTGTCAGTTGTGTGTTTGACTTTCTTGTTGCTGATTTTCTTTTTTCCACTTTTTTTCCAATTTAAAAAAAAGTTCACTCAAAAAACTAAAATACTATCAATATTTCAAAACCTGTATGCTAATGTTTTTTGTGTGTGATTAAAAAAGATAATTGCATAAAAATATATATGCTTAAAATAGATATAGTGGACTGTCAAACTCCAAAAAAGACAAAACTACAATAAAGTACCATGAAAATAGTCCATATGACTTGTGTGCACTATATTACATCTTTTTATTTTATTTTATTTTATAACCGTTTTTCATTATAAGAATGCCTGTTTTTGGGTGAACTATTCCTTTGTCTACCTTTCCCTGGTCTGGTGTCTTATGTTTGTATTTCGATGTGTTTGTAGTATGTTTGCATTTCTCCCTAAACAGTGTGCATTATCTTAGTTTCTAGTATGTGGTGCTTTATATTTTCAGTGGTTCATATTTTCAGTGTTTACTAACAGGCTTATAGTTTGTGACTGAAGGCAGATCAGAGGGCATCTGTAAGCTTGTTGGTAAACCTGGAGCTCATTCTGACTGCATGGCAGGGGAAGGTGGTCTGTCTTTCATCCCCACTATTTAGAAGTATTAACCAGACACATTCAGTTTTTAATATCTGTCTGTAGTCGTACATCTGTTCTCATAGTTTGCTAATTCTGTGTTTTTGAAATGCATGGTTTTGTTGACATGCCACAATCAGACTGGGGCAGAGACCTACCTTCCCTTCCATTTAAAAGCCATAAGACCATCAATCTGACCAGTCTGGATCCTCTAGGTCCCTCTGAGCCATATCTCAGCACCAACCTGGATTTCACATCCCAACAAACCAAGGACAACATTGTGAAAACTGTGAATGTCAGCTCACAGCCAGGCAATGTGAGCAGACTATAATTAATTACCTATATATGACACTTCACTTTTTAATTGGTATTTGGATGTATTTTAATACTTCTTTCATAATACTAAACATATGACCTTTTTTTACACAGAATCATGGCTCAAATGGGATAAATGGAGGCTTCCGTGAGGATTCAGAGAATGTGAATAATAAAGGTAAATAACTTTTTTCAGCTAATTGCTTGGAAATATTATGTAAAGTTTTTTGTAGTATGCTTGTTTTGTTAAATGCATGTTTGCAGAAAATTTGTGAATCTTGTTCTGAGATTGTTTAATAGCTTGACAAGAATGCTTGTTTTTGATTAACTTAAAACAGTGTGATAAAGAGTAAAGTCAAAAATAAGATAAGCTATCCAAACACTATGCACATACTGTTTATATATATTTTTCTACCAACATTTCTACAAGAAAACAGTGTGAATTAAAAGGGTTAGTTCACCCAAAAATGAAAATTCTGTCATCATTTATTCACCCTCAAATTGTTCCAAACCTGTATATATTTTTTTGTTGTTCTGCTGTACACAAAGGAAGATATTTGGAAGAATGTTTGTAACCAAGCAGATCTCGCCTCCCCATTGACTACCACAGTAGGAAAAATTAATACTATGGTAGTCAATGGGAGGCGAGATCTGCTTGGTTACAATCATTCTTCCAAATATCTTCCTTTGTGTACAGCAGAACAAAAAAAATATACAGGTTTGAAACAACTTGAGGGTGAGTAAATTTTCATTTTTGGGTGAACTATCCCTTTAAGAATTGATTGCTAAATCTACTTCCCCAGGGCACCTGGAGCTTTTCCCTTTGTACAAATTCATCTTCTTCTAACATTTTTATCTCCCATGTAGAATCTGAATCCATTTCTATGAAAAACTTAAAAAGGAGATCAGAGTTTTTTGAACAAGGTAACAGAACAGCATCAGTTCAGTGCTGATGCGTTCAGGCTATGTGTTTCGGGGGCTGTGGGTAAACCGCTAAGTCTTCATCCTGCCATCCTCCTCCTCCTCTCTCTAGCAGAAGCCCCTCATAACCTCTGTGCTCTTCCCTCAGGCTCTGCAGGGCTCAGTTCTCTGGTCTACCTCTGTGGTAAAGGGGGGTTGAGTGTGCAGTGTCCACTTCCATCTCGAGCGCTGACATGCTGTCTACGGGAGCCAAAGTACTTTAAAAAGTAGAGGAAAATTGGCGAGTAAATAGTGCAGAGAAACAGAACAAACTAGTTCTCTCATGTTATTCCAAAGCCATTATGACTTCCATGGAGCACAAAAGGAAACATTTAAAGACTGTTTTCCATGTTCTTTTGATTGTAATTGCAGTTAATGTGACCTGAAGCTTTTAGGCTTCAAAAAAGACGCCAAAGCACCATGAAATATCATAAACATGCTCCATACAACCAGGGCTGTAGCTAATGGGGCAAAAGGAACATGATTTCAAGGGGGCCCACAGCAACAACCTGCACTAGGGCCCCAGATACCCCAGCTACAGCCCTGCATACAACTATATTCCAAGCCTTCTGAAGTCATACAATAGTTCTGTGCAAGCAACAGACCAAAATTTAAGCTATTAATCACTGATAATCTTCCCTCCAATAGGCTGTGAACCACTGATAGATCAGAGTCAGTAAGTTTAACTGGATCATATGTAAATCTGTCTGATTCATGAATTAAACTTGTGAACCAGATCCTCTGATTTATCAAAGATTCTACTCAAAAGAATTATTTCTTCATGAATCAGATACTGTATCACTCCACACAAGAAGCCTTAAAATTACTGAAATAAAAATAAAGCTAAACAGAAATATTTTAAAAAAGAACTAATAAAACTAGAACTAGAACTAATAAAAATGACAAAAGAACAAAAAATGAATAAAACTTAAACTTAAATTAAAATGAAAATATCAAAATAAAAGTTATAATAAACTAAAAAAATAATATTAATATAAAAATACTATTACTGTATATAAATAATGCTCACTTTGCCTCTGATCGCCAAGCCTCGTTGACAATGAATGGCTTTTGGTTGCTTTGTTGCTGTCAGTGCGAACAAACCTTAAGAGTTTGTAAACTTTTTTCAAAATATATCTTCATTAGTCATTCTCTGAGGCCTCTAAAAGACAGCATGTCAGGAATATACCAACATACAAAGCACTCTAAATAAAGTAGGAAACTACTTTAGAAGGAAAGTTCATCTTACTTACGGTACCATATTAATATAATATCAGAGATTTTCCCCACAGGTGTAAATGAAAGAATTCAGGATAAGACAGATATGAATATGAGGCTGTTGTACCTTCACACACTCAAGTCATTCTTGCTGTATATCCTTAATTGTAGGAGCAGCTCAGGGAAAGAAATCAGTAATCAGTGTGGAGTGTGTTGGTATTGTGTTGTGAATGTGAATAGTGCATGCTGTGCTGGGCATGGATGTGGGGTTTGTTTTTACTAATAGCCAGTGCTTCTGCATGAGGCATTGCATTTGGGGACTAGCCAAAGGTGTTTATCTGCGGGATGTGTTTTTGCATTATTCATTTGCTTTGTTTATTGGAGTATTTGCATGTTTGTTTATCCGAGTCTTTGCATGTGGTTCTACTTTAACATTTATTTATGATACTGTTGGGTTATGGGTTTTTTATTTTAATAGATTTTATGTTATCAGATATTGGGATGGAATGCTGTTCATGTGTTCCCTTCATGCTGTGATGAAGGGTTTCATTCGAAATATAGGCTACACTGTTTAAAAAGCATCTAATTGTAGCTGTTTTTACAGGTGGATCTGATACAGCAATATCAAATGTAAGTTGAGTTTGTTTTCTTTTAATCCAACCACTGTTGCTTACACACGCATATGATCTGATTAATTAATAATAAGTGAATTATGTTGTTCAGTGCATAATTGTGTTTCATGGAATGAGTGCAAAAAAAAAAAAGACAATGTGATCATGCCAAGATATTGTAAAGGATATCTGGGATACTTTATTGGCTCCACTAATTCAAAGAGTTTTCTGTGTGTGTAGCTTCCCATGCCCTCCATCACTACATCCACTACACGCTGGTCCTGGGATCCAGAAGAAGAGCGCAGACGACAAGAGAAGTGGCAGAAAGAGCAGGAGCGTTTGCTGCAGGTGAATATAATATGTGCTCATCCGTTGGGCTTTGTAGAGTTGTGGCCTGAATATCTGTTATGTCGGGTAAAAGTGAATATATAGCATTTAAATTAATAGTGGTGAGATAATTTTTTCCTAAGGTTGTAGAAACTAGTTCTTGAAGAGGACATGTATTGTGCTGCTGATCAAGGCATGCAAACTCAGAGATTTTTTTTCCTGAATACAGAAGAATACAGAACTAAACATGCACCATATAGATATCTTTATTTTACAAAAAGACATTCTTATTCTTTGTTTGTGTGTGTGTGTGTGCGTGCGCGCATTTTGTGATTTATGAGGACACAAATTTGTATAATGACATGGGTATTACACTGGTATTACGACGTAAACATGAAATATGAGGACATTTAATGAGTCCTCATATTTAAAATAGCTTTAAAAACATACTAAAAAATGTTTTATTAAAAATGTAAAAATGCAGACAGTTTTCTGTGATGGGTAGGTTTAGGGGTAGGGGTAGTGTAGGGGGATAGAATGTACAGTTTGTACAGTATAAAAACCATTACGCCTATGGAATGTCCTCACTTTGATAGCAAAACAAACCTGTGTGTGTGTGTGTGTGTGTGTGTGTGTGTGTGTGTTTATTACATGTCACATTTTGATTTTGATAAATCTTTGTAATGATTCAAGCTTTTTTGATTGCTAAAATTGCTGGGATATTAATTCATTGTTTTGTTAATAACTGCCAAAAGCACAATGTAATTATTCAGTTTGTAATTTTGAGACATTTAACATAGCTACAATCAGTGATCTTTCTTTTTGTCACCTTCTCTCCCTCCTTTTTTCTCTTGCTCTCCTTGCTGCAGGAGAAGTACAAAAAAGACCAAGAAAAACTTGATGAGGAGTGGAGAAGGGCACAGCAAGATCTTGTGAAGGAAGGCTCCAAAGATTATGAGGAGGTATGTCATGTCATGTCATGTCGTGCTGTGTTATGTTATGTTATGTTATATGTTATGTTATGTTATGTTATATGTTGTTATATGTTATGCTATGCTATGTTGTTATGTTATATGCTATGTTATATTCTGTTTTATAAAACGGTTAGTTCCTATCCTTGATTCTGATTGGTCAATAGCTGTTTTATTCACGATAAAACACGGCTATGACCGCTTCACTCAACGGTTCTGTGTCTCACTACACAACACCCTTAGCAACCACTCTTAGCAACGTAAACTGTATGTTCTCAATTGATGTTGTTCATTGAAGCTTACTGTATTATGTAGAAGAGTGTTGTGAGAAAGAGATCGAGTGAGCGAGTTTATTACCTGCATTCAGATTTAGCATTTTCCTTCAGGTCAGTCCTATGTTCATAAAGAAAATCTGTTTAAATGTCTGATGTATTATCTTGTCCTTTTAACAGTTAAGGGGTTTTCCCGTGACTGACAGCACTAGTCAAAGCATTTGTCAGTTGCGCCTTGTTCCGTGTTCACAACAATTCAGTCTTTTCAATGTAAAAGTCTTCGCTACTGACTGACACGCTCATAAAGACAGTCTTTGCCGCCATCTAATGGTGTAATAATGTAACTTCTGTTGCTGTTCATGTTCAGGGACTGTTTATTCCGGTGAAAGGAAGGCTTTATATAGTGAAAGTTTACTTCATGAAAGTTGCATTGATACATATTTCTGGCTTTAATATTTGTATTGTCTGGTAACCGTTTTATAAAAGCAATAAGGTACTCGAGGCTAGTGCTGTATCGTGAATAAGTCACGGCTGAAGGGCGTTGTTAGGCACGACGCGAAGCTATGTTATATATTTATTTAAACCATTGTTGAATGCAGGTCAGTATTTTATGGATGCCTCAGCAATAATTAGTATAGTATAATCCAAAAGAAATATAACAGAATTTAGGAAAATAACTGAATTTACACAAGTTGCACTTTTCAAAAGTGCATATAACCACTTTTCTCTGGTGATTTTTAAGCAAAACAACTATTATTTTATCTTGTGGAATTTATGTAAATGCTTGTTATTTCAAATAGCTTTTTAAATAGATTTTTTTAATTTATTTTTTAAATGGTACATATCTTGCAGTTTTTGGTATGTAAATGTATGCCATTGTCACTGTCAAACAATTCTTTGATTGCTGTTGAACAGGAGATGGAGCTGGACAGACACAACCTCTACTCCCCTCTGTCCTCCATCAGACAACCCACTGTTTCATGGGAAGAGCAAGAGGCTTCCAGATTAGCCCAGCAAGAGGAAGAAAGGAAGAAAAGAGAAGAGGAGAGGTTACGTTTAGAGGACGAGAAAAAAAGAGAGAAAGAGAGGCTGCGGTTAGAGGAAGAGAGGAAAAAGAGAGAGGAAGAGAGGCTGCAGTTAGAGGAAGAGAGGAGAAAACGAGAGGAACAAGAGCATCTTGAGGAAGAGAGGAAGAGAGAAGAAGAAAAGAGGAAGAAAAGAGAAGAGGAGAGGCAGCGTTTAGAGGAAGAGAGGAGAAAAAGAGAGGAAGACAGGCTGTGGTTGGAGGAAGAGAGGAGGAAGAAGGAACAACAAGAGCGCCTTGAGGAACAGAGGAGGAAGAGAGAAGAGGAGGAGCGCCTCTTTCAGGAAAAAGAGAGGAATAGAAGAGAGGAGGAGAGGAGTCGACTGGAAGAGCAGAAGAGATTTCACGATCAAGAGTGAGTTTCTGAGTTTCAACAGTCATTAGCTGGTTTCTCTTACTTTAATTTTATGCCCCATCTCTCATTGCGTCATACTGATATGAATATATAATTTTCTCAAGCATGCATGACTTTTTTTTTACATGAAGGAATGGCATTGAATAGCATGCTTGACAAATATTAGTCCTGCTTTAAATACCAAAGTAACCTGACTAAACTAACATTGTCTGTGTTAGGGCTGGGTGATATGACACAAACAATTTGCAATATGTTCTATGCATTGGCAGATATGTATATATTAGTGAGCAGAACTGCTTTGCATTATTTACACATTCAGAGTGATGAAGTAACATGGAATAATATAAAATTACATAGAGGAATGCTACCTAAATTAGTCAAGATGAGGAAACCTATAAAATACACTAAAAATTTCAACACACTATTTTTTTTTTCTTTTTCAGGATTAAATGTTTAAAAAAAAAGCATTTATGAAATTGAAATCTTTTGTAACAGTGTAAATGTCTTTACTGTCAATTTTAATCAATTTAATGCATTATTTCTGAGTAAAAGAGTATTATAAACATTATTTAAAAAACGTACTGACCTCACACTTTGAGCAACAAGTCTATAATAAATCTGTAGAGTAATATATATACACCCTGGACCACAAAACCAGTCACAAGGGTCAATTTTTTGAAACTGAGATTTATACATCATCCGAAAGCTGAATAAATTAGCTTTTCATTGATGTATGGTTTGTAGGACAATATTTGGCCGAGATACAACTATTTGAAAATCTGGATTCTGAGGGTGAAAAAAAAAATAAAAATATTGAGAAAATCGCCTTTAAAGTTGTCCAAATGAAGTCCTTAGCAATGCATATCCACTCACAAAAATACATTTTTGATATTTTATGGTAGGAAATTTACAAAATATCTTCATGGAACATGAGCTTTACTTAATATCCTAATGATTTTTTGCATAAAAGAAAAATCGATAATTTTGACCCATACAATGTATTGTTGGCTATTGCTACAAATATACCCGTGCTACTTGTGACTGGTTTTGTGGTCCAGGGTCACATATTTGTAAATTTTACAGCAATAATAACTATATTGTAATGTATGCTGTTACCGTGATTCAAGATACTCATGCCATGATTTAAGATTTTGGCCCTATTACCCAGCCCTAGTCTGTGTTTAACTCATGCATTAATAATCATACTAATTTGTCTTCTATTAATGTTCAATCATGACTGTGTGAACATCTGCTTGTCTGTGCTGATTCTGCTGTTTGGCCACAGTAAGGTGGACTCCTTTGGCTATACCAATGTTTACCCTGAATTATCCTACTCACACAGGTAAATAGGACTTTTTATTTAACAAAGCTGTAAAAAAAAGCTTTCAGGCTATGCCTCCATTCAGACATTCATAAGATCTTTCATCTGAATATGTTTATCGGACTGAGTAATCTTATTATCTCTTTCGGTTCGGTTTGCAGGTCCATTTCCAAATCCACCCCAGAACTTGATGAGGTTGCAAAACCAGATATTAAAGGTTAGTGCAGCTTTTATCTTTTCCTCTAACCCTTTATGTGTGTCCATTGTTGGTTTAACAAATAAGGAGCTGCTGAGACAGCACTATGTAAGGGATTGTGTCAGATTCCTCAAGAAGAGTGTGCCACATGTTGTGAGGGCTCACACACGCACAGATCACACATGCACAGTACAGCGCTGTAGAGTGTGCGGTTCTCTTCAGGTGTGTACAGCAGACACAGGGGTTTGGCAGGATGGCTGCTGGAGGAGGAATTGAGGCGAAAGAAAAACCCTCAGATCCAGAGAAAGCAGGCAGCGAGTGAGCTAGAGCTTGAGAGGAGGAGCATCCTCAATGCCATGAAATACAGAGACCCAGAGAGAGGTGGGGGCGGCTCCGACCCACGGCAATCAATCAGCTTAACCAATCACCTTGGCCTTATTTTCTGCAAATTTGACAGATGCAATGTCAGCAAAATCAGATGTAATCGAGTCTGTGTCCACGTGATCAGTGTGCATTTGATTAAAAACTGTAATATAAAAACAGTGGAGTCCAACAGCCTGAGACCATAAGTGAAAATGCTTCTATTTTTGAATTGTTCTAATTTAATAACTTTTAATAACTTCAAATGATCTAATATACATTATACTACCATTTAAAAGTTTGGGGTCAGTAAGATTTTTTTAAGAAATTAATACTTTAATTCTGCAAGAATGCATCAAATTTATCAAAAGTGTCAGTAAAGACTTAAAATATTATATTTCAAATAAATGCTTTTCTTTTGAACTTTCTATAATCCTATCCTGAAAAAATGTGCCAGTTTCCACAAAAACATTAAGCAGCACAACTCTTTCACCATTGATAATAATAAGAAATGTTTCTATCAGCATATTAGAATGATTTCTGAAGGATCATGTGACACTGAAGACTAGTAATGATGCTGAAAATTCAGCTTTCCCATCACAGGAATAAATTACATTTAAAAAACATTTAAAACATTCATTTTAAATTGAAATAATATTTAACAATATCATTGTTTTTTACTGTGTTTTGATCAAATAAATGCAGCCTTGGTGAGCATAAGAGACTTCTTTCAAAAACATTTTTACAAAATTTTACCAACCCCAAACTTTTGAAAGGTTGTGTATGTTAACATTAAAAACAATACTGTTACATTGTTTTAAGAATGTCTTGGTATTTGGTTGTCCTCATTTTGCTTTAATAACAGCAACACTTAAGCTACATGAACTTCATGTAAAAAAAATCCTGATGATCATGTTCTTCAGCATGATTTGAGATTATCCAAAGAGCTTCATCTTGAGCTTTAGTGGAAGCAAGAACATCTGACCATCTGTGACTGTTTATTGCCAGGCTTACATTATATTTTGAATCCCAGATTTTCACTGTGGTCTCAAACATTCAGACCCCACTATATATAATCATATGAAGATTGTCTGAAATCAATTGCTCTTGATGTGAAATTACATGATGTTTGTTTATCAACTCTGATTTCAACTTGTCATTTTGCTATTAATGGTAATTTTTGTTTGAGCAGCAAGCGGTGGTTTGGGTGAGGTCAGCAGGGACTATAAGAAAGAGCCTCTAACTCAGGCAGAAGTGGAAAGGCAACAGATCCTTCAAGAAATGAGGAAGAAGACTTCCTTGAACACAGACAACAGCTGGATTCGCCAGCAGAGCTCTGCCAGTGTCACCGCCAAAGAACCAGTTGATCTTCCCATGAGGAGGTTAGTATTTGCCAACGTTGTCTTACTTTGTAAGTAAACAATGAGGAAAAAATGACTGAGTGCACATATAAAGATGCAACTGATGTTACTTGTGAGCTTCGAACATTGACAAATTCACTTCACTCGCTTGCAGGGGCGAGTCTCTTGACAACCTCGATATGCCTCGTTCCTCCTGGAGATCATCATGGAGCACATCTAACAGCACCTCGCTCATACCAGACTACAGCCGTCCTCATTCGGCCCTCTCTGGCTCCTCGTCATACTATAGTGGACGTCCAGGGTCTGCCACTCTGCCGGCATCTCAGTCCATGAGCTCCCTCAAGCAGTCCTGGTCTCCATCCCCAACTACACCAGAGCCAGAGGCTCATGCTCCACTAAGGAATAGGTATTCCTCGCTAAAAGAAATTGTTATTGTCTCTAAACACTCTAAAACATTGGTTCTCAACTGGTGGGTCAATGACAGCAGAATAATAAAATGCAACTAATTCTGGATAGCAAAACAAAGGACTTGTCAACTTTTAAAAGTTAGGAGAGAAAAGCTTTCATAATTTTTATTGTTGACGCCAAAGTTCATGCGTCATATTAAACTGCAAAGTTTTTAAGTTAAATTAAGACGAGCGGGAAAAAAATCCCAATGCATTAATACAAAATACACTTATATTCAAGATACTATCTATGACAGCAAGTCTTAATATGTTATGCAGTGTTGCTTAAATAAATCAAATAAACTCAAATAAATTTATTTTGTTTTAAAGATATTTAGATGTTTTTACTGAAAAACAAGTAAAAGTCCAACTAAAAATGAAAATTCTGTCATCATTTACTCCAAATCTGTATTTCCTTTCTTCTGTGGAAGACAAAAGAAGATAACTTGAAATAAGTTTCCATTGATGTCCATTGAATGGACAAAGAATATAATGGAAGTCAATGGGAACCAAAACTTTTTGATTATTAACATTATTCAAAATGTGTTCAGCAGAAGAAAGAAATGCATACAAGTTTGGAATGGCATGAGGGTGAGTAAATAATAACAGAATTTTCATTTTGGGTGAACTATCCTTTTAAAAATCCTTTTTTTGCAGTTAAAGGGTTAGTTCACCCCAAAATGAAAATTCTGTCATTAATTACTCACCCTCATGTCGTTTCCAAACCTGTAAGACTTTCGTTCATCTTCAGAACACAAATGAAGATCTTTTTGATGACAGAATGCTGTCAGATTTCCTTCCATTGCCTTTGCAACTGAAACTTTGACGCTTCAAAAAGTTCATAAAGATCGTAACTAATCCATATGAATCAAGCAGTTTAGTCCAAATTTATGCAGCACGTTTGAGCTTCTGGAAGAGGCTTGTTCTTGTGCATTATTCAGGTTCAGTTGAGCTTCTGCTTATGTTCGCTGATCAATGTTTACATGCGAGTAAAAGACTAAATTAAATCCAAATTAAAAGCATTCTGTCATCAAAAAATCTTAATTTGTGTTTCGAAGATGAACGAAAGTCTTACAGGTTTAGAACGACATTAGGGTAAGTAATTAATGACAGAATTTTCATTTTGGGGTGAACTAACCGTTTAATATATCTTTTGGCCCAGTGCTTGTTCTATGTGATAGGCTAATAAATGAATATGCTAAATGTGCACTCACATTTACAGTTGTTCAGCAACTGATGTTGTGATTGCACCTTAAGAATTTTTTGTTGACATTTTGTATGATAAACAATTTATATAATGTGTTGGGCACCACTTGATGTCCAATTTGGCTCGTCACGCAAAACCATTTGAGAACCACTGATCTAAACGTTTCCATTCATCCATCCCCTTGTGTCTCCCATATTTTCATTGTCTTCAAAATGTGTTTGGACCCCACATAAGCCATGGGCTGTGTGCAAGTCTGTTGCTTAGCCCTCAGATCATGTTTTGTGTAATCTAGGTCAGTGAGTGGCAGGAAAATCTGTTCGTTCTGTAATAAACCACTGGGCAAAGGAGCAGCCATGATCATCGAGTCCCTGGGGCTCTGTTATCATTTGAATTGTTTCAAGGTGAGCTTTCAGCTACTCAAGGTCAGGTCCAGCCTGGCTTCATCAGTGACTAACCTGACTAATCTGCCCTGCCTGCTTTTATGATTATTGTAATCAGTTGTTCTGTGCACATATAAAAATGTCAACCCAGAGAATCAAAATGCCAATTCTAACCCTCTAGCTGATTCATGGATAACAACACTGACAGCTCTGCCCTGTGACTTTTCTTTCTTTCCTAAAAGACTGTCATTTGTTTCTCTCAAATGGAAACAAACCATCAAGAACAAACCGTGTGCAATTTTAAAGACTGATTTTTAAATCCATTTTTGCCAAGATGGAATAAGAGTGATTTCGCTTAAATAATTGTTGTACTATGAAGTATTTATTGGTATATTGATAATTATTGATATATTCTATGAAGTACTATTTAGATTGCATCTGTGCCAGTAAATCCCATGACAAAAACACGTCTTATTCACTAACTGGTTTAGCATTGCACCGTGGCATATTTAAATAATCATTATCATTCTTTTTAGCATAAACATGCCTCATTTATATGCAAATTAGTATACAATGATAGAATTTAGTGAATAAGGTGCAATCTAAGTACTGTTTGACTGGTGCAATAAACATTGCACTATTATAAAGTTGTGTTAAAGGGTTAGTTCACCCAAAAATGAAAATTCTGTCATTAATTACTCACCCTCATGTCGTTCCACACCCGTAAGACCTTCGTTCATCTTCAGAACACAAATTAAGATATTTTTTGATGAAATCCGATGTCTCAGTGAGGCCTGCATTGACAGCAAGTTAATTAACTCTTTCAAATGCCCAGAAAGCTATTTAAAACAGTTCATGTGACTACAGTGGTTCAACCTTAATGTTATGAAGCGACGAGAATACTTTTTGTGCGCCAAAAAAAACAAAATAACGACTTTATTCAACAATATCTAGTGATGGGCGATTTCAAAACACTGCTTCATGAAGCTTTGAAGCTTTACGAATTTTTTGTTTCAAATCAGTGGTTCAGAGCATATATCAAACTGACAAAGTCACGTGATTTCAGTAAACAAGGCTTCGTTATGTCATAAGCATTTCGAAACGTTTCGAAATTTCAACGGTTCACATGACTTTGGCAGTTTGATACACGCTCTGAACCACTGATTCGAAACAAAAGATTCATAAAGCTTCGAAGCTTCATGAAGCAGTGTTTTGAAATCGCCCATCACTAGATATTGTTGAATAAAGTCATTATTTTATTTTTTTGCTGCACAAAAAGTATTCCCGTTGCTTCATAACATTACGGCTGAACCACTGTAGTCACATGAACTGTTTTAAATATGTCTTTAGTAACTTTCTTGGCATTGAAAGTGTTAATTATCTTACTGTCAATGGAGGCCTCACTGAGCCATCGGATTTTATCAAAAATATCTTAATTTGTGTTCCGAAGATGAACAAAGGTCTTACGGGTGTGGAACGACATGAGGGTGATTAATTAAAGACAGAATTTTCGTTTTTGGGTGAACTAACCCTTTAAAAAGGCATGTTTGTGTATGTGTACAATTTGCAAGGGTAATTCATATGATGATCAAATGATTATGAATAGTGTTATGATGGGACATATGTCCAAAAATGTTGTGTAATCAAGCACACTTTCTGCATTTTAATGTGCTATTTAAGTGTCACAGTGGGGGAGTCCCAGTTAAGAACCCCAGATTGCAGTAATCTGCTGCATCTTCCATAATTTAGCACTCAGAAATGGCCTGCAAGATGTTAAATTGCACTGCAAATTCTATAGTAGGTGCTAAAACAGCACAGACAAGTGTGTAAATAAAAGCTATCAGTGTGCATAATTCACTCATATTTAATTCCCTTCTGAATTTATTCCACTGTCTTTACCCTCAGAGGAGCCGTATGTGGCTCCTCTAGAGCTTAATCATTCCTCGCACATACTCGTCATTCTCCAAATACCAATCATTTGTGTTTCTGCTCATCCTTTCTTTCACACTGCATTGTCCTCTTTCTAATCTTGTGGGGTTATTTCTGGTTCTTTGGGCTGGTGTTACTATTTCATATGCTCTTATGCTGCTGCCATTGACCTCAAGCTAGGATTCTCTCTCTCACTCTTAGATGGAGGTGAGTGTATGATATGGCATCAAATGGAGGATTCTGTCTGTCTAACAATGTGTTCTTTCATCTTGTGTTTGCAGTGCTCTGACTGCAAGTCTGATTTGGGAGGCTCACAAGCAGGAGCAGAAGTCAGAATACGAAACCAACAGCTCTATTGTAACTCCTGCTATATGCGACTCAAAAGTAGGCCAGACATCTCTGCAATATGTGCAATATAGTTCACCAAGTGATTTCTGATCTTCTTTATGACTATATTTTTCTCTTTCCAGCTGGGCAGCCCACATCCATGTGATCTCGCTGTACTGCAGCAGATTGAGGAGGAACCAATCACAGACTAGGAAGTGTAAACATTAAGAGTGTGTTGATGTGATGAACATTGAGTGATTCAGCCAGCATTGATTATTCAATGAGCTTCTATTCTTCCTTTTTTACTTATGAGAGGGTGAGATTCCTAAGGTTATGTTTATTTGAAAGTATTAGTAATTGTTTGTACAAAAGGGATGTGCATGTACCTGAATATGAACCTGCATTTGAAAAGATAAATCATACACTTTCTTTTTCATCATAGCTGATTGAAAGATTCTGATGATTTCTGGCTGGTTAACTGATATTTGTATGGTCCTAAAAGTGTTTATAGTAATTAATAGAAATATGCTATTTTATTGTTATTGCTTATCTAGGTTTCTCCTGCAGTATGTGCTATATAAGGGTTTGCTGACTAAAATATCCTGTTAATATTCCACTTCATTTGTGTGCCTTTTTGTGTTCTGATGGGGAAAGATAATTAAGGATAAATGCATTAAGAATTTATTTAAAATGGCATGGTTAGTAAGCAGCACTCATGAGTTATATACTGTTAGCATCTATTTTATGCATCTGAGCAATTTCTCTGCAAGGGGGGGAAAATGGATCTAGAACAAAAGCAGCGTACTCAGTAATAATTGTAAATAAAATTACCAAACTATGTCTTACCTGGGTGTGATTTACTTGACTTGTCTCTTATTAATCAGATTTCTACACCTAAGACTAGGCTGAATTCACCATTACTGTCTCCAAGTAACATTGAGTCATCTTTCATAGTGTTCATAACCTCATCACAGTTCCAGTGGTTCATGTATTTTTATCACAGTACTACACTGCATTTCCCATGATACTATGTTTTCAACGAGTGTGTATTTTTGTTGCAGTTGCCTAATGACATTACAATTGCACACTGCTAACATCTTTTGGGAATTTACTGCTGGTCCTCTGAAAGTGAATCAGATGTATCAGGGCCTCAAGAGCATTACGATGATAATTTATGCAGCCAGAAGAGTTTTCTGGTTTTCTTGCTTCTAAAGGAGAGCATCGGCTGGTTCTCATATCAGTGTAGTATTGCTAGATAACTAGCAAGTAAATACTTATCAGTATAACCATTGTAAATATTTAATAAGATTCAGATTGCCCTAAGTTTCTCTCTGTCTCCCAATGTGTATTTTGCTGTCTTTTTTTACCCTGTAGGGAACATTAGGCTACAATTGCACTTATCAGTTTGACAGTTTGATCACCTGAGGCTGAAAAGTGAGTGAATTTTTTTTCTAGATATGGAACATTTAGATGGAATTTCCTTCCAGCAGTTTTCCACTCAGATTTGGATCTTTATGGCTTTATCTACAAGCAATATCCTTCTGTATCATCCAGAAAATGTAAAACTCTAGTTGGCTACTTAGCCTTCTTAGCTACTTATTTATTAACTATACTTTATCTCTTATTTATATTTGCTTAATAAACCTGCATATTTCTTGGGATTAATTTAAATTTCCATTAATACCAACTTTACTACCTTTATGGACACACTGAAGCTCGAGTCGCCATTGGCTAGTACATTTTTTATTTTACTCACCAGACTTTTTAAATGGAATGCAAGAACAATGCAAATGAAAAAAAAAATCGACATAAATATAAAATATAGTTATAAAATATAAATTTCAAACACTATTAAAGTTAAGTAAACAGTCTGTAATAAAATAAGAGCAAATAATCAAACTACACGCAATAGCACATAACAGAAGAGAAAGATGCAAATGAAATAAACTACTTTTCAGGTAGATCTAACAGGACAGATTAGGTACAGAAATTGTATAAACTAATCAAATGTAAAATAACACTGCATAGTCTTCAATGTATTAAATATAGATGAATCCTTATTAAAGTTACAAAAGTTATTTAGTCAAGAGCAGTGAGTTATTTTTCTGTCCTTTGTTTGGTTAACGTTAAAAACACAAGACAGCAGCAGGAATATTAGGCTGCTGTCACTCACGGATCATACTGATACTGCACATGCGTTTTATTTCTTATTTTTTATTACACACGCGAGAGCTGAAATCTTTTTTACGCACATGAGCAAACACAATAAGGGACGGGGACCAAACCGTGTTAACAAATGC
The DNA here is from genome assembly GCA_039654765.1 of Mylopharyngodon piceus. Classification (NCBI taxonomy): domain Eukaryota; kingdom Metazoa; phylum Chordata; class Actinopteri; order Cypriniformes; family Xenocyprididae; genus Mylopharyngodon; species Mylopharyngodon piceus. Next base: position 11,397,653 of record CM077441.1, on the reverse strand, counting down.
TATTGGCTGCTGGCCTTATCTTAAACTCTTATTTTGATTGGCTGCTTGTATTACGTTAATGATGTCCTCCTGTTATGAGTGGTTGTTGTTGGCCCTCTCCGAACGAATTTAAGACACTCAAAACGGGCTGCGTTGGGAATGGGATTAAAGTTTTCTTTCTAAATTCATAGGTCCGAGTAGCAGTAAGATTATTTGTGTACTACAAAAAATAATAATAATAATAATTTCTTTGTGCACTAATATGGAAGCCCTAAGAGGCCATGCATTATTATTAAAATGCTGTAAGGGAAACGTTTTCTTTTTGAGTTCATATATGTCTTAATAGCTGTAAGATTCTTTGTGTATTGGAGCAGCAGGTTTCCATTAAAGGGTTAGTTCACCCAAAAATGAAAATTCTGTTATTAATTAGCCTAGCCATTTTCACACTTCCGGGTTTCGTGTTTCTGGCGCTCAGCATCGCAGGGTAAATTTACTTCCGGCGACGTCTAAACGTAAGTGTTGTTGTAAGAGACAATATTTAATATATTTTTGCGTTCCCATTTGTTCAAATAGCAAAAGGAATAACTCCACAATAGTGTTTTCACAACTTTCAAAAGAGGAAGAAAATAGAGAGAGATTGATAACGGCAGTCAGAAGAGAGAAATATGTCAATTTGACCGTCACTCCCACAGCTGCTGTATTACAAACACCCTCACAGCAGCGTTAACTAGTTTTTTGTAACTTGATGCAAAGCTAATATAATACAAAGAATAATGTTATAAATGTACATAAAAAAAATTAAAAAATGAAAATATAAAAAACTTTGCAGGATTTACGATGCTGATGACCGTTAAAACGCGTCATCACAGTCTGTAAAAAAAAGACTAATTACTCACCCTCATGTTGCTCCACACCTGTAAGACCTTCGTTCATCTTCGGAACACAAATAAGGATATTTTTTTATGAAATCCATGAGCCTTCTGACCTCTGATAGGCTGCGAGAAGCCGATGCATCTCGAACAAGCTTGGTGTGTTTGTCGGTGCGTTCCAAACGGGATATATCGCCCTCCGAAGGGCACTTCGAGGTGAAAACAATCATGGCCACCATATTGAAGGGTCACAGGTCATGATTAAGGCATAGGAATGAGCCCTTCCGAATGGAACGCAGGGATCGTTTGGCGCTGCCGCACTAGTGTTGCTGTGAAAGATGAGAAGTATACAGTAACATAAGACCTGGCTCTGTGCTGGCTCTCTAGCCCGCGGAAAGGCAAACCGGTTCTTAGAAGGCTCGTTTGTTGAACCAACTCCGAACTGGCAATAGCACTAGCTCTGAACTAGCACCCGGTTCGTGCTGGTGGAAAAGGGGTATGTGTGTACAGTGTCAACTGCATAGGAGACTGACTGGGAAGAGAAGAAATTGTTGAAGTGTTAACCCTTTAAGGCAAACATGCTTAGTTTCATAAATGTATCATGCTCGGGAGGCTAACAGCAAATTATAAACGGTCAGCTATTTCAAATGAAAGATGAAGGTTGATATTAATGTTGTACACAAGAGGGAGCCAGGCTGTATAATTGATTTCAATAATTTTCTAACTTCATATCTTCTCACCAAAACTTTGTCCTCCAAAGATACTTAAGTATGCATAGAAGCAGAGACTGTTTCTGATTTCCCTCCCACATCGTGTTGTTTCTAATTGAAGCGCAGTCAGCTCCAGGAGGCGCTGTTAGCCCAAATGAACAGTTAATTGACCTGTGGAACATGCATAAACAGATCTTTGAAATTCAGTTAAAGAGGTGCTACAGATGTCCGATCTCATTGTCTGAGTGTCTTTAGTTTGCTGGGTAGAAGGTTTCCTCCACCCCCAAGCTCTCCCACCTGCTATCTGGACTGATGCTAATTTTAGTCTGCATTATTGATGTCAGCCATGTCTAGTTGCCATGGTTTTAGTTTCTCACTGAACATCACCTGCAAGGAACTACACTACTGTAATCTTTTGCTAGGTAACATTTACAAACTAAAGGAATAATCATTCATACCTGTACTGCTCTAAAGACATTCATATCTAAAAATGCTAATTTTATTGTTAGGTTAATGTAAGAAATTTACTTTTTATTCATGTTTTTATTCCTATATATTAAGTTTTTTTCCTTAATATGCTGTGTTTAATGCAGTGTTATTTATATATTATTTAAAGTATTTATTAATAATACTAAGCTTTCATTTGGCAATCTTTTCAGTAATTTGATGTGCTTTTTATTCGTTTGTTCAAATTTTTGTTTCATTTTATTTTGTTTCATATTTCAATATAGCTTTTTTTTTGTTTTTTTGTTTTTTCAGTTTTAGTTTTATTAATTTTAGTACTTCAACTACTTTTACTTTTTAGTTAGTTGCCAAAGCACCATAACTTTTAAGTGTTACACATAGGCGGAGTTTGCCCAGACCAGAGACATTTATTATGTTGTGGGAGCTATGAATAAAATAAAAATAAATGATAGAATTCACATTTTCTCATTTTATTTGTCTTATCCTATTATTTTAGTGAGTAGAATGAGTAAATTAGGGCTAAATCATTTTTAAATACTATACTAAAAAACCAAGAAACCCGATCTCTCCCAAGTCCCAACTCGGAAAAGAGGCGGCTTCCTCTGCATTAGGTAAGTTAGGCCTAAGATGTTTTTTACACTCTGTGTATAGTAGTCGTTTATTATACATTTTAAATGTTGAAGATAAGATACATATCTTTTATTAAATGTAGAGTATGTTAGATATATAGCCACCATAGACATTTAGAGGGACTCCCCAAAGTCTCCCCCCGCACGTAGCTATGCCGGTAAGTGACTCCCCAAGCGCAAATGTGAAACTCCGCCTATGGTTTTACATATAATTTTTATATTTTATTTCATTTTAGCTTTATTTCAATTAACAAAACTATTTATAATAGTTTTAGTTTCAGTAAATAAATAAATAAAAAACACTGGTTTGATGCCACAGCATATAGTCACTAAAGAAGTCCTTTACCTGAAGATCTACAGTCATTAGTCACATGGTATTTATTTACAGCTCAGGCGAAAGAAAAAAAATCAAAAGTATTGGTCTAGTAGCATTTAAGTTGACCAGTGCTCTATTCAAGAATCATATTACCCGTAACTAATTAGCCCAGCAAATTAGTAGCCTATACATTGTAATAATAAAGAGAGCTTGAAGGGCTTTAAGTCGGCATGAATTGGAAGTTGCGATAGTTTTTTCTTCCCAGTTGTGATGCATATCCGATACACTAATACACTTTTTTTAACATGATGTCAAACTTGTATGCTATCTTATCACTGCTTTTTTTCAAATTTAATGTGTTTTTGGTTTACTACTTTTACTACTTATCAGTGATTTTTTTATTTCTCAACAAGCTTATCTTTTGTCACGATAAGCAGAAGCTTCTTGTGGCGCTTTGAAAAGGATTGTTCTAGGACCTTTTGATGAAGTGAAAGAAAATCAAGTTAGATCCTGATGTGTCCCGGACTGTAGCTCTAAGCAATACCTTGGGTCGATTAGGGATAAAGAATGTTCTCGTTTTGTTCTAGCGCTGTGGAGGCAAATGTGCAATTGCTTTTTTTATGCAGCTCACATTTAGTTTTACAACACTGTGAGTTTCCTGAAAGTTTTCAATTAATGCAGAGGTCTGTTTGGATATTATAGTGGTCCTGTTTTGGTAAATTGCACAGGTAGTTGAGTTTTATCCCCCTTTTCTAGTGTTTTGTCATGGCTTGACAAATAATAATAATCAGCCTTTCTGTGCAGGAGGCTTCTGTTGTTTCGTGGAGGTGGGTAATATGCTTATTGACTAAAGTGGCCATTAAACTAGCACTTAGTAACCTGGCAGTGACACACAGCACAACTCTCAATCATAGTTTTCAGATGCCGCATCGTTTCTCCTCCGCACTTTAGAGCCAAACATACACATGAGGAGTGAGTGGCTACCTGCCTCAAGTGGATGAGGGAAGGATTCTTGCAGGTGTGAGAATCAAAGGGATTTTTTTAAAGAGGGGCACAGCACCCACTCTTCAGTCAAATGGAGATTTGGTGTGGGGGTAGAAAGTGTTTCATTTTTTATGTCAGGACCTAAGCCGAGTGCTATCACTGCAGGCACTGATTTCTAATTTCCCTTGATGGCATACTTCAAAGATCCAATCTATACTAGTCTTCTATCTTACTGTACTGCTCTGTCTAACGCTTGGCCTCCAATGAAATGTGCTGGCCCTTCATTTTCAGTGACATGGAAAATGTTTCACTGCTCATGAATGCTAAGGTGGCCACAGCTGGAGGAAGCAGATATGCTTGAAGTTATTATGCCAAGACGATGTTTTTTAGCCTGCTGTGATTTCAGCTGCCATTGTGCTGAGCTGGGCATGGAGGTGAATATTAAGTCACAAGATATTCTTCATTTTCCCCGCTAAATGATTTTGATGATCTCAAGAGATCAAGTATGGTGTGAAGTTTATGGTGTATTGGCAAATTACAGCTTCAGGCAGATTTTCGTATATACACAATCACACTTTTAAAATTCTAAAAGGGCACATGTGCACTTTATTAATCTAATTATGTTTTTAGTCTTATAGATTCATACTTAAAGATCATACTTTAAGACACTTCCCCCACGGTTTCACAGACAAGGCTTAAGCCTAGTCCCAGACTAAAATGCATGTTTGAGCTGTTTTAACTGAAAGCAACTTGCACTGACATATCTTAAAACATGTCAGTGCCATTGTTTTGTCTCAAGATGCCCATCAGTGAGGTTTTTTTTCTAAGGCACATTTATAAAAGCCACTTAAATGCCCAAATTGAACTAAAGCCTAATTCTGGTTTACAGTTTTTTTTTATTTGCTTTGGTACTATTTTCACATCTAAGGTGTACATTTTCAAAACTCTTAGTACAAAAATCCAAACTGATCACACTTGTAACACAGCTAGTCATTGTTTCAAAACTTGATCTCATGCTTTCATTCTAGTTGTACATATTTTCATTCTACATAATCACTGTTTCAAAACACAAGATCATTGTGATATTCAATGAGAACATTTGGTTTAATCACCAAAACACAACAGTATGTTCTTCTTTCAGTTTAGTACTTTTAACATTCAGTTCATTCAGTAGCAAACAATGCAAGACACATGTTTCAAATCGCCCTTGATGCTGAAATAATTAGTTAAACAGGCTACAGATGCCACATTAGAAAATACACTTACATTACCTAAATTACATAATTGGCATACAGTAATGTTTGTAATAGTATTTATTCAGTGTGTTATTAAAAGGTGTGATGAAGTTATGAAATGGCCATGAGGTTTTGTGCGAGGAGAGAGTTTGCTGCCAATACAGTAAATGTTCTCACTGTACCATATGACTGAATTTATACTGTAGTTGATCTTTACAGATGAAGGGTGAGTTACAGCAATGTGGCAGTCTCTACCATGGTAATCTGTTTACAGTATCACATAGCATACATTCTGTAATGTAAAATGCTGCATTTGATGCTATCTGACTCTCTTCTTCTGATGTATATCTGATCAATCTGATGTTATAAAGTCTAAAATTGACTGTTTCCCTGTTTTCCCTTGTACTCCTTCCTGCTCTGTTCACAAATTGCAAATCTCTCTGACACACACACACACACACACACACACAATGTTGGGTTTCCATGTTTTATGGGGACATTCCATAGAAATAATGGTTTTTATACTGTACAAACTGTATATTTTATCCCCTACCCCTAAACCTACCCATCACAGAAAACTTTCTGATATTTTAGATTTTCAAAAAAAATGTATGTCTTTTTCCTCATGGGGACCAAAAAAATTTCCCCACAAGGTCAGAATTTACTGGATTTACTGTTCTTGTGGGGACATTTGGTCCCCATAACGTAGGGAATACCATGACCACACACACACACACACACACACTTTGAACATAGTGGTTAGAATCTAAGATAAATCACTTATAATGTAAAATAAAAATTAATTACTTATGATTATCCGTATCGGCAATTGCAAACAAAGTAGAAACTATATCTATACAGTCTGTATCTATAGAAATCACCAAATGATTCATTCATTAACCATTAAGATCATTTGGATTAAATAACAGACAAATGTATTAAACTGAACAAAAAGAGATGCAAATCAAAAGTTTGATAGTAATAGCATTACGAAAGGCAGTTACTATGAATGAAACATTTATATAGATGAAACACTTATTTTGCGTAGTGAAAAGGATACTTTGTGATTTTGTGTGTTGTACTAACACAATTGAAAACATGCTGAAATGTTTGAAAAAAGTGCACTTTTGATGATCTGTTGTGATATTAGTACTAAGAGTTTTGAAAATTTACCAATTGCTTGTGAAAATTGCACCAAAGCAATTAAAAAAAACTGTAATCATCCTGTCTGTGAAACCAGGCCTTCTTATCACATCTTTTAGTGTATCACCCATATATCTGTGATTATGTGTCATTTCTGGACTCCTCATATCATAGCTGTGCTTATAAAAAAGAACATCCTCATATTCCAGTGTCACCACATGCTATTTTCATCCACAATTTCTTGAAATTAATGAGAAATCATTTTAAAATATTCTTCTACATGCATTAGGCTCACCAGATTGCCATTTGAAATGCATATAACACTGAAATGATGGAATGTCCCTCTTTTAAAATATAGTGATACTTGGAAAGCCTTAAGAATTTGTTTTTTGAATTTGTTAACAAAAATGACTTACAGAATGTTTTGGATTAAGTAATACTAACAGTTAGTTCTGGACTTCAAATCTGACAAAAGCACAAAGTCCACACCAAAGTAATTAATCTCTTCAGCAGAAAACACTTGCCTGAAACACCTCATTTGCATATTTTTGTAGGCCAAACCTGAAGTTAGCATCACCCTGGTTTTTCCGTGATGACGTTTAATGCTACAACCTCTGTAGTCCTATTTAGCCACTTGTTAGCAACCACCTTTTTCAAGACGTGTAAAAAAAAATCAAAAGAGGGTATTACTTATGTTTTATTTTACAACATATAATACATATCTTGAGCTTGTGCATTTAACCAAAAACATGTTCAAAAAAGCCCAGTGACTTCAGGATGACCGGAAGTGTTAAAAATGCTAACTTCCAGGTTTTGGACAACAAAAATATATCATCCCTGCAGCACCCTATTATATCCGTGACTTATTCAAGTCACCATGTTACACATTTAATGCCCGCCTATTGTTTTGATCCACACTCAAAGAACAGTTGGGTCAGTGAATTCGCTATGTCGCTATTCGCTGCAAGGGCAAAAAAGCATTGTATGGACATCCAAAACAGACACCGTATTTACCATATAGGTATAATGCTGTTTACAGCTGCTCGTGAAGCCTCATGAGATGAATATCTGATTATGGTAAGGGGTATTACATTTCTGACACACACTTTAAGCAGTTGACCAATCACAACAGCTTGGGCCATCTGACCAATCAGAGCAGACTGGGCTTTTCAGAAAGCCGGGCTTTAAAGAGACAGGAACTAAAACAGAGTGTTTCATGAAAAGCGGTACTGCAGCAATGTGAAGTATGAGAAGAATATAGTCTTTTTTTTACTTTAATTTATGTAAATGTATTCTAGCAGACCCCAAAAATAACATTATGTACTTAATTAGCATTAAATGGCTACTTTAAGTTAAAATTACAGTAACTAGCATGTAAACTGTGGATTAATAACTTAATTCATTTTATGGAAAAAACAAATGAGATTTTTACTTCCGGAATCCAACTGTTGTTCCCTGTTACCTTAGAAGATAATTTTGGCTCAAACTTTTGTTCAAAAAATAGGATTGTTTAAAAAAGAAATACAAGTACTTACCCTGCTGAAAAATCCAGCATTGCTGTTCACCAGCATAATTTGCATGGGAAGCAGGATTTGGTGGATCGGCCACACCAGCTCAATTTTGTTTGAGAAAAGCATAACTATGCTGGTCCACTAGCTAGACTATCCCTTTACCAGCTCATACTAACCTGGACCAACATGAAATTCATGCTGGTTTATGCTGGATTTTTCAGCAGGGTATGGAATGATTATATGAATGAGTTTATAAAAGAAGAAATGTGATTTTTTTTTTATTAGACCTATATGAATTATTCTCTACAAAAGTTCATTTGTTCTCTATAGTTTTCTTAATCGTTTGTGTAGGTGAATACATTTCTAGCTCTGCGTTGACATAATTCATGTGGGTGGCATTTGCTCTATTATGTAAACAGTACTTTGCAGATCATGTTCCTTTCTGTATGCTTGTGTGTATCATGGGAGAGTTACCATATGTGACGTTAGTTCTGCTGGACTTTACTCCGATAAGGCTACTAAGAGATTGTGTCACACTAACGCTAATGCTATGTACTTGTGTGTACATTTTGTGGCGACGTACCTGTATATTTTCAAAACGGGCTGATAATTGTGTATTTTGTTCCTGTGCTCAATCCTGCATTTTAAAAACAGAATCAATTGGACTTAAGATACTGTGTTGACAATCATACATTAAACAAGGCAAAGCAAATAAATATCATTAATCATTTAGAATGAAGATAATAAAAGTGCAGTTTAGCACCACAGAGAACCAGTGGTCCATGACTTTAACTAGACAGATGTTAACAGCTTTGTGAGAAGGGCAATGTAGTGGTGCATGGCCTCGAATCAGATGTTTTTGGCATTGTGCCTGAATGACATCTAATATGAAGCAAGGGAGAGCAAGGACAAATGTAAGCTATAAGGAGAGCCTTATTCCATAAATTAACAAGTCAATCTAAGCTGAAGCAATACTACAACATGGTCCCAGTGACAAATGCAAGCACTTACAGATGGGTTGAGCAACCCAAGGCCAAACCTGCATTTTTATGACTAGAATGAACCATATGGCCTCTAAACTTCATGAGATGCCAGTTTGAGAGTTTTGGTTCAGATTGTGGAGTACATGTGAGCTTTTGTATTATTTAATCATAATGTGTGGGAGATTATTCGATTTACTTACATCAGTACATATTAAACCAATACATTACATTGACATAATACAAGTTTGGTGTTTGAACAACGTCCCAACTGCTGCATTGTTTATATGATGGATGTGGCAGCTGGTAACTGAATCACTTTGATTGTGTTTGAGAAACTCAATACATACATTGGAAGGTTTATTTTTATCCAAGCTTTAAGTAGTGACCTCAGATCTTCTAAAGATGGCAGTATGTTGATCAAGTGTCCTCTGGGGTTGGTGACGCAGCTGTTGTCATAGAAACAAATGCCGGGGCTTAGAATGGAGGTGAGCCAAGGTATTATTTGTAACTGGATTAAAAGACAGAGGCTTCCCGTGCTCCGTAAACCGTTGTGGAATTACGGAAACAATTAAAGCCCATAATCATAACTCAAAGTGTGGTTTGAGGCTGTATTATTCTTCTTTGCAGTGTTTTACACTTTTTTTGTTTTGTTTTTTTTTTGTTCAACTTTTAAGGACGCTCATGTTCTTACACCTCTGATTAGAACAGGGAATGCATGAATACTGATTTGCCCAATGGATTTAAATGTATGAATTTTACATAGTTTCCTTGTATTTGAACACTGCGGCAGCTGCAAGCTGGCAAGACGGGCAACAGAGCGGCACAAATCCTCCTCCTCAGGTGGTTCATCCTTATTCACTGCTGTGAATATGTCAAGCTACTTTTAATCACCTGAATGCTACATACCGTTTGTGCTACAAGAACCATGTCTTATGGTAAATGGGCTTATTTAGACCATATATAATAGTTTTCCCTTCCTTAAGATGTTAACAGTTTTATGACATAAAAATGCTTTTATTTCTTGCAATAACACTTGTGGTCAGACTTGCTTATTAAACACAAATTAGTTTTTGAGTATTAGTTAGAACCTCCCAGGTGTTTTACTGTACATTTATATAATATACACCATAAAAATAAAAACGAATACTGCAAATTAGCTTCCACAGTGCTTGAAATTAACCACCATGCACTGTTCGAGGTCTCAGAGACCCCAGGGAAATTTTAATACCCTAAAAAAGGTATATATACTTAACATTTAAGTAATGGGTTGATATCTAATGATGTTCCCTAGATCAGATGTGTAAAGAGTACCTGAAAACCCTACTTGAGTAAAAGCACAGATACCTTACAGCGAAAATGACCGACTGTAGCCGGGTGCTTAGGCTGAAACCAGCATGTCCAGTACAAGCAGGCTTTGACTATTTAAATACACCCGTAAGACCTTCGTTCATCTTCGGAACACAAATTAATATATTTTTGATGAAATCCGATGGCTCAGTGAGGCCTCCATTGCCAGCAATGCCACCGAACTTCTCAAGATCCAGAAAGGTACTCAAAACATATTTAAAACAGTTCATGTGAGTTCAGTGGTTCAACCTTAAAATTATAAAGCGACGAGAATACTTTTTGTGTGCCAAAAAAACAAAATAACGACTTTTCAACATTATCTAGTGATGGCCGATTTCAAAACACTGCTTCGAAACTTTTGTTTCGAATCAGCGGTTCGGAGCAACAAAGGTGATTTCAGCAGTTTGGCAGTTTGACACGCGATCTGAATCAAAACAAAAGATTTGAAGCAGCGTTTTAAAAATCTGCCATCACTAGATATTGTTGAAAAGTCGTTATTTTGTTTTTTGGTGCACAAAAAGTATTCTCGTCGCTTTATAACATTAAGGTTGAACCACTGTAGTCACATGAACTGTTTTAAATATGTTTTGAGTACCTTTCTGGATCTTGAGAAGAAACTATCTTAATTTGTGTTCCGAAGATGAACGAAGGTCTTACGGTTGTATTTAAATAGTCAAAGCCTGCTTGTACTGGACATGCTGGTTTCAGCCTAAGCACCGGCTGCAGTCATGATCTCATCTCCTAAATCAAACACCTGTGATTCAGCAACTACCTGCTAATGCACTCGCATTCATGGCAAAACACACAAGATGTAGTAACTTCATTGCCCTTAGATAGTGATATCGCTTCTTTATAGCAGAAATAAACTGCTGCAGAAAAAGTTAGGTGTCATGCAAAATGTAATGTGTAATTGCATTACTCATCACAAATGTATTGGAGTAAAAATTTACTTGTTCAAAAATTTGGTCAAGTAGAGAGTAAAAGTTGCTTAGTAAAACTAAAGACTTAAAGGGATAGTTCACCCAAAAATGAAAATTCTGTCATCATTTACTCACTCTCAAGTTGTTTCCAACCTGTATAAATTTATTTGTTCTGCTGAACACAAAGGAAAATATTTTGAAGAATGTTTGTAAACAAACAGTTGTGGGGCACCATTGACTTCCATTGTATGGAAAAAAAAAAATTTGGTTTGGAACTACTATTGGTTAGTTTCATGTTAAAAGTGTGTTTGTTTTCCACCAGGTGACAGAAATCCTCCACTAAAGCATGGCACATTTTATCTCTATGAATGATATTGTAGATCTTCTTTAAAGTTAATTTTACTGCAAAAATGTAGAGTTTAAAAAAATAATAGTGTTTAAAACATTACATGTGTCTAAAAAAAAAAAATATTTTACCCACATATTGCCAACCTAGACAATTACAGTAATATAAAGTTTGTCTATATTCTTAATGAATATTATAAAATGATTAGAAATTAATTCAATATTCATGGATTGACTTGATAGGTAGTGTAGAACCTACTGTTGTTCATGCCCTAGTATACAAACAATATATTAAATTAAAAAAGATTTTAAATTAAACCCACATTGGAAATTAATATTGAAATCAAAGCAAACTCCTAGCAATGTCCCTTGTATTCTTCCTGCCTCTCCACGCTCCAACGCTCATCTCTGCATCACCTGTAAGTGAAGAAACAGTCAGTTGTACTCAACGGGATCCTTCCTCCTCTTACCAATGAGGTGTGTGCTTTCCACGATCCTCTGCTCAGCAACCATGATCTCTGTAGCGATCTTGTACAGGTATTTAATTAATTTATGGGTGAAATATATGAATATAATAAATTATAAAGCTTTATGATTAATTATAATACATATACCGACCCAAGAGGGAATTATACATATATTGTGAATTAATTACAACGAATTATAATCAATTACATATATGATTAGTTCTGGTTTAATAATTATTTAGAGAAACTATTAGTTTGTCCAGCAAACCGTTAGTTCCTCATAGACTATTATAAAAAGGAAGGTTTTTCTCTGGCCACGAGAAAGACTTCCTATTCTAGCATCAATGCGTAAAGCAAGGATACTGGATCGAAACGTTAAAGTGACCTGGGTTTTGTTGAATGAGCAGCAGAAACAATCAAGCATGAATATAATGTATTTAATATATGAAACTACGGATATAGAGGTTATACGGCTACATATATACAAATAATACACATTAAAGAAAACGAAAGTAAAGTCAGGAAAACAGAGGTGATCAAAGAAATGGCAAATTACGAACAGTTAAAACCTTTGAGAGCCAGCAAGGAAACTCAGCTTATACATCGAGCTTAAAACGCTTCGAAAAGAATAATTCTATACTTGTATAGGTTCAGGTGCTGTGGTTGTTTCGTGTTTCTGTAGGAGTTTCGGTTCGTGCGGCTGGATGCGATTGGTCCTTTTCCGAGGAAGTGTTCTTCGGCGGGATTTTCGAACAAGGTTTTAACTTAAGAGTAAAATAACCGGAAAATAAAGAAGAAAGGGTCCGTCTCCTAGGCGATGAAGAGTGAAGACTTCGGGAGACGGATGAAGAAGGCTTGACAAAAGATAACTTGCCAAAAGATGGTCATCCCGAAGAGAGGAGCGCGGTCGCCGAGACGTCCGGGAGAGACGTGCGTGAAATGGCGAGGGACAATTGAGAGACAATCGAGAGACAAAGCAAACTGTTTGTGCTTGTCTTTTATGGACAAACAAGCCAACACGCCTCCTTGGTTGAAACAACCAATGGTCAGGGTGCACTGTTTGGCGGGCAAAACTTCTTTGTCTCCATTTATGACCTAATTTGCATGGTTTATGAAGTGTCAGATAGGAGTGTATTTTCTTCACAGTATCATTAAAAATAGAACAGTGCATTTTGCAGTTATGTGACATACCTCAGTGAATGAGACGTGGAAAGAGCTTTAAAACGAGACCAAACTTGCCAGATGGCAAGGACATAAAAGGGGAGATACAGTTTATACATGAATTTTATCGTTTAGAATAAAACTAATACAACTACAGTCATAGCTAAGCTTATATACTAGGGATGCATACATGCACCTTGTAATACAACGACGGGTACACTTTGGCACAGTTATATTTGGAGGCTAAATGTACATTCACAATCTCCATGCGTGTTTGTGAGTGTCTGTATGTGTGTGTGTATTGGGGTTGTGGTCAGTGTCTGTGAACACATGGCCCTTAGCCCCACCAGGGTGACTCTTTGAAGTCCCTAGAGCTGGTAAGACTTTCTTCTGTTTTCCTTCCATGGGGTAACAAAAGTGCCAATGAGGCAATCGGTCCCGGACTTGCCGGAGCCGATTCGTGATTTACACAAACAGTTCAGGAGGCTAAAAGCATTCTGAAGATTCTAAAGTTGGGCTGGCAGGATCCGATTTTGACCAGACGCTACATCTCTGTCACCATCTGCAAAACAGTAAATACTATCTTCATTCATCTGCCATTACCCTCGACATGCCAATAGACTGTTTACTGACCTGTTGTGCTCAACCCATCATAAAGCTCTTGTTTGATTTCACTATAACTTCTTGTTTGAGTCTGGTATATCCTAACAGATCCTGGTATATCTTGAAAATGTTGATGAAAAGTATACTGCTTGACTGGAGAGAGTTCAGAGAGGAATTGGTTCTGTACTGCTGTGAGGAGAAATTAGATCAATCAATGAGAAACATATACTGGGCGCATTATACGTTTCTCACTGTTTGCTCTGATTTCTCCTCACAGAAGTACAGAACTGATTCCTCTCTGAACTCTCTCCAGTCAAGCAGTATGCTTTTTCAACTTTTCATCAACATTTTCATAACCTTCTCCCTCAGTCATGCGATTCATCCCAGACAGAAAATTTGCTTTTAAAAAACGTTATTATCCAGTCATTGTAAGAATGAATGTGTCATTTTCCCTTGGCTTCTGCTCTAATCTGTAGATAATCTTTGTCTGAAGCCTAGCTATCCAATTTCAAATCTCTTTATGTAGCATTTGAGTAATTACGACAAATAACCCTGTAATCTAAAAGTTTATTCGCCATTTGCAGATCCATGAATGTGATAAATTGCAAACAGCAGACTTATTTTTGAAGTTTTATACAAAGTTTTCATGAATAGACATACTGTATGAAACAGTGCTGTCTTCAAGACAAAGTAAACAGAAATACATTAACTGTTTGAAATAATATTTAAATACTAGTTATAGTATAGTTATAGTAATGAAATGTACAGCCTTTGGATATAATAAGAATGCTTTAATTTTACAATATTTGGAGATTTACTGAGACATGTAGAAAACATTTTTGAAGAGTAGCTTGCTGGTTCTCAGGATAATTCAGCTGTTATCGTCTTCTTGCGTCTTTGACTGAAGGGCTTGAGGAAATCGAGCAGTAGCTACACCAGAGGAAGACCCCCGGGAGGGAATGACGCCAACTCTTTGCACAGCTTCGCTTGTTTGTTTTGGAAGAATTCTCATTATCTCCAAATGGACTCTCAAATGTCAAATGTCAAGACTGTCAAATAGTTATTAACCTTTATTTTTGTTTTTAAGTGATATTACATTGTGCTGATACACACTGTTTAGACTGGCATGTTGACTGGAGGTACAAATGAAGTTGAAGGATTACTTAAATCTTGTGAATAATTAGTTTATCGCTGCTGTTCTTATTATTGGAATTAATACCTTACTATTTATTAATACTTTGATCAGACTTTTAGATTGTACAAAGGATTTCTATTTCAAATAAATAGTATTCTTTTGAACTTTCTATTCATCAAAAAACTGTTTTCAACAGTAATAAATGTTTCTTGAGTACCAAATCAGCATATAAGGATGATTTCTGAAGGATCATGTGACACTGAAGACTGGAGTAATGATGCTGACAATTCAGCTTTGACATCACAGGAATTACATTTTAAATTGATTAAATTAGAAAACGGGTATTTTTAAATTGTAATATTTTGCAAAATTACTGTTTTTACTGTATTTTTGACCAAATACATCTTACCCTAAATTTTTGAACAGTAATATAAATGTATAATTCATACTGTATAATTCTGTTTCATTTAAACTTAAGTCAAACAGCATAATGAATTTGAACTATTAAGGCTGGTTGCTTGTAGTCTGTTCAGGTTCCCTGAAACCCTTTAACTACAAATGCTCTTTAATAAAATCAACAAATTACACTAATCAACATTAAAAGACTTAATTTTCCTTTAGAAAGGAATCTACAGTGACCCATTCATCTTTAGAGGATCTGTACGTATGTTTGTATGTATAAGCGTCTCTTAGTTACTGAAAGGCCCACACCAATAATAGAATTTATTTAGTTGCATCCTTTTCTGATGATGAAAGCTAGAGGCAGGTAGACGTTTGAGGGATGAATCAGACAGCTGCAGTGGAAGAGTCTTTTGATTACACAGTGCTTGATGAATTTCATGGTTATTGTTTGTTCTCATAAAATCGACTTGCATTTGCTTTACTCTGAATTGTTTCATACTGTTTTATGAGTCTGAATCACACCACTGCTGATGCCGTAAATTACTTTTTGTACCTAGTATTGCTGTATAAGATCCATCAAAATTACATCTGAGGAGTACCCGTAATAGAATCTAAAACTTTTTTTTTTTTTTTTCAAAGGAAAGATAAAAAATAAGCCATGGCAGATCTGAACCAATCCCAGCATTAAAATCCACAGCTGTGAAAGCCTAATTGATTTGTATTATGTTTTGTTGTATTTGCTGTTCTCAAAATTTTGGGTGGCAGATTTAAATTTGCGCACTTCTGGGGGGTCCATCACCAGCCGAGCAACTGCCATTGGGATGAATGGGAGTACTAACAGATAGCTTTAGAATTATAGACCTCCTTCGAGGTCACTGGTGTTAGTGACAGATGTTACTGTTCGTTATCAATATAAATCTCCCATGATGCATTTCCAAATGAGGAGGATAGGTCATCAGCATGTAATCCTCAATTAAATGGCTACCAACTGCTTCCACAGCTGTACAGGTTGCACCTTATTGACATACCACCCCCGACCAAGTCTGGTGGCCAAACCAGATCAATAAACTTGCCTGTGCTGGTCCAGGAACACTGCACTTGTGCTGCCATTTACAGACCCCAGCATGGCAAGACCCCTGCTGCTTAAGCGAGATAAGCTGATGAGATAGAGGATGATGGGGCACTTGGCAGGTCCATCCTGTGGAAGTGTGTCTTGTGAGCGTGTTCACTGATTAAACCAGACTTCCTTTTGAGAAACTAACAAAAGAAATGATTCCTTTCCTCACTTTGTTAAAGATGAAAACTGAGCTTCTCTTTAAGTTCATGTGGACAGATACTGGAAAGATACATCTTTGTCATCTTTTTTTAATTCTCTTTATGGTAGAGTAAGATCACAAGATATGGATATATTACAGTTTTGCATAATGTATAAATATATATAGAGAGAGAGAGAGAGAGAGAGAGAAATCATTATTTGTACTGTTAACTAAAATGTTAACTAATTAATTTTTCTGGTTCTTGAATCTTATTGGTCAAGCTGCATTCTAAGAATTTCTATATAACAGTCTAGCAGTGCTGTTTGTATCACTCCACTTTGTATTTGCTTGTTTCAGAAAGAGTCTGTGCATGATTCAGTGACTCTTTCCGCAAGTTACATCGTTACGCAAGTAGGTGGCAACAAGTGACTGTCTTTATGAGTGAATCATTGAATCATTTACTCAACAGATTTGTTCAAAAACATTGATTAATTCATGAACAAAAAAGGGTATTCATTAGTCATTGAATTATTCACACTGATTCATTCAGTAACACCACTCTTTAGTAGAAACTAAGCTTTTCGAAACTCCAAATCAATTGAACCAGTTTCCTTTTAAAATGATTCAAGTGTTTGAAACACCTCATGCTGATGGCACCTGCAGGTCAAAACACTGTAAATGTATTGAAAAATGCACCGAAAAGCATTGAAAACTTGCCCAAACAAGCATAAAACACCATTTACAAACCAATTGCACTTTTTCTCAAAATGTGATCTATTAAATGCAATCTACAAATTTAAATCATTAAATACCATCTAGCTTTAAGTGTAAATAAAATAAAATTAGGGCTTGATTTAAATGTAAATATAATAAACTTGTTTTTTGTGTTTATGGAGGGCTTGGCTAATCGGGACAAAAAGAGTTAATTAACTACTAATTTTACTTTTTATTATAGTCTAAAAATGTGTCATTTAAATGCTTCATAAAGCCGAGACACGAGGTTTGACATCGCTGTGGAGTACAAATTGACAAAGTAACTGGCAATATTGTGTCTAAAATGTAAGTTACTCAATATTACCCAAGCTATTATATATAACATACTCGGTTACTAACGTAACCTCGGTTCCCTTAGATACAGAACAAATACTTATTCATAAGACAAGACGCATATGGGAAAAACTCCTTTTTCTCCGATTTCTGAAGCCTTTTTCAATCATGCAGTGAAACTGCACGGCCATTGGTTCATGGAGTTAAAGTAAACGAGCCAATGACGGCGCGGCTTAGCGCGCGAGCCAAACAGTATATTAAATATTGCGTGAGCCAATGGTGAGCAAGCCCGCTCAATACCCCGCCCCAAAAGGGACGGCATGAGGCGTCCCGCGAGTAGCGCAGCAAAGTACGCAGTACTCGTTCCGTATCTAAGGGAAACCGAGGTTACGTTAGTAACCGAGCACGTTCCCTTTCGATACTACACTCGTACTGCGTCGTTCGTCTTATTATTCATAGGACAAGACGCATATGGGGACAGTTCAATCACGCCGTGCTACGAAGGGGGACGACAGAGCATCTGGGCAGAGCGCTTAAAAAAGGGGCTTGCGACGGATACCCATAGAACAGGATAGCCCAGACAACGGGGACTGAAAACGCTGTAGTCATCCTCCCAATCCCATATAGCCAAGGCGCCAGCGGGGCCTAGGATGCATATAGGGGGCACAGAATATAGTTATACCCGGACATGGTCGGGGCCATAACGGAAAACCATAAGCTTGTCACAGCAGTGAGGCTTATGCAGAAAGGGTCTGCGTCTGTAGTGCAGGAACGTCCAGATTAGAAAACCTGACAAACATGGACGGCGAGGCCCAGCCGGCCGCCACACAGATTTCGGCGATGGACACGCCACAGGACCACGCCCAAAAGGAGGCCATGCCTCTCGTGGAATACGCTCTTACACCTAAAGGGCATTGTAGGCCTAAAGAGGAGTAAGCGAGCGCTATAGCATCGACTATCCATCTGGATAATCTGGGCTTCGTGACCAGAAGACCTTTTGTGCGGCCACCGTAGCAGACGAAAAGCTGTTCCGCCTGACGAAAAGAAGCGGAACGGTCAATGTAGGTCCTCAGGGCCCTAACGGGACAGAGTAGGTTCAACTCCTGATCATCCTGAGAAGGAGGAAGAGCGGAGAGAATGACCATCTGCGCCCTAAAGGGGGTGGATAGGACCTTCGGGACGTATCCATGTCTTGGTTTCAGGACGACTTTGGAGTCATTAGGCCCAAACTCAAGACAAGAGGGACTCACAGAGAGCACCTGCAAATCTTCCACACGCTTAACCGATGCTGAAGCTAGCAGTAAGGCGGTTTTTAGCGACAGGGGACGTAAGTCGGCAGTCTGGATTGGCTCAAAACGAGGGCCTTTAAGGCCTCTAAGAACCAAGGATAGGTCCCAGGTTGGAACCGTGAGGGGACCTCCTGGACCCTTTCAGGAAGCGAACAATAAGGTTGTTTCTCCCTATCGACTGCCCTACTATTAGAGCATGAGAGGCCACTATAGCTGCGACATAGACCTTAAGGGTAGAGGGAGTACGGCCTCTATCCATTAAGTCTTGAAGGAAGGACAATATCGGGGATATGTCACAAGTAAATGGATCCTCCTCCGGGTTGTGCACCAGGCAGCAAAGATGGATCATTTAAGGGAGTAGAGACGTCTCGTTGACGGAGCTCTAGCTTGTGAGATAGTGTTTAGGACATTCCCAGGGAGGTTTGCAGGCTCCCATTGAGAAACCACACATGAAGATCCCACAGCTCGGGCCTGGGGTGCCATATCGTCCCTCTCGCTTGAGAGAGGAGGTCTCGTCTCAGAGGAATCGGCCATGGCTTAATGGGCGATAACTGAGCCAGTTCCGAGAACCATGGTCAGCTCCTCCACAGAGGAGCCACCAGGAGGACTTTGTGAGCACCCTCCCTGATTCGTATGATAACCTGGGGAATCAGAGCGATCGGGGGAAAAGCATAAAGGAGGAGGCTGGGCCAGTCGTGGGCCAGCGCATCCCTGGTTTTTGAGAAATAAATTGGGCAATGATAATTGTCTTCTGAGGCAAAGAGGTCGACCTCTGCCCTCCCGAAGACATCCCAAATTTTCTGAACTGTGCGGGGGTGGAGCGACCGCTCCTCCGAGGGAAGGTTGTTCCGGGACAACATGTCTGCCCCTATGTTCAGTACACCCTGTATATGTGCTGCTCTCAGTGAGAGCAGATTGCGTTGGGCCCACTCTAGGATGGAGTGAAGAGGGGCTTTGAAGAGAGCCTGTCCTGGTGATTTATGAAGGACACCACCATCATACTGTCTGATCTGACTAAGACATGGTGTCCCACCAGGAGAGGAAGGAAAGTTTGGAGAGCTTGATATATCGCCATCATTTCCAGACGGTTGATATGAAGCTCGCTCTCCGGGCCGTTCCAAGTGCCGAAGGCCGGACGGCTGTCGCACAGAGCTCCCCAACCCATTTTGGAGGCATCTGTGAAAACGACCTTTCTCTTGTTCATCGTCCCAATTGCCACGCCCTGCTCGAACCAGCAGGGGTTCACCCAAGGGGCCAGGGTTGTGACGCACGCCTGGTTCACCTTGAGCGAGCAGCGACCATGTCGCCAGAAACGGGAGGGCGCGAGAGGCGGAGTCACTCTCTGAAAAGAAAGCGATCTGCGAGTGCAAAGAGGCCAGACTCATACTCTCACAGTGAGAGCAGGTCATCTCAGTGAGCGTGGCTTCTGCGTGGGATTTCCCCAGACATCGCACGCACTCACTGTGCCCGTCATCAGCATGCATAGGGGCTCTGCACGTGCAACAGCCGTGGCGCGACATTTGCAACTACGTCGCAGAAATTTGCTCTTTAGAAAATTAGCTCTTTTATATTCCAACTGCGGTTGCAGAAGGAAACACCGGAATGCACGGGCTCGGCGCTGCAGGCAGCTCGTGAGCGAAGCGCTGACCAGGCTGCTTGAGAGCGGCGTGGAGAACAGAGCTGCTTGAGCAGGGCGAACTGATCTGGCTGCTGAAGAAGCAGTGCGCTGATCAGAGCTGCACGAGAGCGGCGATCTGAGCGGCGAGCTGGCAGAGCGGCGAGCTTATCAGAGCTGCAGGCTGCTCATGGGCGCCGTCATTGGTTCGTTTACTTTAACTCCACGAACCAATGGCCATGCAGTTTCACTGCATGATTGAAAAAGGCTTCAGAAATCAGAGAAAAAGGAGTCTAATTCGGCTTGCCATACCTGATCCTATATCCTAAAATAGCTATGAGTGAATGAAGAAATCTCTGAGCTTCTATATGTCATCGTTAAAATACTTTATAACACAGACCCATCTGGAGGAAACTTGGGCTTGGTGTAATTATGAACCCAAAATGCTCAGCCTCTGAAATAAATGTGAATCACGCTTTGCATTTCAAAGAGAAGTTGAGTCACCTGTTCTCAGACTACAATCAGTAGGCTATTTCATGCATAAATGTAATAAGATCTATTTCAGATTGCTATCATTTGCCAAGATTCGGTCCTAAAAGATTATATCCCTTTGAATGAAATTTTTATGTCAAGTGACACAGTAGATGTCAAATACAATTAAACCTAGTGTGAAGAGACATACTTTGTTCGAGCAGTGGCATATTAAAATGTATGAACATCTGTGGAGTTTAGGTATGCTTCCATCAATGCAGATAATCTGACAGTCTGTTAATCAGATAATAATCAGTCTATTCAGTACACTAACTAATAGTATAATGTTATCAGGCTGTATTAGGCCTAAGTTAAGTTACTTAAGTTAGCAATTTACATAAAGAGGAATAACATTTTTACAAAAACTATATGATCACTATATGAAAAACTGATGTTATCATAATGTTAATTTTTCTAGATCATTTACTGGCCATTACAGATTTGACCATAACACAAGATCACTAAACACTGTCCTTTTCTCTCAAATAGAATTACCAAGTTATACTATACTTAAAAAAGGAAGGATTATACTCCTCAACACAACAGGAACCGGTAATTGTCTTTTTTCCTAATTCAATTGACTCCTAACTAATGAGCATTTGTTTAAAACAACGGCAGAAGCAAACATCGATCAACATGCTAAATCAAAATGACATCTTGTCTGTATCTATATAAACAATAGCTTTATCTCTTAGTGAGCTACTGAGATGGAAGACATTAAGGTGATGAATAACAGCAATACTTTATACTCTCAGAGCCCTGCTAAATCCAGCACTCACTCAC
This sequence comes from Mylopharyngodon piceus, assembly GCA_039654765.1. NCBI lineage: Eukaryota > Metazoa > Chordata > Actinopteri > Cypriniformes > Xenocyprididae > Mylopharyngodon > Mylopharyngodon piceus. The sequence continues at coordinate 11,375,928 of CM077441.1, read as the reverse complement.
GCACACATGGAAATCTATGTGCATTTACAAACAAACACACAAATGCATAACTCTACCCAGGTTGTCTTTCATATGATGAAATCATTTAAATTAATATTCTATTTGAATATATAAAGATATTTCTTTGAGCTGAAAAGGCAACTTTTTCAGTATTGGTTGAGCATTTGTTGTAGTTGAGTCAGCTGATTTTTGTTCCTGATGATCTTTCAAGGACCCGGTTATTTCCTGAAGAACACAGGCAGGCTCATGTAAAATGCATTGAACTGTAGCATGAACCAAACAAAATCCAAGGATACTATCTAATTTTGAAGGATCTTTTCTAGAATGGAAATAAGTATAGGAAAATGTAGTCTTGGCTGTTTTTATGCTCAGCTTATGGTCCTGGTATTTGGCATTAACAAAATGTGTGCACTGTATTGTAATCTGCTTATTAAGAAACGATCTGCTATCAATATAAATATTGCATTTTAGCTAAGATGAATTAGGAAAAAGTAATGCAGAAACATGCACTGAATTTCATTAGACATGAAAAGAAAGGCATGATCTTTTACAGGAAGCATTTATAGGTGAATATGTCCATGTTCCCTGAGGAAGTTGCTATGTTTAATTGACTTTATCCAGTTTAGATTGCCTGACATTAAAGGTCACCTATTATGCCAATTTTTACAAGATGTAATTTAAGTCTCAGGTGTCCCCAGAATGTGTCTGTGAAGTTTAAGCTTAAAATACCTCACAGATCATTTATAAATCCATGTTGTAAATACCCATTTCTGACTACAGTCAAGAACAGGCTGTTTTTGTGCATATGCCTTTAAATGCAAATGAGCTGCTGTGCCCCGCCCCCTCTCTACGATCACAGTTCCTGCCTCAATCGGATTCTCTGCCAAATACAAACAAGACATCTGCTTGGTTTTGATTATCATCTATATCGCGAACACTCTCACGGATAGCATAGCTTCATCATTAAAGTTTAATATTTCCACGCGTTTTAAAGCTATATCAGTTCTAATGGATCGTTTTCTGAGCGCACTTATCTGAAGCACACGCACACAGACAGCTGGCTGTCAGACTTCAAGTCTCGTGAGTAACTTCTCTTTCACATTTTTTGTTTTGTTTAAATGGTCAAATACTCACAAGGTTCTGTCAAAAACACACACAGTTCACATAAACACAGTCATGTTATGTCTGTGAACGTAAATAGCAGGCAACGTTACAGAAATCGTATGTGTATATTAGATCTGTGGCGCATTCCCTTCAAAAAAAAAAACTAATCCACTGCATTCAGTGGCTCAGATGTCAGTAAATGAAGACTGTTATGTTCACTCTTACATCTAACAAAAAAACATCTCATTTACTTACCAGACATTGTTGTCGCTACAGCTGCTCGAGCGCGGAGAAAACGGTGGACAGCATACAGCTCGCTGAGGGCGGAAATACAGGACTGTCAGTCAGTAGCCGTGGGCGGGGCATGAGGAATGTGATGTCACATTCCTCAGAGAATCAAAACGGCTTGGAAAAAAAAAGAGGAGTGGGTGGATTTTTATCATTGTAGGGTTGTGTTCACACACTGCCAACACACATTTATATCCAAACATCTTGTAAAAGTGGATTTAGCATAATAGGTGACCTTTAAATTAGCACTCTTTTACTTTTTTCATTGCCTTTCTGAAAACCACAGAGAGCTGTTACTATGATTATTGACAGAAAAGGCTATACTTCTTATTAGGTAGACAGAATGCAGCTAGTTATGAAACAAATCCCTTTCCTCTTAGGAAACAGTCTATCGACTACTTCTTAATGAAGATAAACAGATTTGAGGGTAAAATGATTACAGGGTTGTTTGATGCTGTGCTTGGGCTGTTTCCTTTTCCACTTAGTTGCTTATTGGCTTTTTAAGACCTGTATTGATCATAGTGGTCCATGTATTTCCTTACCAATGTCTAGTAAGTCTAGAAGTAACAGCGAATATTATAATTTGTTTTGCAAAAATAAATGAAGATAGACAGAAACATGTAAATAGGGTAAAATATATCTAAATCTAATCTAAAATATATCACCCTGTTGATTAATCATAGTAGGCTAAATTAAGACAATTGTTTGCATTACACGTTTTCTGAAATGTTTATGTTCATTGCGTAATTAAATGTGTTAAATGTACAAATGTGCATATATTTCCAGAAAAGAAATCAGAACATTGGATAAATCCTGTTTTTTTTTTTTGTTTTTTTTACAGAGGGGATTCTGAATATCTCTTTTTATCACTCCATAAATCAGACAAAACTGTCAACTGCCAGAAAAAAAAAATAAAAAATGAATGTTATATATATTATATAAATAGGGCGAATGATATATGAACAAACCCCCTGTAAAAACCTTCAGAACATAAGAATAAAACTAGGTTTGGTGTATGTAAGTGTTTTCTTACTGAGATTTCTGGCTCAGTGCATGAGAAAGAACTCATTTTGAGAAGACAGCCTTTAAAGATATGTATTGTAACTGAAATCTACTGACTAGCCCCAAATCTCTAAATTAATCAGTGCATTAAAAAAACAAAACAAAACAACAACAACAAAAAACAATTGTTTTGCCTGTAGTGTCTTGTCTTAAAAATTCAACCCTTCTTCTTGGGCTTTTCTTATCTCATGCAGTTTGGCTTTTCAATAGAATTTCCATTGAGGAATTTTTACTTATCTCTGCATTAAATTCTTCCATATAACCTGTGAAGAGTGTTTTGAATACTTGACACAGTTCTGGAAATATCTGTATTACTTTACATAATATTTAATGTATTATTTGTTTGGAATTTTGAATTTTTGTTTTTAATGATGTAGTGTCTTCTTCCCCTGAAGAAGAATCACTCTCAAAGTCTCGGGTTCCAATGGTAAAAGATAGACTTTATTATCAGAGATACAAAGCCGAGTTGGTTTGTAAACTCCAGAATGTTGTCTCTCACAGTCTTATATACAGTTTCCATACACTCCAATTCAAGGTAGTGTCAATGCATTTCATATATGCCAAACCATATTTAAGTACAACAAGAGATCTCAGTTCATTACATGCTTTCTCATATGATGATAGGGAGCACAACAAGTCTGCAGTTCATTATATATGAGCTTAAAGGGGTGGTTGATTATGATTTCACTTTTTTATCTTTAGTTAGTGTGTAATGTTGCTGTTAGAGCATAAACAACATCTGCAAAGTTACGACGCTCAAAGTTCAGTGTAAAGGGAGATATTTTCTTTTAAAGAATTCGCTGTTTAAGGACTACAACAAACGGCTGGTAGGGACTACAACGAGCTTCTTCCCGGGTTAGTGACATCACTAACCCTAAAATTTACATAAACCCTGCCCTGGGAACATGTAACAAAGTGGGCAAGGCCATGTTGTGCTGCTTTAGAGAAGAGGAAGAGTTGTTGTAGTAGTGTTGTTACCATGTTGTCATTTTACTCCGGACTGCTTCACAAACGAGGGTCAATTCAACGCTGGATTTGCACAAAAGATTAACATGACGGCACATGCTAGTCGATGAGTTGAATTACCTCCACAGCAGCTACATAAATGTATCCACTAACCATTCAGAAACGTCCAGATGCATTCTATAAGTTGTAACTTCTTCCTGAGTCTCTCCATCAGTGTCCGACTCCGGTTTGAACAATGTAAGGCTGAACACCGTTACTGACAATCGTCATTTTGGCTGCGTGAGATTCTCCAGCTTTGTTGTTGTTGAGCAACTGAAGCGCGAGCTGTTAAAGCTCCACCCTCTTAGGGGCAAATTTGACAAGCTATAATAAATGATCTGTGGGGTATTTTGAGCTGAAACTTCACAGACACATTCTGGGGACACCAGAGACTTATACTACATCTTGTAAAAGGAGCATTATAGATCCCCTTTAAGATCATCACATGGCAGATTATTATATAGCTGAGCATAAGATCATCACAAGTCTTCTCTTTGTAGCTACTCATCATATGTGAGCACACACACAGTTGACTATAATAGTAAAATAACTTGTTAAAGTAAATGGCTATATTCATATTGATTATGCTTGTTTAATTTATATTCTGTTTAATAGAAATCTTCAACAGTAACATCAAAAATCACAGCACTCTTGGTGTTTCACAGAATTTTATCATAATAAAGATAGATTTTGAAGTGATTTTTATTTTTGGAGCAAGCCAACCAGGAAATCACAGTCCAGGTCACTGCTGCGAAATATTTCACGCTCCAAAGACAGATTGTGCTAGCATAAAACAGCTGAACTGTTTTTTAATATGCTGGAAGCAATCTTTTTACTCTTCTCATATAGTGAAGCTGTGCCCTTTTAATAACATGAGAAGGTAGAAGCAGCCATCTGGTGATAGTATAATAATGAACAGATGTGTCTTCACCATGATCACGTTGCCTTTGTGACTGCACATTCTGTAGTGCTTGTTATCCAATGAGTAACCCAACAAATATATGAAAACATAAACATTTACTACCATTCAACATTTAGCAGTCATTACTCCAGTCTTTAGTGATCATTCTAATATGCTTATTTGCTGCTCAATAATACACATTTCTTATTATTACCAACGTTGAAAACGGTTGTGCTGCTTACTATTTTTTAGAAACCGTGATGCATTTTTTATCAGGATTCTTTGATGAATAGAGAATTCAAAAGAAAAGTATTTATTTAATATAGAAATCTTTTGTAACATTATAAATGTCTCTGCTGTCACTTTTGATCAACTTTCTGAATAAAAGTATTAATGTCTTTAAAAAAAAAAAAAAAAAAAAAAGAATCTGACCCCAAACCGTTGAATGGTATTAATAAAAAATAAATCATCTAAATAATCGTGAGAGTGTGACTTGTAATTTATTTGATGCAAATGCAAAAACATGAAAGCCTGCAAAAGCCTCTAGAGTTATTTTAAATTAAAATGATTACAAATGCACAAAATTCCCCCTTAAGATGTGCTTAGCCTTCTCATCTTTGAAGATGGACCATCTGTTGTGTAATTTGTGCTGTTTGTCTGGTACATACTTGGCCATACTGACTCATACAGACTCACTGAGTGATACTGTTGTTCATGCAGACCTTTATGTCACCTGTTTCTTCAGCAAATTATGCATTGGATTTGGCAGGGCTTACGGCCAACAGACTCCAATTGCCTATTAATGTTTTAGGCCAAACAGCCTCCAAATGTTTTGCATAACACCTGTGTGAAGTGTTTATTGTAAGGGGTTGATTAAAGATGTGACTAGGGTGATGCCAGCCCAATGTTTTTAGGAGAAGCTGTGGATGTGGAAGGAAAGCAGGTGACCAGAAAAGTGACGTTAAAAGCTTTTCAATATTTAATTAGTGTCCTTCCTTAAAATATTTTAGTTACTAAACATCAAGTACGTATTCTGCGAGGAGAGCCTTGCCAAACTAAAACTGCATATTCTTATATTTGTAAAAATCACTGCACTTTTCCCTTTGTAAGGGATTTTCATTTCTAAAGTGTAGACAGCTTTTTTTGGTGAACTCAACACTATAGTTTTCAGCATTCAGTTTTTAATTTGATATTTGTTGTTTCTTTTGATTTAACTTCCTTTGAGCTTACGTTTAATGAGAAAACAATGCAATTGCATTAGATTTCATCACTGCATAATTGCAAAGGCTTTTATCATTGCGGATTTAACATAAACCACTCACATTTAAAGACAGTACTAGTATGACACATCTGTGTCACATTATTTCATTTCTATTTTATTGAATTATGTAAAATGATTAATAATTCAAAAGATAATGTAATGTGGTTCACTGTTTAACCATTGTAAAATGTCATGTAAAGGACACATTAGTAGTTGAAAGCACATTAACACAAATGGATACAGAGAAGAAGAAAAAAAGTTGTGTGTGTCTGGCTGAGTTTCTAGAAAGTATCTAAGAAAGCCAGTCATCACTATTTTGAAATTACTAGCCTTGACAACTAAAGTCCCTGGTTTAATCATGATGCCGACATCTATTCTAAAAGCAGGAAATGCATTTAATTGTTTAATTGTTGGACTTGGAACTTTTCGTTTGCTTGATTGCATTAGAGAATGCTATGGGGTGTAACAATATATCATGCTACAGTATATCGCAATACAAAAATGCCACTATGAGTATCGTGGATAGTGACAATATGTATTGTGTATAGTTCACCCAAAATGAAAATTACTGTGTGAGAAAAAATTCAAGTTTACAGAGTTTTAGTGTCAGTACTACATTAAACTACTATATAATGTTGTATAATAATGCAATGGGGGAATATTTGTGGGTCAACAACTGTTGTTGCCAAATGTCTTGTGTAATCAGTAAAAAGTGGCCTACATTATTTTAAATATATCTAGTCAGTGACAGAGTGCAAGCATGTTCGTCTAAAATAATTCTGTATTTTCAGCTTCAGAATCATAAATATTTTTATTCTGGTGTCACCATTGTCCTGTGCATTGGGTTGCCAGCACCAAGTCCAAGCCTATTCATTTCCATCCCCACTGTAATACCAAATTTAGCATTTTAATCAACAGTACATTTTTTTTGTTAACTGTTTATCATGTATTGGAGTATCGCAATAATATCGTATCGTGAGTTCAGTATCGTGATATGTATCGAATCGTGACATGAGAGTACGTTACACCCCTAGAGAATGCTAATGAAATATTCATACATTTAATTACACATTATATAATATGACATGATTTTTTTCATGACATGAGCTAATTTAGATATTTGTGAAAAAGTTTTGAGAAATCATTGTGTGTTTTTGAAAATAAGTTATATATCAGGCCTTCACCACTGTACATTAAAAAATTGTAATCATTGTGATATTTGCTCTATAATAAACATCTGTTTTCCCATCCCATCCTATTTCTACTAAAAGAACTACATCATACACTGTTTTTTTATGCCTCATGAGGTGGCTGAGTGTTCAAGGCGATGAACTGCTAAACTGTTAATGTCTGTTCCCATAGGACTGCATCCCTAGTTGTTCGGAAATGGAGTTGTCAGAGGTTTATTTCAAAATGCTTTTATGTCAAAAATCCCAGGCTAATGAATATAATATAATATAATATAATAAATCACCCTGCAGTTAGCTGTCTCTAAATTGCTCTGGTTGTAAATTTTACACTGAACCATTATGATGGGCTAAAATCCATTCCAAAAAGAAGAAAAAAGAAAAAAAAAATACACTGCACACCATGCAAGTTATGCACAACCATGCCTGCAAACAGTGATGCTGATTAAAAGTTCAGTTTTTGTAGATTTAGAATTGAACACCTATCTTAATTTGTTCAGTCAGCTTGAAGAAGAATATGAGTCTAGGATTTTCAACGTATAGAATTTCAGCAGTAAGAAATTATGCCACAGCATTTCCACAGGTAAAATATAAATGCCTCATAGGCAGACTGTTAGCACCAGCTCAGGGAATGTTGAACATACTCTCAAATTAAATTCTTTGGAGTTAATGAGTGGCACGTGATGGTAACCTCATTTGCCCTTTTATGTACACACATCAGTTGGAAAACAGATTATGAATGCAACCAAGGTTGAGTGTGTGTGTGCGCACAATGGTAAAATTCTACCTTGATTCATATGGAATCTTATGCATTAAAGTATAGGCTACCATTTTTGAGATTGTATAATCTAAACTTGTACCCTTGTAAATATATGCAATTTGCACTTCACTTAACACTCTCCTTGAAAAAGAACTGAGCTGTGCAATGAGTGCATAGACCATTAATAAATTTCTCAGCTGAGAGCATTGGTTATTTAAAGCTAAGAATATAATTTGAATAACCACGTTTTTTTTTTTTTTTTAAAGTCTGAAGTCAGTCTTGTGGTATGTTTTGTTATGCAATGCTTTGATCTGATTTTCTCAGAAAAGAAAGGTTTTCTAGGAGAACAAACAGTATGCTGGAAGCTGGAACAGCAAGCATAGGGATTTTCAGATATTCAGGAATGGTCATCTGTCTGCAATACATGAATGTGATTGAGATAATATTAACTAAATACAACATATTCTTTTATTCTAGCTGTCCCAACTATCATCCTCATCCGAAGCTTCTGCAGACTTTAGGGTTTATATAACTGTCTGCTACCTTTGAGATGGTAAACCACCATATTCTCCCCTGACCTGAGCCTCACAATAACTGCAATTTGCTAATTCAAGTCTTACCTCACAGGCAGCATTAACTTTCCCCCGAGAGGACGGTTATCTAAATCACATAAAATAACTAATGGGGTGCCTCATGGTTCACTTCTTGGTCCCCTTCTTTTTTATATACATGACTTAATTTGCCCCAATCATGAAGGCACATGGCTTCTACAGTCACTGCAATGCAGACAATATGCTGCTTGATATTGTAAACTGGTATTTGTTATATTAATTTAATTTCGGAAACAAACACTCCGGTTTGTAGCACACATAGTTTAACCACTTCATGCACTTTGTTATTCTTCTAGTTATTTGCCTATAGCGGTTATTGTAAGTCTTGCACATTCACAGAAAATAGCTCATGATGTGTCCACCCCACACTTTTCAGATCATTCTTACCCCCAATTTCTATGTAATGAACTGAAAACTTTTAGTTTATTTTGTTGAATGCAAATAGAACTGAGGACTTTCATTGCATGCAAACAGAGAGACCTGTCCTGTAACACTAACCTTGCATCTGGATCCTTTCATTATTTACACTCTAAATGATAATGCCACCTATATATGCACAGCTGTGCCATCTGCATTTCAACATTTGTGTCACAAAAAAAGGAAAGGGAAGTATTGTACATTGGTACAATTACTATATTCATTAGAACTGGCAATGATCCATGATCAGGCCACTGAAATAATCTGGCTGACCCCCAAACCTCTTGAGAGCACAGTTAATAATACTCCATCCAAAAAGCAACCTCAAGGACTGATTTATTAATCCCAGTTATTTCCATATAATTAGTTTTTTTTTCCCCTGAATCTCTATCATTGCTTGAAGAGTTTAGATAAAGTTATGCTAAAAATGAAAGATTAATTTTAACATTTATCCCATTCAACTTCAAACATTTTTCCAGTGATCCCATTTCAATTTCCATGCCATAAAAAGGTATTTTTAAAAATAGAATGCACTTAAAGCATGGGATGCATTTGCACCAAACAGAAGAGTAAATCTGGGTTGTTCAGCAGCTGGTAACACACGTTCTTGCTTAGGTTGTTTAGCCTTCCAGCCTTTAGAGCTGCACAAGACACACTTGAAACAAACAGAAATCTGACTGAAGCTGAAAGATTATGACAGATTATAATTTATTAAATTATTGACTCTTTGAAAAGACAACAGATAGAAGATGTTTACAATGTTGGAATAAAAGGGAACACTGTTGTAATATAGACATAGAAACCTTAAACTTTAGACAAAAAAGAAGAAAAAAAAATAGAAACTATTCCCCCTCTTTGCCCAAAAAAAAAAAAAAAAAAAAAAAGGTGCGCAAAATTTAATACAATAGTACAGTTGTAAAATGTTGTAATATATTTGTTTCCATCCATTTAATATATTACAAATTTCTTTATTTTTTCCACTCGATTTTCTTAATCTGTAATTAAATTAAAACTGGTCAAAAAAGTGCAATGAATCACTGCAGGTAACTTTGGCACCACTTTAATTTTACAAAAAAGAAAAAAAAAATTAAGGCAGCAATTAAACTTACGTTTTCCGTTTTAGAGGGTTACTTGTTCACAGTGAAAAGATAAAACTGAGCTTATTAAGGGAAAGTGTCACTGAGATCTACCAGTCTGATGAAAGGAAGCTGTCTTTCCAGAATGTTGCCTAATGATTCAGTAATCGACATTTCCTGGAAGTGGAACTGTCCGTTAAATCATTGACCCAGTATAATACCATTATGCACATTCATCAAAATCTTATAGCCTAACTTACAAATCTGGTCTCTGTGCCATGTTTGAATGAAGCAATATTTCACGTGTTCATTTAAAATACATGCATAAAGAATAGCAAGTAACGCATCTGGGACAAATAGGCTCTCAAATCTGGATTAAGAAACGACTTTATCTGCAAACAAAATGAAGCTATGAAGGGAAGTGTAATGATAGCTGGTTATTCTGCGTTCGTTAATTCTAGCAATACATGTATAGGCTATAAAAGACTAGAGTAAACAGCCAATACTATGATGCAAACTAGACATTGCCTGGTGTGAATGAGGCAAACTCCTATACTGTACAACTCTGAAAGACGGATGAAACTTTACTCTTGTAGTGAAATGCCTATACACACAATTAAATGCAACAAATTATGTCTCATTCTCGACAGAAAACATACTCTGTGTAGCTTGTCCAGATTTTGTCCTCGTTTGGGTCATTGCTGGAATAAGCGCACGTGCCAGTGGAGCTGCACGCGACCATATGGAAGCCAAACTCTGACAGTTTGTCAAACGCCTGCTCGAGAAAATTATATTTCAGATAATAGCGTGATGTGTACCTCTCCGGAGGTCGGTCCGGGTCTCTGCTCTCGTTCAAAGTGTCTCCAAACACCTCTTTAGCCAGAGAAGTCTTCCCGCACACCGTGATCCTCGCGACCCGCCTGAATTTGGCGTCTGTTTGTATGTCTCTTCCGATTGTATACGAGCCCCGGTAACCGACTGTGATGTAGCCCGACTTTTTGGACTCCAGGGAAGGAGAATGAGCGGTGCTGGGGACGGACAGCATGCGCGAGGTGTCGGGTCCGACCAACGGGGTCGCGCTCGCGCTCAGCTCCTCGGAGTCACTCTGACAGATCTCATCGGTGATGGAGTTGTCTTTACTCATTTTGGGACTCAAGAGCTTGGACAAGTCCCGCAGCTGAAAAAACTCAGCCTCCCGCTGTAATCTGCTCTTTTCCGGAAAATAGTCAGGCAAAACCAGATGTAGATCCCGTAGGTAGTCTAAAATATAGCGAAAAAGAAAGCCGTCCCTGTCGAGAAAAAAACGACCTTTGCTGTCCCTTGCCAGTTCTGTCGGTTTTTTCTTACTAAACATGTTCCACAGGAGAGAATCCGGTACGGCTATTAAAGTCGTATGCCGTGTCACATACACTTGTCCACCAACATTTAGTTCAATAATGTCAGAAAACGGGGACGCGGAATCCGCGCCGTTTGATATTCCACACTCAGGATCTGCCAAAGCCATCACGTCACTTAAACTAAAGATGCCAGTTATGTGTGCAACGGAGTTCCCAAAGACTCCAGATAAGGGCAGATGTTTGTTTAAATAGGTTGTGCTGTGGAAGGGGAGGGGAGAGAAGACGGCTGAGGTTAACGCTTTATTGGCAAAATGGGACCAACTGGTGTCGTGCCTCCTGCTGTCAGTGATGGAGATGCTAAACTGACTAGTTGATGTCTCTTATCAAAAGGCAACAAAATGTTTAAGAGATATGAACAAACTTAAATGTAGATAATAACATGGGGAAAATCAAAGGGATATGGCTAAACAAATCTCCTCACACACAAATGGTCTTATAATAAATTAGTGTAACTTACATATTCTTCCATGCCCTTCAAGAAGAAGGAGTAGTAGTGGCATCTAGTGGTAGAAAGTCGAAATTATGGGACTCAATCTTCACAAACTAGAAGAAAATGGGCAGCGCACAGGAATGCATTTGCCAAGGTTTTCTGTGTGGTTGTTAACCCGTTTTATGCAGTTGCTGGACTCTTCTGAGTGGTTTTTCATGTTTTGCTTATGTGGTTGTTAGTATGTTTTGAGGGCTTGCTTTTAAGCAGTTAGGTTAGGGTCCCTCACACGGTTTGCAGCTTAACATGCTGTGAGGGCTTGTGTGGTGCTGAGAGCTAAGCCACTAGTACTTCACAACTACTGCTATAGGGTCAACCACAGTGGACAGGTCTCAGCTGAGATGCCAGATGAAGACAAACCACCTGATTCTGGACAGCAGCAAATTGACATGATGTTCCTGGCAGAAGATTACAGTCTTGTGATAACGACAACAGCATTAGAATTACCTGAATAGAAGAAAATTAAAAATGACTATATATGTGGAAGTCATTGATGAATCAATGGAATCAACTGTTCAAAAAGAATGTAGAAACACAGAATGGTTTAATATGAATAAAGGTGTATATCAATATAAAACGGTTAGTTCCTGTCCTTGATTCTGATGACCGCTTCACCCAACGGTTCTGTGTATCACTACACAACACCCTTAGCAACCACTCTTAGCAACGTAAACTGTTTGTTCTCAATTGATATTGTTCATTGAAACTTACATTCAGATTTTTCCATTTTCTTTCAGGTCAGTCATGTTCATTATAAAAAATCTGTTTAAATGTCCGATATATTATCTTGTCCTTTTAACAGTTAAGGGGTTTTCCGTGACTGACAGCACTAGTCAAAGCATTTGTCAGTTGCGTCTTTTTCCGTGTTCCGTGTTACTTTTCAATGTAAAAGTCTTCGCTACTGACTGACACACTCATAAAGACAGTCTTTGCCGCCATCTAATGGCGTAATAATGTAACTTCTGTTGCTGTTCACAGTCAGGGACTATTTTTTCCAGTGGAAGGAAGGCTTTTAGTGAAAGTTGCATTGATACATATTTTTGGCTTTAATATTTGTATTGTGTGGTAACCGTTTTATAAAAGTAATAAGGTACTCGAGGCTAGTGATGATAAGTCACGGCTGAAGGGGTTGCAGGCACTCTGCTTCACGTGCCTAACAACGCCCTTCAGCCATGAATTATTCACAATACAGCACAGCCTCTTGTACCTTATTGCTTACATATTATTGATTATATTCGATTATATTTTCTAAAATTCTTTTATGCATGTGTAATAAATATGAAATAAATTACTCAGGCAAACAATCTAAAAAATATCAAAAGTTCAAAACTATAATTAATCCTGAGTTGTGGAATGGATTGCCAGAGCGTTGTTATTTGATTGCATAGCCTATATGAGAAAATAATAAAAATTGTGTTCAAGTTGTTGTTATTTTTCTGAGTTTAATTTTTAATGTCTGTATATATCTTTGTTAAATGTTTCCCTAATGTTAATTTCAAAATAAAAAGCAAAATATAAAGGGTCTGTCCATATTAAGTCAATGTGGTCTAATGTTGTTTTAGATCCCTTTGACTTTCATTGTGGAAAAAAGCATTTGAAAAATCTTCTTTTGTGTTCTACAAAAGATTGAATGTTGTACAGGTTGAGAACTACATGAGGGTGAATAAATGGGATTTTAATTTTTGACTGAACTATCCCTTTAATGTCTGTGAACATGACTCACAATCTGGATTCAGCTCTTAGTTTTAAACATGATATCAACCTGCAAATTTTCAGGGTCATGATCTGTCAGTTATGAATAGACTGTTCAATGAATAGATTGAATAGAGAGATTTTAGAAAAGGAAACTTGTCTATGTGTGTAGAAATCATCAGTCTCCCTTCAGTGAGGAAAACATCTAAAAGCAGAGAGCTTCACTTGCCTGTCATTATGATGTCAACAACTGCTACAGAATGACAGATAAAAACAGCCACTTAGAAGGACAGAGAAAGGCACTTTAGACATGACTGTATATAAATGCACTTTTACATCTATGTGTAAAAACATTTATATATACACCTATATATCTATATATCTATTAAATATTATTTCTATATTTAGTTAAAAATACGACATATGACAATTATTAAATATTATTAAAAAAAATAAAATTGTTTTAGTAATATACGTTTGTCAAAAAAGTTTACAAATACAGTTTACTATACAGACTATAGGTGTCAGTCTTGAGCAGCCCATAATGACATGAGATGAATGTAAAAATGTAAAATGTCAAAAATGTAAGCTCATAAAATAACCTTCTACTGATAACCTTCTATCAGTGTTACTGGATCTAAGAGCTGCATTTGATACTATAGACCACAACATTCTTTTGAATATACAGTGCTTAACAAATTTATTAGACCACTACCCAATGTAAGGTTTGTGCCACAGCTTGTGTGTATATATATATATATATATATATATATTTGGCTTTAATATTTGTATTGTGTGGTAACCGTTTTATAAAAGCTCTGCTTCGCGCCCTTCAGCCGTGACTTATTCACGATACAGCACAGCCTCTTGTACCTTATTGCTTACAGATATATATATATATATATATATATATATATACACAAACACACACACACACACACACACACACACATATATATATATATATATATATATATATATATTTACATATATATATTTACTTTATATTTTTACTCCAAATACTGAAGGCTTTTAAAGCAAATATAATGAATGTATCTACAGTAGGTTTCAGTGTTTACAGTGATTCTCAATCCCTTTATTTGACACCCAGTTCAGTTCATGTCATGAGTACTTTAGTAATGAGCTAATGAGCTCAATTCATGCACAACAATGGGAGAATACACATTTACTGAACCAGAATGATGTTAAAGCATCAAGATATTTGAACTGTTCTATAAAACATTCGTAAGGCAGTCAAAGAATAAATTCAAAAATGAAATCTTGTCATTGAAAACTGTCCTGTTAATATTGATGACATTAACGGCTGGAAATTTAATACTGTATATGAAAATTAACCATTATGATAAGGTATATTTCTTTCACTTTAGAAGGGTCACACTCATGTGACACTATGAGGAACCAGTGACTGACAGAACACAGTCTGTGAGACTACGACACAATTGCAAAAAGAAATTCCAGATTTCACAAATGCACACTTACTGTGGGAATCTAGTTCATGAAATATGGTGTCATACCATGTGATTTCATGATTGTCTTCTGTTTTCAATTTCATGAAAGCATTCTAATTCTATAAAATGATTTAAATTTCAACCTGTAAAAAGATAATATTTTTTTAATGTGTGGACACATCTAATCGCTGTTAATATGCAAGGCAATTTCTGGAGTATTGTATAATTTAATTATTATTTTATTATAATAAAATAATACTTATACTGTTTTTTTAGTATTACTAAATATTTTGTGGAAATACATTATAAAATCAAATCATACAAAGTTTGAACTGATTTAATCCCAAAAAGTAGTCACAAATTGTGAAACAATGCACTTCACATTATTGTGGTTAAGTAACCTTGGAAAGTTGGCGGTTGGTGAACCAGTTTTGCTTATTGGAACATTGGTATATAAGGCAAAATTTACCACGCTGAACTCACAATAGGTTCCATTCCTTACACAATGATCAAAAAGGTACTGACTTTTAATAATTTATTTCATTCAGTACTGATTTGCTGATAAAATAATGTTAGATAATTCATCCAGTGTTCATTTTGATATTTTATCTTTTCTTTCCTCAGGGTGTTACTGAGAGTTTTGGGGCAGCAGTCTCCTGTCTGAGCACATCTCATCTGACAGATGAAGTGATTAGGAGGAGTAAGCGAATGATACTGGACACGCTGGGAGTGGGATTGCTTGGAACCAGTACTCCAGTCTTTAACACAGTCCTTCAGAGCAGCCAAGTAAGGATGGTGTTTGAATAGAGAGATATAGTTCAGATGACCTCCTTTTGTGTCTGACTCTTATGCACATTTCTTTGATAATTTATAAATTAGAGGCAGCAAGCACTGGAAAACAGCAAGGTCTGGGGAAGACCAGGATTATCTGTTCCACCTCAGTATGCTGCCTTTGTTAATGGTGTTGCGGTAGGTCATTTTAAATACTCACCTTCAGTACTCTGGTAAATACATGTACTTGTGATGAAAATCATTTCTGCATAATCAAGGAGGTCCTGCTAAAGCATGTATGTATTCTCTCAGATGGGTGCTTGATAATGGGATATGTTCCTGTGCTATTAGGTGCACTCTATGGACTTTGATGACACTTGGCATCCAGCCACTCACCCCTCTGGCGCTGTGTTGCCGGCTATCTTGGCGCTGGCTGAAACATTGCCTGCTAAACCCTCTGGCCTGGAGCTGTTGCTGGCTTTCAATGTAGGCATAGAGGTTCAGGGGAGACTCCTGAGGTTTTCTAAAGAGGCTCACAACATTCCCAGAAGGTAAACATATTTTGTACAATTATGTACGGTTTAAATGAAATGTATGATCAAAATAAATCAAATAAGTTCTGGACCCCATTTGTAAAGCTATAACCGTGTTATTTTGTCTTTCAAATAGACATAGTAATCATTTTAAATTTGAGTAAATGGCTGAACTGAAACTTTATATGTGGAATATCATAAAGTAATTAAGTATTGCATTCAGAGCTGAACGTAGCATGCAAAATTGCCAATAATCAAAACATACTGAATTTCAATAGCACTGTATAATAGCTTTCATTAATAAATAATTAAATATTCTGTAATGCTTAACAGTTAAGTTATGGCGAGACACTGGGGGGGAGAATAATAGATATCACCTTACTTCCCCAGTGGATTGATTACAATAAGAATTGCAAGCATTTTTTGTATTACAAAAATTTTTCTAAAATGTTATGTTTAAATATGCAAATGAGGCATTATTTACTTAAAAATGTGCTAATTTGCATTTACATTTCTAGTACAAAAATCTGAACATTGGATGAGTATTTTACATATTAGAGTCAAAGGTTTTTACAGAAGGGATTTTGGGTATCTCTTTATCACTCCATAATTCAGAAAATACTGTGAACAGTCAGAAAAAAAAAATCTATTTTCTTTGAAATATTGTATATGTATATAATGTATATAATCTAGCAAATTAAATATGAACAAATCCTTCTGTAAAAACCTTCAGAATATAGATAGGAATAAAACTGTAATGTTTGGTGTATGTACATGCTTCTAAAGTGGAGATATATGGCTCAGTGTAGGAGAAAAAAATAATTTTGAGAAAACGGCCTTTAAAAATATGTATTGTAATTGAAATCTATAGACACAAATAGATAATGTGCCAAAAAAAAAAAAAAAAAATGCTTAAAGGTGGATTTTGGATGTTTTCTTACCACTAGTCTGAAAAACAAACAATTAAAAGCCAAAAAGCCCAAAATCTCAAAATTGAGCCTGTAGTGTCTCCCCTCATATATATATATATATATATATATATATATAGAGAGAGAGAGAGAGAGAGAGAGAGGGAGAAATCTGCAAATGCGCTTATGTTCAAAGCTGAATTCTCAGTGTCTTCAGTGTCACATGATCCCTCAGAAATCATTCTAATACGCTGATTTGTTGCTAATATTTATTATTATTATCAATGTTGAAAATAGTTGTGCTGCTTAATATTTTTGTGGAAACTGATACATTTTTTTTCAGAATTTTTCAGAAAGTTCACAAGAACAGCATTTATTTGAAATAGAAATCTTTTGTAACATTATAAATTATAAATGTTACAAAAAAGAAAAAAATCTTGCTGACCCCAAACTTGAATAGTAGTGTACATTTCAAATTATTTGAATGTACATCAACTAATTATCAATTAGGTATATTTAATGAAATAACACTTTAATGGGCTTTATTCATAAAATGCAAGCAGAACAATATGACTGTCCACACCTTTACTGTTTGATAAAGATTTTTTTATTTATTAGATGTTTATTCTGATTTATGTGTCCCTCTCAGATTTCACCCACCTGCAGTTGTTGGGGTCATGGGCAGCGCAGCTGCTTCAGCTAAACTTTTGGGTCTCCCAGCAGCCCAGAGCATAGCAGCTCTAGCGATAGCCTGCTCATCTGCTGGAGCTCCCATGGCAAACGCTGCTACTCAAACCAAACCTCTTCACATGGGCAATGCTGCCCGCGGCGGTCTGGAGGGCTCCCAGCTTGCTCTCCTCGGCCTTGAGGGTAATACACAGATTCTGGATCTGGAATCAGGATTCGGGGCCTTCTATCCGGATTATGTCCCTCGCCCACTGGCTGAGGTCACCCCTACTTCTCAGTACAGATGGGTGTTAGAAGACCAGAACATTGCACAGAAGCGCTTTCCCGCACACCTCGGCATGCACTGGGTGGCGGATGCAGCAATAGAAGCAAGGGCGAAGTTTTTGGATAAATACCCAAATGCAAATCTCAGTCAAATTAAGAAGATCACATTGAGAGTGCCCTCATCCAGATATGTAGACTGCCCTTTTCCGGTTAGCGAACACCAGGCCAGACACTCCTTCCAGTTCAACTGCTGTACCGCACTGCTTGATGGTCAGGTCACGGTTGAATCCTTCAGCAAAAGCCAGATGAACAGGAGTGCCCTAAAGGAGATGCTTCTGAAAGTAGAGTTGGAAATCCCACAAGACAATCATTCAAGTTTTGAAAAGATGTATTGTGAAATTGCTGTGGAGACAACACAGGGGGAAATGTTCACCGCACGCTGCAACACTTTTTATGGTCACTGGAGGAAACCACTGAGTCATGAGGATCTGGTGAAGAAGTTCAAGGCTAATGCTTCGACTGTGCTGACCGCTGATGTCGTGGAGGGTATTATTTACACTGTAGACCGTCTGGACACAAACCAAGACTGCTCAATGCTTTGGTCATACATGCACTTTAATAAGCACATGATGCACAGAGATGAGCGCCGCTTCTCAGCTTTGGCTTGAATTATTGTGTAATGTCACTTGCATTATTCAGGCTTATAGAAAGTATCTTGGTGAACGACCTGTCTTATTTAAACCCATCATGATTTTCCATATTCTCACTTTGGTGGATTTGTCACCAGTTCTGAAGTAGTTGTAGCAAACTTTTGATGGCAAATAAGATAAATGTGTAAATTCTGAGAAGGTAAAAGTGAGAAGCACTGTACTATTGTGATTGAAATATTGCATTTTGTATTCTAACTAAATAGTTACAAGTTATTTACTCACAAAAAGAAATTTTTACTTTCATTTAGACATTAGTAAGTGTTCATTTTGGACCTTTTCTATATCTTATATATGCATTTTGAGTGTACTGTTGCTAGCCTCTTTCTGCAATGTCAGATTTTTTTAAAAAAATACACAGCATTAAGTAACAGTGCTCTTTCATCAGATAGTTTTTACCAGAAGGCAGAAAGTTCCTTTCACTTGTCAAAATGAAAGTGAAGAGAGAAACTAATACAGCTTTGTTCATTTTTACACTTTCTGAATGAAAGGTTTCACATCATTTTCATCTTTGGATTTTATACCACCATGCTTTCTGTTCTGTATGTGTTTTTTTTTTTTTTATCTTCTGTATTTTGCTGACATTACCTGTTGTACTGTATATTTGTTTATGTAATAAAATCACACAAAGTTTGGTAGTGGTAAGATTGTTTTTTAGATGTTTTTGAAAGATTTTAATATAATTTTTAAAATTCAGATATCATTCTAATATGCTGATTTGCTGCTCAAGAAACATTTCTTATTATCTGTGTTGACAACGGTAGTGCTGCTTGTATTTTTGTGGAAACCGTAATACATTTTCAGGCTTCTTTCATGAATAAAAATTTCTAAAGAAAGACTTTTTTTTTTGTTTTGTTTTGTTTTGACAATGTAAGTTTTGATTCTTACTTTTCATCATTGCTGCATAAAACTATGAATTTCTTTCCCCAAAAATTACTGATCCCAAACTTGTGAACGGCAGTATGACTTTGTGTAATTTTAGAGACAAATTAAAGTTAGTTAAACATCAACTATGTAGATGTTCAGATGCCATGATAAAAGATTTCTCTGATCAATAAAATAAGGCTTGGGCTCATTATTCATCTGTAACAAAGTCTAAACTTTCTTAATGAGACAATTATATACGTATGTTTATTCAGACACTTGTATGTGGAATTGTTATATACAAACATTAGAAAGACACTGTCAATCCACTCGTTTTGCAAGAATTCAGGCAAGTTTCAGCACCTCCTGTACCATCACTCCAATTCCATCAAATATTTCATGTAGTGGTGCTTTGCACATGAAAGCACTGGTGGTGACGATCTTATTTTTCTCATCAACATGAGCCTCATTCACATGCTTACAGATGTGCTTGCAGCCAAGCTGAGAAATAGCTTCCGCAGTGTCTGGAACATCTGGATACCTGAAAGCCAAAGATTCAGACAGTATGCCTCAGCCCTGTCTTTTTATACCAATATCAACTTTTTCGTGAACAATATGACACAGTAAAAGACAATTGTATATAAAACTACATGGCTTTGTATAAACAGAACTCTGCCTTTTCTGTGGGTTCCGTGTTCCGTTTCTTTGCTGTTCCATCACATTTGCATCATATTTTGCTAAATGAGGACAAAGTATTGATGATACACTACAATTCAAAAGTTTGGGGTCAGTAAGATTTTTGAAATGTTTTTGAAAGTAGTCTCTTATACTGGATTAAAAATAACTTGTATATAACAATAATCTATGTATGTAATAATTTCTTATTATTATGAATGTTGAAAACAGTTGTGCTGCTTCATATTTTTGTGGAAACCGTGATACATTTTTTTTTCAGTATAATTTGATGAATAGAAAGGTCAAAACGGTTATTAAATTTAACTAAATCTGAAACCATAAAAAAAAAAAATTATTTGAAATAAAAACAAATGTAAAAAAACTTAGTTTTAACTTGATGTACTAAAATAACTAAAACTGAAATAAAAATGAATAAAAATGAACAAAAACTATATAGACATTAAAAAATAATAAATGGTAAAAACACAACAAAATTGCTAAATAATTGTATTGTATTGTGTCTTTATTGGTGGAAAATTGTCTTTACTAAAATTAAAATGGAAAATATGAAAATAAAAACTAATTACAAATATTAAAACTACAACAGTATATCAATGATAGTAAAACAGCACTGGTTCAAAAGAACAGCCTTTATTTGAAATAGAAAACTTTTATCTTTTAAAACATTATAAATGTCTCTACTGTAATGAGCATAATGCATCCTTGCTGAATAAAAGTATTCATTTCTTTAAAAAAAAAAAATCTTTCTGACCCCAAATTTTAGAACAGTAGTGTATATGCAAACTGAAGCCATAACTGGGTATTAGCTGCAGTATGCAAAAGTTTTTTTTTTGGTTTTGTTTTGCAGAGTTAGTTTTAGCTTTCTTAAAAATATTGTAAGTCACATCATTTCAACTCAGAAATCATTTTTACCTATCATCTTTGTCATGGCCAACAGTAACTTCACAGCCAGGGAAAACCTTCGCTGCCAGCACAGGTGAGATGCAGCACAAGCCAATGGGCTTCTTCTCAGCATGGAAGGCCTGCAGCACGGTTTTAACCTGTTCATTGACCGAGCAGTCTTTGCCCTGGACAGCCCAGCTACACAGGTTCTTGGCTGCTCCAAAGCCACCTGCAAAATATTTTAAAAATAATAGTAAATGAAAAAAGAGTGTGTGGAAATTCTTCGAAAAGTAGCCTCAATAAGGGCAGTGTGCTAACCAGGGAAGATGATGGCATCCAGATCCTTTACATTGAGCTGCGAGAGGTCTTGGATATCACCCCGGGCAAGTCTGGCACTCTCCACGAGCACATTTCTCTTTTCCTCTGTTGGAGAGCCTTTCAAGTGATCGACAACATGCATCTGATCAGTGTTGGGTGCAAATATCTTGACCTGTGGGAAGGTTAATCCTGTTACCAAAGTCAACGTGAAAGAACGATGCATTATGATATTTTACAAGGTACAGGCTGTAGACTGAAAATTGCTTGAAACCAGCAACACAGATGTTATAAATAAACTTACATTTAAGTTTAGATGGACTACTTCATTGTCAACAGTAAAGACATTGCAGTAGTGCCGATATACGGTAATATGATATACTGATAAATATATTATAATATATTTTATTTCAAGTTTTGACTGCAAATGTCATGTCCATAATGCTGGAATTGCTCCAATCACATTACAGCCTTGACATCATTGAATTTCTGTTAGAGTTGTGCGACAGTCAATCATTGTTTTGCGGATGCCATAGAAATGAATAAGAAGTGCCGTAAACTGAATCCTACCTGTCGCAAAAATTGTCTGTTACAGCATTTTTTTTTTCGGTGTACACTCTAAAAATAAATCAGTCCAAAACTAATGTTTAATGGCAAACATGTGCATTCATTAAATAAGCTGTTTTCCCACAAAAGCAATTTATTCAGCACAGTGAAGCCTCGCCTCCATTGACATCCAGTAAAAAAGAAAAAAAAAAAAGGCCTCTGGTCTCCTTCCCAACATGCTTTTTTTTGTTGTTGTTAACCTTTGAGGCTTGCCATAAAACGGCTTTGGTTCTATGTATTTGGTATTTAAATGTTTCAAACAGCCTTTCAAATTTTTGTATTTGCAGTGGTGCTCTTCACAGCACCAAATACTTAAATACTTAATAGACTATTTATTTTCAAACTTAAACATTTTTACGTTAAAACATGCCCTAGATATTGACTGAAAATGTTCTGACTCTTTATTATTTTTCAGTAACACTTTACAGTAAGGCTCCATTAGTTAACATCAGTTAATTCATTATTTAACATAATCTGACAATAAAAACTACTTCTAAAGCTTTTATTAATATTAGTTAGTTAATTTCAACATCTACTAATACATCACTAAAATCAAAAGTTGTAACGGTATTATTTAATGTACCTGAGCTAACATGAACAATGATCAGTTGCATTTTTTTAACTAATGATAACAAAGAAAAATAATTTCTGTAACAAATGTAGCTATTGCTCATTGTTAATGTTAGTTAACGCATTAAATAACATTAACTAATGAGACCTTACTGTAAAGTGTTATCTATTGTTCTTTATAATTCTTTTGCACTTTACTCTGTTTGAAACATTTGTTTTCTTTATACATTTTTTTGTATTGTTTGGAATTAGAATTTTAAATACTGGGATCTAAGTGTGAGGGGTGATTGTGTTACTTGTTGTCTTTTATGTGATTTGTGTGATGATATTGAATGTGTTTTTTGTGGTGAAGCCAAAGACAAATTTCCACTTGTGGACAATAAAGTGACTAACTAACTAACTTTATTGTATTTAAATGTTCGGAGTTAAAAAGTGATAAAAGCTTTAGCGATTATCGTGTTATGAAAATTTGATACCGTCACATGTTTCCACCACACATTGTACGAAAAAAGACAGCTTGTCTATTCACATCTGTTCATATGGTTGTGCTCTTTTTCGTGTTTAAGTAGTCTAAGTGTCGTGATCTGATATAAATAGCACCAACTTGACTAGTCGTGCTCTAGATGGGTTAACTATTTATTGCATTGCTACTGTATTATGTTGTTTTGAATGTCTGCATTGCATTCTATGCAGTGGAGAACATTAGTACTGATAGTCGAAGGAAACTTACAGTAGCTTGCAGGCGGCTCAAATGAACCAGAACGGCAGACGCCTCGTGGATTTCACTTCCATCAAACACACCGCAGCCTGCCAACACTACAGCAACACGCTTTCCCATGTCTCTAAACGGAACGAAGACACAAATTCAGTGAAGATGGCAGTGAACTTGAAAGGTTACGAACTCCTGGTGTTCGTAAATGAAGAATATGATGTTACAGCGCCTCTACCCACTGCGAAAGAGACAGTAACCGAATCGTTCTTTTGAGTCGGATCTTTTTAATGAGTCGGATCTTCTTCTTTTTTTAATGAATCTGTTGAACAGTCTGAACCATAGATATACATAATAATTATACTTTTATATATTTTAATAAATATACTTAAATATACTTTATTATGTATATCTATGGTCTGAACCTATTCGTTCTGAGTAAACAAACAGCTCACTGAGCTGAACTGAGTAACGTCTTTTTCTTTCTTTCTTTTTTTTTTTTTTAGAACGTACGATTTTGTTAATTTAGGCAAAACTTGTTCTGCCAAATTATTATTTTGGCATAAATTTTATTATTGTTAAATGAAATTATAATTTGGTTATAAATTACTTGTTTAAATGAATATTTTTTATGAGATGAATCATTCAGCAAACTGGAACACATGAAATTACAACAATCACCTTAAATGTAACGTTTAAAAAATGTAATAAACCACAATTTGTGCTTATGGGTTTATTGGAAAGCTTAGAGAAAGTAATATGTAACAGAATCGATTAATGTTTTTTAACTGGCTCTTTATAATGAACTGTTCTAAAGAACCGATTAGTGGAAATGAGTCAGACCTCTCATCGCTACAAGCGAACGGACTAGGCATCGGGGAACTTTTATTTTGAAATTACTTTTTTTTTTTAACTAAAGAGTTGTTTCCGTTTCCGGTCAATTCAGTTGACATACCTGCATGAAATATAGCATAGTTAGTTGTTATGGTAGGTTTATCTGTTAATATATCGAGGGTTTTTGAGTAAATAACATTAAATTCCTTGTTGCGATTGCGGTCATTATATAGTCCACTTACTGAGTGCTATACTGGGCATGAATAATTAATTCTAGCTAGCTTGCTAGCTAATAACCTTTCTAGGTACCAGTCTCAACACAACACCAGTCGTTGAAAATGGCAGGATTGTATCGAGCTCTTCTAACATCTGCCTCCACTGTCACAAAGGTAAGATTATTTCAGCCTCGTTGGATAAATCGTGATAATCGATTTAATGACTATGGCAAAAATGTTTAATATAACTTTTTTAAAAAACAATTTAATTGCAGAATCTGGCTCAAGCCACATCATGTCGCACTAAATTCACTAAGAGTCGCATCCCTCCACAGGTATGTGACAGTTCAAATGTACATGCATCGTTTATCTGATTCAGTTTATTTAATGTAATAACATCAAACCATCTTCTCGTCCTTCAGGTATTTGAGGAACGAACAAAAGAACATGACAAGTACGGTGGTGATCCAGAACATCCACATAAATTACACATAGTGACACGAGTTAAAAGCACAATGAGACGACCATATTGGGAAAGGAAGGTTATAAAGAGCTTGGGGCTCCTGAAGGTGTGATGTGATTTCGATTTTTTTTTTAAAAAAATTCTATAGTGAAATAGTATCACTCAACTAAAATGTTATAGTTGATAACATATTGTTCTTTATCACCAGGCGCATGAACCCCGTGTCCACAAGAACACCCCTTCAGTGAACAATCTATTGAAAACTATTAAGCATCTGGTTAGGTATGTTGGACTTTTGCTTTTCACAACATTTTAAAATCAGTTGATTGCTGACCATTACAATAAACTTACCAATTCAAATATTTTTATCCGCAGGATTGAGCCGCTCAAGCTTCCATATGGATTACCTGCTGAGGAGGACATGGCCAACACATATCTGAACAGCAAAGGGGAGCTGGTAGTGAAACGTCTCCTGAAACCGCTTGAGCAAAAGGCTGTTGAATCATAGAATTTTCTTGCCTACCATGTGTTGTGTATTTGCTATTTGTTTAATAAAGGTTTGAATAACTAGGTCCTCTCTTAATTATTACGAAAGCATGCATTTCAAACATCAGTCACTCTGATGATGTACTTTTTAAATCACTGGTATGTTTCCATTTTTTTTCCATTGACATGACCAGAACACACACATAATTATTTTTATTTTTTTTAATGAGTCATGTACTGCTACAAAAGAAAAAAAGCCTGCACTTCCTTCACATCAATGGGTGAAAGATGTGACAATTCTTAGTGGAATACACAAGCTTGCTTCCTTGGCACTTAGTGAGCACTTGTTTGATGCTCACTAAACTGAGCATCAGTCCATCAGAGGTTAAATATTGATTTTGTGTTTGCACTGTTGTTTAAACGTAAGCTTCCAGTTGTTCAGTCTTGCAGAAACTTAATCTTCCTTAATAAGAAATAAAGAGAGCCTTCATCAGAATGATGCTCCATGGAAATGTTTCACTTCTAAAACATAGGTAAAGGGATATGAATTAAAGTATTAATACCCTCTCAGGTGGTATTGAGGACAAAGGTGAGAGACACAAGAAATTAAATGGTGCAAGAAAAACAAGTGATCACAAAGAGGTGTTACAAGACTTAGGACTGTTATGTTGGCAGCCCTGAGAAAGATGGAGCTTGATGATTTAGTCCTCTAATCCTCATCAGATAAAGAGTCCGAGTCATAACCTTTGCCTCTGATGGTCTTTTTCTCCACCTTGGTGAACTTTGTTCCTGACTTCTGCCCAATTGTTGGTGGCTCCAAAATATTTCCACTAGGAGGAGAAAGAATACAAATGTAAAAGCCTTTTAATAAAAATTCAAAATGATAACGTGTATATAAATATACCATTTAAAGCAGCGGATCTCAACCTTTTTGACTTAAAGGTCCCCTTCATTGTCCACAATATTT
The DNA here is from genome assembly GCA_039654765.1 of Mylopharyngodon piceus. Classification (NCBI taxonomy): domain Eukaryota; kingdom Metazoa; phylum Chordata; class Actinopteri; order Cypriniformes; family Xenocyprididae; genus Mylopharyngodon; species Mylopharyngodon piceus. The sequence continues at coordinate 11,349,734 of CM077441.1, read as the reverse complement.
GACGGCCCCCACTTTGTTGTATGTAGGTTTCCGATTGAAAGGGTTTTTAAGCATAAAGGTAGGTTTTGAGTGTTTCATGTCTGTTTTAGGGGTGTTTCAGGCACAGGGTAGGTTTTGAGTGTGTTCCAGGCGTAAAGGTAGGTTTTATGTGGCTTTCAGTACGGTCTGTCAAAAAAGACAAATATAATAAGTAAATAATAAAGAAATGCGTGTGAGGGTTAGGTCTTCTAGATGTTCAAAGTTAATGAGGATAAACGCAATTTTCCCCCTACAAATCACTTCGCCAGAAATATTACCTAATTTCATTTTTTAAGGTTACAGTGACGTAGTGGTTTAGGGATCAGTGTTTGGTGTAGGCAATAAGCTATAATACTGTGATTGACATGACCAATAAAATCGGCTGCAGGGCGGCATGGGCCTGGCTTCTGAAGTCACGCTTGGATGTGGGCCGGGTTGGACGTCAACCGCAGGCTGCAGCAAGACGCTTCTCGAAAGTTCCGGAACTTTGAAAAAGTACTACCTAGCGAGCAGGTACTTTCTGAGAGGGAATTTTTTTACCTGGAACTTTATTTAGACCCTGGTTCCTGCGGTCGAAACACACCGAGTACCATGCCAAAGTTCCTAGTTCCTGGGGAAAGTTCCTGTGGTGGAAACGCGGCTGTCAACCCAATAAAATATTTTAGCACTTGGCCTAACTAGAAAGATGTATATTTGCTATAAAAATAACCAAAGAATAATGTCTTGATTTTTAAGTTGTTTTAGCTCATTTTGTCTTATTTTAAATAATTTTAAGTCATCTTGAGGCCCTCTTGGAAGTTTGTTGAGGCCCCCTGGTTGAGAACCACTAATTTAGAGGTTTGAGGTCAAGATTTTTTTTTTTTTTAAAAAAAAAAAAAAAAAAAAAAAAAAAAAAATTAATACTTTAATTCAGCAAGGATGCATTAAATTGATCAAAAGTGACAGTAGAGACATTTACATTATTACAAAAAAAATCTATTTAAATAAATACAAAGTTCATAAGAACAGCATTTAACAAAGAATCTTGGAAAAAATTTTCACAGTTTCAGTGTTCATGTTAGCATGTTTGAGCAGCAAATCAGCATATTAGAATGATTTCTGAAGGATCATGTGACTCTGAAGACTGGCATAATGATGCTGAAAATTAAGCTTTGCCATCACAGATTGTCTGTTTAGCTTTGTAAGACAAACTATGTCATATTATTGTTTCTGAAGGGCGCGAGCCCTCGCGCAATGCACTGTGTGAAGTACAGACTGAACAGAATGTCAAAACATCCCACCGCTGGGCTGATGATATGCAAACTACCTAAACTACTGGACAAGCTCTTTGCTGTTGCACTGTACACATACTGTACACTGAATTCTGAAAGGTTTTGTTCTGTAATTTTTCATGGGTGCTTTGGTGTGCATAAATTTATGAATTATATGGACTCCTTATATCATTTGGTTATTAGGTGTCTTTTGGAGTCTCTAAGTGTCCTTTTTTGTGATTAAAATTTATCATCTATTGACAGCCATTTACATATACACATACACAGCCTGCACTCACCTGTAGTTGATGATATTTGAGCAGCCCAGTCTCCACTCCAGCATTTCGGTAGGAAACTCATCTGTGTTGCCCAGATCAGTGAAGCCCACAACATAATCCTTAGTCTTCCCATCCTTCACTAGAGCCAGTGTTGGAATGACTTTAATCTTCAGCCTCTCTGTTAGGAATGGAGCCTTCTCAACATTCAGCTTGATGAACTTTGTTTCCAGATGTTTTTTAGCCAAAACAGCTAGGTGCTTGTCCAAAATGTTGCATCTTTTATAAAAAAAAAAAAAAAAAAAAAAACACTGAAAATGGCTGTATGCAGAATTGATTTATAATACAAGGATACAAGGAAAATGAAAGAAAACAAATATATCCTCAAATACCTGAAGGTAGAGTCTCTGTAGAAATGGCAGACGACACTTTTGCTTTCCTTCACCTCAGCAAAAAAATCTCTCTCACTTGGGATCTCTCTGTATTCACCATGTCCTTTAGATATCCACTCCTGAGGACACACACATACCACAGTTTACAAAGTTTAATCACATGAATGGGAGGAATCTGATCTGCTTCAGTGCACTAATAAACACCTAATGTAGATAACTCATTGTGAATAAACATTTTAATAATACATTTAAAGGGTTAGTTATTAGTTAGTTAGAGTCATTAATTACTCACCCGTAAGACCTTCGTTCATCTTTGGAACACAAATTAAGATATTTTTGATGAAATCCGAGAGGTATATGACTTAACATAATCAACACTTTCAAGGTCCAGAAAGGTACTAAAGACATCGTTAAAACAGTCGACGTGACTTCAGTGGTTCTACCTTAATTTTATGAAGCGACGACAAGTCATATACCGCTCGGATTTCATCAAAAATATCTTAATTTGTGTTCCGAAGATGAACGAAGGTCTTACGGGTTTGGAACGACATGAGGGTGAGTAATTAATGACAGAAATTTTCATTTTTGTGTGAACTAACCCTTTAAGCTGCAAAATTGAAACTAGGTTCTTTAAATACGTTTATAACACCCACCTGCTTCTGTTTCTGAGCTTTCTTAAGGGCCTCAAGCCTTCTCTCCTTGAGCCGCTCCAGCTCATCTTCATCCATGCTCTGCAGCTTCTCTAGTTCTGCATCCAGCTGCTCTTCTACCATCCGTGCCGACTGCAGCACCTGCTGCTCCAGAGCCTTCGCAACAACCTCCATTGACTGACTGGCCATTTTCTGTCAGACATACAGCACATTATTGGATGCAATTACTTAAAAATATAATTCCTGAACTCTGTGAAATAATTAAGATAAATTAAACAAGCTTCTTTTCGAAATAGATTATTTATTATACTGTTAATTACCTGTTTATCACACATCTAACAGGTCCCACAACAACACAAAGTGGCATTTGTGCCTTTAATGTTATTAAAGTGAATAGTATCAAAATGTCTGTGGAAGAACTGCGAGAAGCCGTTTGGTGCAACAGTTCTAAATTGACCACTGAAGTGCATACAGCATGCAGTTTAACAGAGCAAACGTTACTGATGTGTGAAAGGTGTGGCACACGTTAATCAATCATCTTCGGGGGGTTTTTTTTATGTGCGTTCTGTTCGTTCACAACAATAAAGGTGCTGGTAGTCGGCCAGCGCCTGACTACAACCGCATAAAGACAAGCATGCCAACTTGGCTTACCTTCTCCAGTTCCTATGTCATTGTCTCATCAACAATTGCTGATTTTAAAAGACAATAAGCTCTTGTAAATAATGACTGTTTATTTTAAAACGGATATGTGGGGCTTTGTGTCAAATCATGCTAGTGCTAGCGTATTGCTTTGGCTTCCAAGCACCGTGGTAACGGCGGCTTTGATCGCCAACAAAGACTGTGGCGTAGTTAATCGGCAAGCGACAGACAAGCTGTTGCGGAAAGCAACAAGCTAGGGATAATTTAACTGACATACAACTGAAAATGTATTATATATTTTTTTGAAATATATGTTTCGGAACAGCACTTACCGATTCTGTATGATTTCCAGAAGGCGGCACACTGACGCACAGACGCAGGGTCTTACGTAAAGGCGTCGACTGATTACGTCATGCAATCGTAGCGCATTCGACGGATTTCAGAAGGAATATAAAATAAAAATATATATATTATTGTTCTGTTATAAAATTCAGTGCAAATGTAAAACATTTCCAGTCATATAGTTTAATTCAAGTGGCAAAAATTGCACGTCATTTATTTTCTGGCTTTCCTTTACAGACATTTACCATGGTAATAGTTATAATAGCTGTTAGTTATAATTAATAACTGTAATATTTTGCTACATTACACAAAAGCTACTTCTAGAAATACATTTTAAAAGTATGTGTAGGACAATCAAAATAGTAAAATAAAATATATAAGTAAAATATGCTCTAACGCTTTTAATTGACCTTAGATCAGTATTTTTTAATTCTCTCTAAATTTGTTTAGAATCTATTTATTTGGCCATATTTGATAAATCATCTTCTATTTGGATTCTGCCTCGTCTATTGCACCATTGTACATCACTACAAGCTCCGTTCCTCAGTGCTATTAAAGTCATAAATACACAGATTTCCGAGACATCCTTTCTTTTAGAATCTTATTAGTTTAGTTTGAGATTTTTGTTGTTACATTACCTTTGTTAGTGACATTAATATTAGCTCGATCCACAAATTATAAATACATACACAAGAATAATAATAAAAAAAAAAACAAGACAGTATCAATTATCCAAATTTATTTGCAAATTTAGAAAACATACAAATGATGTCACAGCTTCTGGTCTTCAGGCACAGGTCATTCTGTCATGACAGATTTTTGACCAAATATGGATTTTTCAGGCCTTCCTCTCTGTAATGTGAGATAACAACAGATGTATGTCTCATGAGCAGCTTCTTAAAACCAAGAAAGTATAAACTTAAAACATTTGAAGAGTCAAGTACATTCTGTTCATACATAAAGCCAAACCTACAGTGAAAAGGGATTGAGAGGACAATGCTTCATTAGGAATGTAGACTGAAGCATCTTTGACCTATTATGTGGTTCACATCCATCTGATTGGAAAAACCCTTCCTTTCCTGCAGCACCATATCCATATATTTAGAAAACAAGACTGAGAAGCATGACAGGACAGTTGAAACTCAATTTAGTAAAATTAACCTGGCCAATGTTTTAATCTTTTTCTTCATAAATATTCATCTCTCTTTTAGCTCTTTCACACATACGAACAAACATACAAGAAACAATCAATGAGCGGGAGTAATATATATATATATATGCATTTTTTTTTTTTAAATCTAGGAAAACATAAATGTTAGCTTTACATAAAATGTTAGTATCCACATGCTAAACTGCCAAAAGACTTTGATAGAAGATACGGTTTCCCTATTTCCACTTTAAACATCTCAGTCTGACTCATAAAAGGCAAATGACATGCCACTCCATTCTGCTTTGCTACAAAGTCTGTTATATATTTCTGAGGCCAGACATTCAAAATAAACACAGGTTCTGGGGTACAAGAGGACGAAATGCTGACAATAAAGACAAGAAAGAAAAACAAATCCAAATAGAAAGCAAAGTGGCTTGCTTTGCTTAGTTTAGGACAGTCAGTGCATTTAAAACATTCAAAAAAGTTCTGGTAACATTTTACACTCAGGTTGTACACATTAATATCAGTCATCACTATAGTTATCATGAACTAAAAATCAACGATGCTTTAATCAAGATTAATAAGTGCTGTAAAATGTTAATTTCTACATTTATATATATTTAAATGTTACAAATGTATGTTAATATTAGTTAATGTATTTATGAACTAAGAAGTAATAATAGCAACATTGTACATTTATGAATTAACATTAACCAAGATTAATAAATGGTGTCAAAAACTATTCCTTGTTAGTTCATTATACCTAACGCATTAACTAATGTTAACAAATACAACCTGACTGAAAAGTGTTACCAAAGTTCCACTAGACATCAGTCTAGGGAATTGACATCATGATGAAAGAAATATTCAGTGTTCAGCTGAATGAAGCTGGTATGCTCATCTGTTCCTCATCATCATTGGCTTGATCTTGTAATCCTCAGATGTCCTCTGTGTTCTCAGAGAAGCTCGACTGGGAGATTTCACAAAAGGACAGCAATGCTACGACTGGCACACTCCAGCGGTTTTGTTGTCTCTCTCACACATCATGATGAGGTGGCAGGACTGGGCTGATGTCACAGTGACTGAGGTTAGGACGGTTCTCCTATGTGATCTTCAGAGTGCTACCATAGGTTTGCTGTACCACTACCTGCACATTGTCAAGGATGAAGTCAAAGGCCATGCTCCATACAGACTCTGAGGACTGCTGCATAAGTCTGAAACGAACAGTCAAAATTATCAGAAAGACGCAATCGATCTACACTACTGTTCAAAAGTTTTGGTTTGGTAAGATTTTTTAATTTTGAAAGAAGTGTCTTATGCTCGTTAGGGCTGCATTTATTTAAAAGGGTCATAAACTGGATCTTTTTTGTTATTTTATAATGTTTCCTGAGGTGCAACTATAATGTTAATATGATTTTTACATTAAAAAAATTGTCATAATTTAGAAAAAAATGGCTATTTTCTACCCTGATTTTAGCCCTCTGATTTGAATGCTCTGTTTGAAGGGGCGTGTCTGCTGTGAGACTTCAGTGAAAACATCCACTGCTGTGATTGGCTGACATCTTTGCAATTGAAATAAGTATTCATGTGGAATCCTCTCAAATACTTTTACTAAATTTTTACTAATACAGCTGTTAAAATTAACGAATCGTGAAAAGTGTTGATTACTGCATTATATTTAGATCTATTCCCATCACATGGAAGGTTGCAGTGATGAGCATTGAGCAGATGACAGACAGTCTGTTGATCGCGTGAATGCAGTGATCTTGTCATTGCAACGCAATTTTGCACTCTCACAAAATGCTTTCACCATAACACTGCAAACACAGCGTAAATACAGTAAAATAATTATTATGTAGTGAGATAAACTCGTGATGCGTGATTGACAGCTTCAGCCATTATAAAGAGAGTGTTCTTACAAGTAAAAATACTAGGATTATTCATTATGAATTTAACTGTCATTGTCGGTTTAAAAACGAAATGTGTTACTTACAGTTTGCGGGGTCCTTGCTGGTTCCAGAACAGTTAATTCCTGATCTTTGAGCAAAAGCTTTTGGGCAAAGCCAGTATCGTATTGCGACTTGTACTCAAAACAGTCGCTGGTAAAATGTAAGGTACAAACACGCAAGTCAGCACTGACGTGACTAGGACGTTTGTTAAAAACAAACGGAATCCATTTTTCTCTGACATCGGTATCCTTCGGCAGCTTATGCAAAGATGATGTTTTTCCACAGCCAGGAACAATACAACATCTGTGTGGCATCACAATCTTGTTATTATCACAATCTTATCGTAAACAGCTACTTTAAATCCACTCGCTGCTCATCGGCTGAACACCAGTGGGCGGGGACAACGATGTGATGATGTAAAAGTAGGCGTTGTTATCTTGCTCCAGAGGCAGTCGTAAGCAAATGATTGTGCCCCTGTGATGTCACATGCCACCTCGGATCCAAATTAAGCTTTTTTACAGCTTGATTATATAAATGCTTATATTTTTTATTGATGATGAGGACGTTTTAAGTTATGGAACTTACAGGATGTATTAATGATACAAATGCCAAAAGTTCAAGGAAAATTTGATTTCTCATTTCATGACCCCTTTAATCAAAAATACAGTAAAAACAGCAATATTAGGAAATAATGTTATAAAAATAATAGTATTACAATTTAAAATAACTTCTATTTTTGTTTATTTTAATCTGTGATGGCAAAGCTGAATTTTCAGCAGCCATTACTCTAGTCTTCAGTGTCACATGATCCGTCATTCTAATATGCTGATTTAGTGCTCAAGAAATATTTCTTATCAGTGTTGAAAAAAAGTTGTGCTGCTTAATATATTTGTGGAAGTTTTTTTTTTTGTTTTTCAGGATTCTTTACTGTCACTTTTGATCAATTTAATGCATTCTTGTTTAATAAAAATATTCATTTCTTTAAAAAAAATCTTTCTGACCCCAAACTTTTGAAGAGTATATTACTGCTTGTGAGATTTATGATGTATTTATTGCAGGAATCAGTGAAGGAGAATTCAGAACAATACCTCTTCATGTATTTGATGACAAGGTCGAGTTTCTCCAGGTCTTTATCATCCACGAGTTCTGTGCAGTACTTCACCACCTGTAGAATGTCCTCTTCCATTGGTTCTGTGAAGATGCAGCACCACACAATTAAACCAGGTGCACACAATGCAAATATATACTAGCATTTAAAAAAGTTTTGCTGTTCTGCCATACCTGAGATGGTAGTGACCCATTCACGAAGCAGAGTTCTGATGTCACTGAATTCATAAGCTCCAGCTAGGGTCGGGACTGGGCGGGGAATTAATTTGGACAACGTCTCTGGGACATCTGTGCTCGGAGAGGACGGGCACTGTACATTTTCAGTCTACAAATGAAAAACATCTCAGATAAATCCTTTCCCCCCCCTAGAATTGCCAAGACCTTGAACAGACGCATTTAATATCAAGTGGCTGAAGCATCAATAAACCACAGTATAAACAAAAAAATATTATAGATAAAAAGAAGAATTACAGGCTTACTTTGAGGCCTTGTTGTTTGAGTGGCAGAGGAAGAATTTTGGAGGGGCTGGATTTGGCAGGGCTGTTTCCAGGAAATAGTTTTTTTATTGGACTTGGACCCTTTTTGGCAGGACTAGCATTTTTCTTTTTGTAGCGGCGCTTTAATTTCCCCATTGCAGGCTGCTGTAGTTGAGGAAATGTGTTTTTTTGTTCCACTACAGAAATGAGAGAGATTAGAGACACTGTATGGTGTGGTAGCGGTTGATTACTTAATTTTAGGGGAGACACGCATATTAAAACTATAATAAGCTGATAATTATTGTCATGTTATGTTATAGCCGATAACTGGCAAATATTATACATCTATACTACATTGTTAATATAAAGTCAATTATAGCACACTAGAACTAAATTTAGGCATCACATTCTAATGTACAGTATAAAAGATGAAATAGAGAAATGACATCTGGGATATTGTTTAGATTGTTGCGCATCCCAATTTTATTTTTTACTCACAAGTGGTGCCTTGAGCTTGAGCGTTTCCCTTGTTTCTATAAGCAGAGCACAGCTCTTCCTGAAGCTCTCTGGGAAGTGCTGCAAACACATCTGGGTCAACCTGTTAAAAGTTCAGTTTTAGGATCTCTAAAATACTATTTTCTGATGGTCAATGAAACACCATTTCACCAGGTTTCCCCCTTGTAGTCGGCATGTTAACAGCATGTACCTGGGAGAAGTCAGGAAGCTCTAGTATAATGCCCGTTGTGCATGGTTGACCTGGCTGGTTTGGGAGCTGCAGTACAAGGGTGCCAAGCGATGGGGCTGGAGGTGAAGAGGAGGTTCGAGGTGGGCTTGAGAGATGTGATGAGGTGCTTGGCTGCTCCTCTCTGTGTCTCCAGGACTGCTCCACCTGTTTCCTTATGTCCACAGGTAAAGCTTCTAAAACAGATGGGTCCACCTGAAATGAGAGGGGAAACTGGGGCTTACAAAATGTCACTGTTCAAGAGTTTGGGTTGGCTTTGTTTTAAGGCTGCATTTATTTCAGTAATACTGTGAAATATTTTTACAATTTAAAATAACTGTTTTCTTTTGTAATATATTTTAATGTATTAGTAAGTATTAATAAATGTAATTTATTGATGGAAAAGTGGAATTTTCAGTATCATTACTATGTGACGTCTTCAGTGTCACATGATCCTTCAGAAATCATTCTAATATGCTGATTTGCTGCTCAAGGAACATTTCTTATTATCATCAATGCTGAAAAAAAGCTGTGCTGCTTAATATTTTTGTGGAAACCGTGATACATTTTCATGATTCTCTGATGAACAGAAAGTTCAAAAGAACAGCATTCATTTCAAATAGAAATGTTTTAAAACATTGTAAATGTCTTTACAGTCACTTTTAATGCACCAAAGTATTAATTTCTTTTAAAAATGACAGTCTGTATAAGGCTAAATATATATTACATTTTTATATTATGTTATATATTATATTATATTTTATAACTAAACTTAACTTATGAACTAAATATATATTTTAATAAGTAAAATTAATCTATAAAGAAGTAACAAAGTTTGACTTCATCCTTATTGTTTATAAAATGACAGAAGAGATTTGTTAATATTCGGACCTACAGGAAATTTGTGTGTTAATCACAGTTTTTATCTTGAAATAAAACACAGAAAGTTTTTTTTAGATACTGAGGGGCATTCAAGAATCTAACCTGAGAGGGAGATGGCACCTCAATGCTGATGTTTAGGCATGCCCTAACATGGTTGGGGGTGCGTGGATGGTGAAAATCTCCTTTACTCGTTCCAGGCATTGGATCTGAGATGGTGGAGGGTGGTGATGATGGAGGAGTAACTCTCTCCTGATTGGAGGAGAAAGCTCTGGATGAGGAAGGACTGGTTAAACCATCTAAAATACAAGCAACAAGGAATGTGTGTTAAGAGTCAGACACCAACATAAATCCTATACATCATACCCTAAATCAGGGTTTTTTTAAATCCTGCCTGGAGGGTCACTTTCCTGCAGAGTTTAGCTCAAAACCTAATCAAACACACCTGAGTGAGGAAAACAAGATACAGCTACAGTTAGGCAAGTTTGATCAGGGTTAAATCTTAACTTTGCAAGACAGTGGCTGGATTTGAAGAACCCTGTTTTAATCACACTGCTCTGACCTTGTGCAAGAGGGTCTTTCCTGGGACTGTGTGCAGGCTGTTTGGCCAGCAGCAGGTCTTTGATCGAGCGACCACGAGAGGGCCCTTGTCCTGATGGGTCTGCATGTGGTCCCTCCAACTGCTGCACCTGCAACCCTACTCCCCTCATGTCCTTCACATGCAACTTCATGGCATGGAATAGCTTAATGGCCTCTGCCGCAATCAGCTGTCCATCGTCTGTGGGCTGAGCTAGTAAAACAGACCTGCAATATGACAGTAATGAAAAACTCTGAAATGTATATCAAAACAGAGTTCAGTTACCAAGTCAATATTAGAGTTTTCTCGATTTAATTAAATCAGTATCGACTGATATTGGATATTTAATAGTGCATGCTAATCTCCCCTATTTTTACATTTAAATTACCTTTTCCATCTTCTAACATTCATTGAAAAAACATTAATAATTTAATAATTATTTTCTTGAGCAAAAGTTAAAATATTGTGAACAATTTTATACTTTACACTATAATGTTGTAATGCCTAAATTCGCTTCCAGCATTTGAAATGACTAATTTTAGTTTTTAGTGTTTTTTTTTTTAATTATTATTATTCAGACAAAATTGAAGAGAATTTTAATATATCCCACAGCATGAAAATAATTATCATCAGCATATCAGTATTAGCCAGAATTTTAAAGTCAGAATGAAATGGAAAATCTCCCTATTTTCTAAATGCATCCATGCATATATTTTTTCTGATCTCATAATTCTTTATCAAAACATCATAACTTGAATCTCTAATCATTTAGGCCGCTTAAAGGCACAGTATGTTTTGCAACTAGAGGTCGCTTTTTCAAAACAATAACAAAGGCGTTACTTGACAGCGCCTTGAATGACCGTGGATTCGAGGGAGTTGTCGTCTTCACCTCCACAGCCAATGGAAAGCAATCTCAGGTAGAAATAATGTTCATGGATGAGCTCATGTATTAAAGTTTTGTTAAAGTTAGTGTGGTATGAAGCAGGGCGAGGCAGAGAGCCCAGGAAATTTTTACGTTGCTGTTTTTATTATGCTTATATGCAGCAGTCGGCCAATTAATTTTAAAATATTGTATGGTGGAGAAAATGCTGTAATACTCTTACTAAATAAATATCTTTCTGATTATGCTATTTTAGACACTTCAATTGACAAAATAGTGTTGTCTCTGCATGAGGCATGGTACAAACACGTTACTCACAGTAAACCAAGAAAACAAGAGATTTGAACAATAAGACATAACCGTGTTGAACTATATAACAATTAGTTTTCTGTCGATAAAAGTATCCAATCAGTTGCTCACCTGTCTAAGAAAAAAAAGAACACAAAAGTGTGTTTCCATGGTTTCTACGGATGTAAACCTGGAAAACGAGGGTGACGAGGATATGACGTCATTGACAGGTGACGCAATGAGGAGGGACGTCACACTGGTTAAAATGGCTGATTCCTCTGTATTAAACATTGTTGGAAACATTCGGAATAATGCAAGTACACAAATCAACAAAATATATAATATTGTTCTAGTATTTTTGGATATTTTAATCCAAAAAATCTTACATATTGTGCCTTTAAACCCACCCCTTTCTTATAATCAACTGCAAGTTCGCATTCAGATCCACCTCTATCCAATCAACAAACGATGAATTAAACCAAATACCTGCCCTACATTTTTTTTTTCTTTTTTTTTTTATACTTTTTTTCCATGTCACTCAAATGTACGTCACAATACACAAGAAAAGATTTGTTGCTGTTTCATGACAACTTTAAATGTCAGATTATCACTTGTATTTGAGAAGACTAGAAGTGGCAAATTTATCCTGTTGCAAGTCACCTGGCAAAGTTGTCACATATCCCATGACCACCATATTTGGCTGGCTCTATCGGAGCCCCTGCTTTCCGCATCATGACCTTCAGCGTAACCCGGCGACCTCTAAGCCCCGCCCCCTCCAACCTCTTCTGCACCTCCATAGATAGGTTAGTGAGGAAAGACTCCGCCTCTTCAACCTAGCAGAACATTAGAGGTGATGGGAAACTAATGAGGGAGGTCAACAGATTGAGGACAATGACAGGTTTAGGACGATACACAATGATTGCTGTAACTTGTATACTTCAAAACCTGTGTGAACCGAATGTTGTAGTTCATCTCTGCAGACACAGACTTTCTCTCCTTCTCACTGCGAACAGGCCTGTCATCCAATCCCCTGCAAAAACGAAAGAGCGTCTGTCCCGTCCGTGGCCCAAACTCCCTTTGCAGTCGAGACATGGACAACTGCTGCAGGTCACCGCAGGTACTCACTCCCAAGGAGGTCAGCTTGGAGTTCATTGAGCGACCCACACCTGCACACAAGCACGCAGAAGCACAGGTCCACATGCACACAAACACAGAAATAAATTCTACTGTAAAACACTGTATTCAGATTTAAATACAATGCCATTCAAAAGTTTGGGAATCCAGAAAAAAATGTATCACGGTTTCAACATAAAAATATATGGCAGCACAACTGTTTTCAACACTGATAATAATAAAAAAAAAATGTTTTTTTGAGCAGCAAATCAGCATATTAGAATGATTTCTGAAGGATCATGTGACACTGAAGACTGGAGTAATGATGCTGAAAATTCAGTTTTGCCATCACAGGAATAAAATGAAATAATAATAAAAAAAAAACCAGTTATTTCAAATTTTAATAATATTTCATAATATTACAATATTTTTTATCAATTAAATGCAGCCTTGGTGAGCATAAAATACTTCTTTTAAAAACATTAAAATTTTTTACAAACACTAAACAGACCCTTGCTCTGTTCTCACCAGGCAAACTGGAGACAGGTTGATCCCTGATAAAATCATCTACTTCCTCTGACCGGAGGAAGTACTGTCCATTTGGTTTGGCCTTACGGGTCGCCATCCGAGCAAGAAGGATGTTGGAACCTGATGACAAGTATAACGGAAGTTACAAAAGGTTTCAGAGATAAAACGCATTGTCATTGAACTTATTAAAGGGATAGTTCACCCAAAAATGAAAATTCTGTCATCATTTACTGACCCTCATGTTGTTCCAAACCTATATTACTTCTGTGGAAGGTGAATTTTAAAGAATATCCTTGGCCACTCTTTTCAGTATGAAGCAAGTAAATGAGGACTGGAGGTCTCAAGCTCCAAAAAAATGTCTTAAAAATTTATTGTTGTGAGCAACAAACCAAAGTTGTTATTCACTTAATCTTGAATTAAGAATCTGCTGTACCTCTCTTTCGCATGTTCTCAAGAGTGCATTAGAAAGCACAATGTTATTGTATGGCTTTAGAAGACTTGTGGAATATAGCTCATGAGTTTTATTATACTTTTACATCAAATTTCCCATTCATTGTAATTGCATGGAAAAAGTTTTCTCCTTTTGTGCTCCATGGAAGAAAGTCATACAGGTTTGGAACAACATAAGTGCGAGTAAATAAATGTTTTCATTCATAAAGTCTGTTACCCATTCCAACTGAGGCAGAGCAACCAGTCTTCTCCTTTATATCTTCACGGATGGCTCGTGCCAGATCATCAGGAGTAACTCCCAGCTCAACCAGAAGAGCCGTGGCGTCCACCAGGGCCTCGTCACAACTTAGTGCCTCAATGTTATGAGTGTAACTATAAAACAAGCAATCGTGAAGAGAGAGAATTGTTGCATTCGTCTGTTGGGCTTAGGAATAACATAGCAATCCAAAGAAAGCTTTAACAAACATTATATCTGTTACCTGGCCAGGGTCTCATACATAGTCAGAGCCACCTCTTTATATGCCTGGAAGTCATACGGGACAGACTGAAGATCAGGGCAGAGCTGCTTAGCCCGACCAAAGAACATGCCGTTTCGCACACCAGCCTGCCTGTAAGAGAGGAAAACATCAAAGTAACAGGTACTGATAAAGGTCATACTGTATTATGAAGTTGGCACAACTTTTGTGGCTTTTATTCCAAGTCTATTCGCTTCAAAGCCATCTATATCAGTGGTTCTCAACGAGGGGGCCTCAAGATGATTTAAATGATAAATTTATCCCTAATCTATGCTAATTTACTCCTAAGTTTTCAAAATGGATAGCAGATATACACATTTAAAAAATTTTAAAACCTTTTTTTTTTGTTTCGGGAAGATGGACCAAAATTATTGAGGACTCGTGTTGCAAAAGAAAGTAGCCTGGCAGGTTTATAACGAATACCTGGCCTCATAACTGCAAGAGGCAATCTCGGCCATAGAGAGGGTGGCCAGGTCCAGATCCACTCCATTACTGGGACCTTCATCAAACTGTGGAGATGGGGTCATCTCAAGATCATCATCTGTCTTCTCTAAAGCAGAAAGAACAATGGTCACCTAAATGCAAACTTCAAAAAAAAAAAAAAATCTACAATAAACTCATTCTGATTTCAAGCTAAATTTAACCAACATCTTTCTTCTAAAAGCTGGGTTTACCTTTTCTGTACTGTTTCTGTTTCCTCTGGTAGTATTGAAACTCAAGCTGAGGATTTGCACCAGGTCGCTGTGGAACATGGCCTGGACCACGGTTACTTGTCACCGCAACCGGTTTCCCTGGAGTACAGATTGACAATTAGTAAAGCTCAGTTTATCAGGTGCTATCAAAGTCAACTAGCTTCAATAAGAAACTCGAGCACTTCCCTCTAACTAACTGAAACGTACCTATGAGATCTGGTCGATGTCTGATCCCGACGGATACAAAGAAGCAGTCCATATCCACATGAAGAATACAGGACTGACGCACCTGAGGAGCAGCCATTAAGGAACCTGGGCCAAAGAGAAATACAGATTTTATTTTTTTTTTTTGCAAAAATCTGCACTACAAAGACATGCTCAACAACATAAAAAAATACACAAACATAAAGCACAAAAAACAAGCTACCTGAACTGCAGTTAGCTTTGATCTTCTTTAGTTTCTCTTTTCCAGAGAAAACAGCCCCTCCTGCTGCTCGCCGCCTGCTCTGCAGGGCGTTCACATACTCGGAGAACTCATTCCGCCACGTAGAAATATGATGCAGCCTTGAGTGTGAAAAGAACTCGGATATTATTCCAGCCTCTGCTCCCTGCGCAGTTGACCTTCCTGGCTGGTTACTAGAGTTTGCAAGGATGGAGGAGTTAGGAGTCATGTGATAACTCCCATTTAGTCGAACTCTTGTCTGAGTGGCGGCTGAAGTTCCTGGATTAGATGTTGGTTCTGGATGGAAGTCCTTTTGCATATTGTGAGGATCAGGCTTCTTTGCAGGACTGGCTGTGGATATTAAGAATGACTGATGGGAATTTGCTTTTGATCCAGCAGAAGAGCAGCTGGGCTCCTCCCTGTCCCTGCATCCAGCCTGTGGGAGGTGGGACTGATGGGACCCTGTGTCAACAACATGAGGGCGATGTTCTGCAAAAGAAACTGAGTCCTGAGGCTTTAAGGCACCATTCACAGGGTGTTCATAGCCATTAGTTAACAAAGTGTCTTGTGAGCCTCTTGGCAAAAGGGCACAGGCGTTATCATCATCTCCATCATGAATCCCATTAACTCTAGGCCTCTCAACATCCTCCTCAGAGATGATGCTATATGAACCATTTCTGCCAGACAAAAGGAAAGAGGACAAGAAGAATAATTGTTAAATCTTAAATAATTAACCAAATGTGTTTCTTTTTATGAGGGGTGTAAAACATTGCCCATGATAACAAATAAACGGTTGAAATTAAAATTCTATACTACACTATTTTGTAAAAATAAAAATAAAAATACTAAAATATATATAAAATCAATTGTTTTAAAGGGTTAGTTCACTCAAAAATTAAAATTCCGTCATCATTTACTCACTCTCATGTCGTTCCAAACCCGTAAGACTTTCGTCGGAACACAAATGAAGATATTTTTAATAAAATCTCATAGATTTCTGTCCCTCCATTGACAGTCTACACAATTATCACTTTGACACATCAAAAAGTTCATAAAGAGATTGTAAAACTAATTTATATGAATCAAGCAGTTCAGTCAAAACTTTCTGAAGAGACCTGATCGCTTTGTATGAAGAACAGATTGAATTTAGGATTTTATTCATATATAAACATTGATCAGCAAACATGAACAGAGCTCAACCGTAATTGCTTGACATGCAAGAACAAACCTCATTGTTTCTTGCGGAAGCTGAAACATGCTGCATAACACACATGCTGCGAACATGCTTGAGTTTCCGTTTACCATATCTGATGTTTGCGTTGATGAATTTTTATATGTGAATAAAAGCCTAAATTCAATCTGTCCATCATATAAAGTGATTGCATCTCTTCAGAAAATTCGGACTAAACCGCTCGATTCACATGGATTAGTTTTACGATCCCTTTATGAAATTTTTGAAGTGGTAGTTACGTAGACTGTCATCATTTACTCACGACATGAGGGTGAATAAATGATGACAGAATTTTCATTTTTTGTGAACTCACACTTTAAACACTCCAAGTGAATTTAGGGTTCAAAACATTAACATAATGTACAGTGTGAAAACCTGATACTCATTTTTTAGATTACCTAAAGATTACATTTAACATTGTTATTACATTTCAGTATTCATACACCTCAAGTTTTTAAATGAGTGTTACATGACAAAGGTAAATGTAAAAATTAGGTGAATAAAGACATGAAATTAAATATCCAATATCCAAACACTGACAATATGAATGATCAAAAAATGAATTTGTTGTTTTGCATACTATATCTTGGATCTTAAAGCAAAAGAATCTTTTTTTTTCTTTTAACTAAGTGCAGCATTTGACGTGTGCCAGGGCATCCTTGGTATAAAGCATACTCACAGTCTGATGTCCAACTGGTGATTGGTTCGATCAGTGAAGTTAGCCGTGTGGTTAGCTTGAGTGGATTTGAGAACTTCTTTAGAAAGGGTTTGAGTGTGACTGGGCTTGATACTGTCTGACTGGGGGTGGCTTGGACTGGGTTTGGGTGGTCCATGGCTGAATAACAGATCCTGCCCTCCTTGTGCACAAACACCAGCAAAGCTCAAGCATTTCTGCTTGGTATAGAGCTGATACTGGATGTATGAAAGTTGGCGGCCTGCCTTTATACTGCACAAAACACAAAAATATTAGTATTTGTATAATATTGTGTTTCTATATCTTGCAAAGCGCACAAAAAAAAAAAAAAAAAAAAAAAGTCACACACCTGTCTGTGATCCACTCTGGTCGCACTACTTTCTCTCCTCTGAGCTCTTGTATTTTGCTGTTGGGCAGGTTAGTGGCAATGATATGTGTGGTTTTGGAGCGAGTGTAATAGAAATGGAACTGCCCGCCATGCAGCATCATCAGTCTGCGCAGCTCATCCGCACTGGGAACTGCACACAAAAAACACACAATACAAGACTCTCAAAACGCCAGAGCAATGGCACAGCACTCATCCTCCTGACATGTTCAGCTATGGTGCTCAATTAGGAAACACAGGTTTGAGTCCAGCCTGCAACGTTTCCCAGAACCCATTCCACTTCATCTTCCCAAATAATTTATCATATTCCTCTATATAAAAAATAAAAATAAAATAATAAGTCAAGTGACAAGTCACCTTTATTTATATAGTGCTTTACACCAGTTTTTCTCAACTGGTGGGTCGCGGAGTGTGTATATATATATATATATATATATATATATATATATATATATATATATATAATATATATAATAAAAAATATATTATATATATATATATATATATATATATATATACACATACACAGTTGCAAGAAAAAGTATGTGAACCACTTGCAGAATCTGTGAAAATGTTAATAATTTTAACAAAATAAGAGAGATCATACAAAATGCATGTTATTTTATATTTAGTACTGCCCTGAGTAAGATATTTTACATAAAATATGTTTACATATAATCCACAAGACAAAAAAATAGCTGAATTTATTAAAATAACCCAGTTCAAAAGTTTGTGAACCATTGATTCTTAATTCTGTGTGTGGTTACCTGGATGATCTACGACTGTTTTTTTGTTTTATGATGGTTGTTCAAAAGTCCCTTGTTTGTTCTGAGCAGTTAAACTGAGCTCTGTTCTTTAGAAAAATCCTCCAGGTCCTGCAGATTCTTCAGTTTTCAAGCATTATTTGCATATTTGAACCCTTTACAGCAGTGACTGAATGATTTTGAGATCCGTCTTTTCACACTGAGGACAACTGAGGGACTCAAACACAACTATTTAAAAAGGTTCAAACATTCACTGATGCTCCAGAAGGAAACACGATGCATTAAGAGCCGGGGGGTGAAAACTTTTTGAATTCGAAGATCAAGGTAAATTGTACTTATTTGTCTTCCGGGAAACATGCAAGTATCTTCTGTTGCTTCCGAAGGGCAGTACTAAATGAAAAAAAATTGATATTTAAATGAAATAAGAAAAATTTGGACATCTTCATCCTGTTCAAAAGTTTTCACCCCCCGACTCTTAATGCATCGTGTTTCCTTCTGGAGCATCAGTGAATGTTTGAACCTTTCTTAATAGTTGTATTTGAGTCCCTCAATTGTCCTCAGTGTGAAAAGATGGATCTCAAAATCATACAGTCACTGCTGGAAAGGGTTCAAATATGCAAAAAATGCTGGAAAACTGAAGAATCTGCAGGACCTGGAGGAATTTTCTGAAGAACAGAGCTCAGTTTAACTGCTCAGAACAAACAAGGGACTCTTGAACAACCATCACAAAACAAAAAAACAGTCGTAGATCATCCAGGTAACCACACACAGTATTAAGAATCAATGGTTCACAAACTTTTGAATGGGCTAATTTTAATAAATTCAGCTATTTTTTTGTCTTATGGATTATATGTAAACATCTTTTATGCAAAATATCTTACTCAGGACAGTACTAAATAAAAAATAACATGCATTTTGTATGATCTCTCTTATTTTGTCAAAATTTTTCACATTTTCACAGATTCTGCAAGTGGTTCACATACTTTTTCTTGCAACTGTATACACACACAGTATCTCACAGAAGTGAGTACACCCCTCACATTTTTGTAAATATTTTATCTTTTAAAGTAATATATTATATCTTTTCATGTGACAACACTGAAGAAATGACACTTTGCTACAATGTAAAGTAGTGAGTGTACAGCTTATATAACAGTGTAATTTGCTGTCCCCTCAAAATAACTCAACACACATTAATGTCTAAACCGCTGACTACAAAAGTGAGTACAAATTGGGCCCAATTAGCCATTTTCTCTCCCTGGTGTCATGTGACTCATTAGTGTTACAAGGTCTCAGGTGTGAATGGGGAGCAGGTGTGTTAAATTTGGTGTTATCTCTCTCATACTGGTCACTGGAAGTTCAACATGGCACCTCATGGCAAAGAACTCTCTGAGGATCTGAAAAAAAGAATTGTTGCTCTACATAAAGATGGCGTAGGCTATAAGAAGATTGCCAAGACCCTGAAACTGAGCTGCGGTGGCCAAGACCATACAGCGGTTTAACAGGACAGGTTCCACTCAGAACAGGCCTCGCCATGGTCGACCAAAGAAGTTGAGTGCATGTGCTCAGCGTCATATCCAGGTTGTGTTTGGGAAATAGACGTATGAGTGCTGCCAGCATTGCTGCAGAGGTTGAAGGGGTGGGGGGTCAGCCTGTCAGTGCTCAGACCATACGCCGCACACTGCATCAAATTGGTCTGCCTGGCTGTCATCCCAGAAGGAAGCCTCTTCTAAAGATGATGCACAAGAAAGCCCGCAAACAGTTTGCTGAAGACAAGCAGACTAAGGACATGGATTACTGGAACCATGTCCTGTGGTCTGATGAGACCAAGATAAACTTATTTGGTTCAGATGGTGTCAAGCGTGTGTGGCGGCAACCAGGTGAGGAGTACAAAGACAAGTGTGTCTTGCCTACAGTCAAGCATGGTGGTGGGAGTGTCATGGTCTGGGGCTGCATGAGTGCTGCCGGCACTGGGGAGCTACAGTTCATTGAGGGAACCATGAATGCCAACATGTACTGTGACATACTGAAGCAGAGCATGATCCCCTCCCTTCGGAGACTGGGCCGCAGGGCAGTATTCCAACATGATAACGACCCCAAACACACCTCCAAGACGACCACTTCCTTGCTAAAGAAGCTGAGGGTAAAGGTGATGGACTGGCCAAGCATGTCTCCAGACCTAAACCCTATTGAGCATCTGTGGGGCATCCTCAAATGGAAGGTGGAGGAGCGCAAGGTCTCTAACATCCACCAGCTCCGTGATGTTGTCATGGAGGAGTGGAAGAGGACTCCAGAGGCAACCTGTAAAGCTCTGGTGAACTCCATGCCCAAGAGGGTTAAGGCAGTGCTGGAAAATAATGGTGGCCACACAAAATATTGACACTTTGGGCCCAATTTGGACATTTTCACTTAGGGGTGTACTCACTTTTGTGGCCAGCGGTTTAGACATTAATGGCTGTATGTTGAGTTATTTTGAGGGGACAGCAAATTTACACTGTTATACAAGCTGTACACTCACTACTTTACATTGTAGCAAAGTGTCATTTCTTCAGTGTTGTCACATGAAAAGATATAATAAAATATTTACAAAAATGTGAGGGGTGTACTCACTTCTGTGAGATACTGTATATATATATTTTATTTTCTTAATAACCATGGGAAAATGTGGGTCCCATAGCCAAACCAGTTGAGAACCACTGCTTTATAAATACAGATTGTTTCAAAGCAGCTTTAGATGATAAACAGAAAAATAATGATTAATGATGCAAACAGAATTCAATTCTGCTGTAAAGCAGCTCTAAATAAATGGAGAGTATAAATAAAATACTGTTATTAATTATTAGTATACTATAATTAATCATGATTAAAAAAAGTATTTAATAAAAATAATTAATAATAATAATAATAATAATAAAATTAAAAGAAATAGCAATAATAATAAAGTTTGTTTTCATTTTGACATTTGTTATCACAGCACTTGTGGAAGAAGCCTGACCTGTATATCCATTGACGTAGATGGCCACACCGCTGAAGATACAGGAGGATGTTCCATCTTTCTGCTTCTCTCTCGGGGCATCCTTCTGAAACTGCTCCTCAAGCTTAGAGATTTTTGCAGCCATGTAACCACCCTGATAAGAATTCAACAAACACAACTGTAATCTTAATTTGATTTAAAAAAAAAAAAAAAAAAAAATCCCATTTACAAGATCAAGTAATAAGGCAAACAGAGAGCACTCAATGACCACACATTTAAACAGTAAAAAAAATTCTAACCCCTGGAAAAATGAACATACTGCGATATAGACACACACACAAAGAAAAACGTGCAGCGTCTGGCTGACAAGCGTTTGATTACGCCTCAGACATTCAATGAAACTGGAGGTGCAAGTCTGCCCTGCTGGCACGGCGACTCTCTGTCTCCATGGCAACGGATGGAACGCTGGGATTCAGGAGTTGAGCCTGAACCAATAAACAGACTCACTCAGACACACACACACACAAAAATACTCCACAATACTCACTCGCTTCACCTGCACTGACAGGAAATTCCCCTGTACCTAATTAATTTAACCTGAGATATGAAAACACGCAAGGCATGAAGGAACGACTGTTCTGTGTTTAATTAAACTTAAAAATTCTGCAAAAAAATAATTGTCATACTGTACATGCATTGGTAAAATTCACTTTCACAAGCAAACATGGGATCCCGGATCTGCTATTACGACTGCACATTTCTAAATCACTAACCAAAAATCAACAAATTACACCCTTTTGGGTCTCAAAATTTGATGGCAAAACACTACGGTTTCCATATTGTTGGCACATGTTGTGATTGTAATGTTAGCAGTGAAGACAGAAGCTCTTGGAGTTGTTTATCCTAGTGCGGTTCTGCTAATGCCTGAGGAACATCACGCCGCTGAAGCCTAGCAAATCTCTCGCCGGGCTCGGACTGTGGTGGCAGAGCAGAGGTGCTGGTCACCAGTGAGGAAAATTGAGATTACTCACTGGTGTAATACAAATGAAATCCTGTCTCGACTCCAGCAGAAACACACACACACATACACATATACACAGCGCTCAGGGGGAACGTTCAGCTGGTAGGCAGGTAGTGGATGGTTATATGGAAATCAAAGAACAAGTTAAAATAACAGTAAAAATAATACTTTACAGTGTTTACAGGGGCAGCCAGGAAAAACAACACAGCACGTCAGAGTAAAAAAACAGCTGCTTGCCTTTTTGATATCAATAATAAACATTTTTATAAAGAACAACAGACTCTTACCCGTCCTCCCCACCCATCATCTTCACTGGCTTTCTTACTCCATCCATCTCGACTCATACTGAGGGACCTGAAACACAACAATTCAACAGAATGAGTCAAAAACTAAAAGTGTGAGCGATGGAAAATTAACATAAAAATTAGAACACAAGTATGCACATCTGTTCTCTTTATCACACCTGCATAAAAAAAGTGCTATCTCTTTAATTAGCAGACAGATGAGTGACTTATTTAATATTGAAAAGCATCTGAAATGCTAAATCTTGAGCACTGAATAAAACAATTTTTATTTGTATAGCGCTTTTCACAATACACACTGTAAAGCAGCTTTACAAAAAATCATGATGTTTTTGTTTATAACCTTATATCTTCATGCTTTATAGTCACATTTAGCAAATTAGAAGCTGGGCATTAATATACTTTACATTTGGCGACAACATAAACAAAGTGAAGACTAAGTTAAGCATAATCCTCTAAATTCCACCTCTTTTTATCCAACATAAAATTAAAATAATTGTATGCATTCCACAGACACCTTTATCCAAAAAGACTTACATTGCATTCAAGTTTGAATCCATTGTATTTAATGCACTGCATTGAATTCAAGTAAATTCTTATATTTTGTAGATGCATATATCCGAACTTTGAAAATCAGTGAGGTCAAAGGTGAACTGAAAACATGTGATCAGCATTTTTCTCCAAGTACTGCACACCTGTGTACATCTGTTCCAGTCATTTACTTTTATTCTTGACAAATGAATAAATAAGACCAACAGTTCACTGTCTCCTTGATCATTTTTGCCACAGTGATACAATCTTTTTCATTAAAGGGTTAGTTCACCGAAAAATAAAAATTCTGTCATTAATTACTCACCCTCATGTTGGTCCAAACCCGTAAGACCTTCGTTCATCTTTGAAACACAAATGAAGGTCTTTTTGATTAAATCTGAGAGCTTTCTGTCCCTCCATAGACAGCTACGCAACTGACACTTTGACGCTTCAAGCCTAAATTAAATATGTTCATCACATAAAGCGATCAAATCTCTTCAGAAAATGTGGACTAAACTGCTAAATTCATGTGGATTAGTTTTACAATCTCTTTATGAACTTTTTGAAGCCTCAAACTGGTAGTTATGTAATTGTCTATGGAGGGACAGAAAGCTCTCAGATTTCATCAAAAAGATCCTCATTTGTGTTCCGATGATGAACGAAAGTCTTACGGGTTTGGAACGACATGAGGGTGAGTAATTAATGACAAAATTTTCATTTTTGGGTGAACTAACCCTTTAAATGTGGTAGTGATAAGACTAACAGAATGAAAAACATAATCAGTATGATGAATGGGAATGCTAACAGTTGTAACAACGTTATTTACAGCCACTTGCTGGATTATTAGCCTTTATTTTACATATTTAATAGTTAATTTAACGATAAATTTTAACCCACTACTAGGTGATTCTGGACTGAAATGAACTATGACAGCTCAGACAATTGAACCAAAACTGCCTGACTAGCTGAAAAGCTAAAACCAAACTAGTTTAGTCGTTTTTTTCTACCACCTGATATGTGTATTGAAGGCTTTGAAATAGTTGACAAATGAAATGATTCACGTTTAGTGAACTGTCAACAAGCAACAATATTTATATTATATGCATCACAGATAAATACTGCCTTTTTACTAAAAATCAGACGTGATAGTCCTAGGCCTACTCCATACCGGGTTTATTTTAGCTTTAGTTTAACCCGTCACATGGGACATGCCTGGCCATGTGAATGAGCACTGAACTGTCTCGGCTGGAAGAAAAAAAAAACTTTGCAGTAAATTTGGGAAACAGAAATACGATACAAGAATCTAAGTTGATGGGGCAGTTGATAAAGACAGTGATCAGACACGTAGGTGACTAAAAAGGCAAGTGACATTTCGTGCATAATAAACAGGATTCCGATAAGCGTTTTGAACAATGTTGCAGAAGTGCAACAGAGCAACACACGTCAGATCGATTAGTTCAGTAACGTTACTGAACAACACAACTGTAGCGTCACTCTGCGTGTGATGTGCGCTTTCTTTTTAAAACGAAACCTCTAAAAACTGAAATTGTTGCTCACCAATTATCCCCCTTCTTTACAGATGTATTTTGTTCAAACCAAAGCGCCTTTGTTTCCGCTCTTGGGTTGCGTCCACCCCCTTTGCGTCAATTTTGAAAGATTACTAACAGAGACTTCGCGCATGCTGGGCTCTGTCCATATCAACATGCTCCCGTGACTGCACGATTCACCCCTTTTACCATTCACTCGTATCTCTCCATTGCTAGCTGCTTGCTCTGCCAGATTTTCTGCTTGTTTTCGCTTAAGACCCTCCTCCTCCTCCTCTCAGACGGGGTCGCACACTGACAGCGTTAGCCCTGTCTGTATCTCACAGCACCCTCAAGCGGTACGTTTGTCACCCTACACTTGACGCAGAGTTTAGCTTTTGAATTTTAATCACGTTCTGTTGACGTCGCTCCGAAATGTTCCAATGACTAAGCTTGGCTCGTGTATATTAATTAGGTCATGACGTTATCGCCGGCATTTTCCAATGGCGAGGGACTGGCTCATGAATATTAAGAACAGATCCTTCGCTTTAGCAGGATTTATGATTCACGAATTCGCCATTGATTATGTTGAATTTAACATGCCATTGTGATCGACCTCAATGACAAGCTTTCAAGGAGGATGTGAGGTAGTCGTTTTTACACCCCAAAGGTCAACCATAGTGACTGAGAATACATTTGATTTTCGTTGATGCTAGCCTGAAAACTGTCTGTGATAGTCTGCCACATACTGCTCGGTGTCCCCAGGTAACCTGTGGAGCTCAGACAGAGAGGCTGTCTCATGAAACGTCTATTTATAGCTCTGGGAATTTATGGCAAAATATATTACAATACAGGTTGCATGACATGTTTTATTGCGCATTATAAATTAACAGCGTACACGTCTTGCCCAATAAACAGGTGGTTAGACAGAATCAAGCATAATAGTAGTACAGTAAGTTACTACTAGGATATCTATTTCTGCCATATGGCACAAATTGTAAGGGTGGTATGTTTAGGACAGCTTTTGTGAATTTACTGATTGTTTATAAATGATGCAGACTGTTTAGGTAAACAAATGGAAGCCCAATTCTGCCTTTTAAGGAAAAAAAACTTGCTTTGGTAAATTACGACATACAATTAATAATTATGACATAAAATTAATAATTATGACACAAAAAAGTTGGAATAATGCCATAAACAGGCATAATTATGACATAAAATGTCTTTACTCTTGACCTTTTTATCAAATAATTTCAACCTTTATGTCATAATTGTCTTTTTATCTAATAATAATAAAAATTTTACTTTGTGTCTATTTTTTGCCATAATTGTGACTTTTTCTCTCAATTTCTACCATAATCATAATTTTGACTTTTTAGGTCATAATTATGATGTTTTATGTTATAATTATGATTTACCAAATCATAATTTTTTTTTGTGGTGGAAATGTGGTTCTATACAATTATTTTTAATTGTTTGATAATAAATTATGTCCATAAATCTAGTTTCAACTGAAGCTAGAGTAGTGAAGTTTGCATAAACCAGACTATTCTAATTCGTTTATATGACATCTCCACCATCAGACTGAATTTCTTGCTCCACATTTCACTGCTGCTATGCTAGTGTTTCCCAACCCTAGTTCTGGAGTAATCCCACCATGCCACATTTTTGTGTTTCCCTTAACTGACAGACCCATTTCAGATGGGTCTCTAGGAGCTGATGAGTTAATAATGGACACATCCAAAATGCGTAGTCTGTTGGGGTACTCCAGGACCATGATTGCAAGCCACTGTGCTATATTATGGGCTAGTAATTATTTGTGGATAGTCCTGTTACTTCATCACAACACAGTTTATCGTCATTGTAAATTTTTCATTTTTCCCCTTAGATGCTGAATCCAAACAACAACTAAGATAACTGTGAATGTTTCTACAACTATACTCTGCAACTCACATGAATATTTAATGAGGTAAGTACTCAGGTTTTGATTGGTTGTCTGTTGCTAAACAACTCACTGTAATACTGTCATTCCTTTGGCACCACAAAAGCCGTGCTAGCCCTGTTCTGGACCACAGCTTTCATAACCCCGGGTTAAAGGTGGAAACAACTCCCTGTTACTTCACCAAGGGCTAAAAGTCTTTTTAACTCAGAATTAAGGGTAGTGTGAAAAACCGGTAGTTTCTAGTTATTTTGTACAGTTGTATAGTTTCAACTCAGTTATTTTTAAGAAACTCTGGCTTTATTATGTTAAGCTCACCTAAATGAATGTAGGATTTATTTTCCATTTTGGTCTTGGTTTGTATTATCAAGAAAAGTACCTTCACACTGAACCATATATCTTCTTTAGTTTGACAAACAAACATGAACTGTTTTAACAGTCTTTCCCAACTGTCTCTATGATGTTTTTCTGTCTATACTCAATATGTTTCAAGCATGCCAATGTGCTGAAAAAAAAAAAAAAAACCATCTTGAGGCTAAATTCCAAATACCAGTTTATGGTCTAATTAATCACACAATGCACATAAAGGAAAACCTTTTTCATCATATTCGACAGTCACAGTTACCAATAAAAAATGAGAGAGCTCTTAGTCAGTTTTTTTTTATTTTTATTTTTTACTTATTCTTAACTTAACTGTAACAGCTATTTTGTAACCCAAATCCAGCTACTAGCTAAATTACAGTATTAAAATAGAGGCGATTCAGACAGATTTCCAAAAGATGGCAGTATTGTTCTATAACTGACTTCTTATGGAGGGGATACTGTACAGTTCTCAATTAAAAGAGAATGATGTGATTAAGATCAGAGGTCCTTCTCTTTTTATTATTTTGACATTTATATTTTTATGTAACAAAATATATCCAGTATTTATGAAAGCAACACAAAAATAAAGAACAGATGCAAACAGAATATATTTAATTTATAACATTTAAGTACAAAAAAAAAACAAGATCCTATCATTGTGGTCTATTTTTCATTTGTGTTTTACAGAGTTTACACACAGAAATGTTTTACAGGCCTTGATTTTAATTTTAATTTCAGAGTAATTAGAGTGAAACAGGGGTGTTTCTAGCCTTTCAAAAAAGTGTCCCCATATTTTGAAACTCTTTTTATTTATACGATTACGTATATATGGATATAAATTCTCTTTACCTGCAGTACAGAGTTGTTCATAATCTGCATGAGCAATAAAGAGCTGTTTCATCGCTGACAAATAATAAAAAATAGAAGCTTATCCAGCGCTCTTTTTTTTTTTTCTTATAAAATATCCTGTTACTATTTTGGTGTGAACAAATGTTAAAAATAGGTGCTCTACCAACAGAAGAGGAGGTGCAATCCAAAAAATCAAAATGTATATGAACTGAAAAAAGGTGCAACAACTTACAGCGCTCTAATTTTATTAATTAAAATCACTATTTTGGTGTGAGAAACCGCTGCAAACAATTCACTGCATAAGTGAACTATTTGAATGAATCAAACTGAATTGAGAAAAGTTATTGACCTTTTTGCCAACCCTTTTGACCGATTAGATCAAAAGAGTGATTCATTCACATTCTGGCATCGCTAGTTCTGATTCTAAGCATCTGATAGAAAACACACATGACGTGATTGCTGAAATATTATCAGGGGGAATGATTCTCAAGTCGATCTATGGCGATCTCCATTGTCAGATAAGGATTTATCAGTAATATTTTACTGGGGCTCGTGCCTCTTAAAAAGGGTGTAGCGACACCCCTGAACTAAAGGTGTAGTTTCACTGACAGCAGGTATATGATCGAGAGGAGAGAAAAGCAATACTTAAGCGATTTTTAGAACAGATTTACCCTTTTAAGAGAGTAGAGAGCCAAGAAATGGATTTCATATGCAGGACAGAATGGCAGTGCTAAGCAGGATTTACCCCCAAGCTCAGGATCGAAAAACAGTATGGGGGGAAATACAGAGATGGAAAGAGAATAAGAAAGAGGGATGGCTGCCAAGAGTTTAAACTCTTTCTGTGTCGCTCTAGTCAAGTCACCTTTATTTACAAAGCGCTTGATACAATACAGATAGTTTCAAAGCCTCTTTACAGGGATAAACAGGAAAATAATGATTCACTGATGCAAACAGAGTTCAATTCTGCTGTAATGCAGCTCTAAAAAGAAAATAGTGTCATTACTCAGATAAGGTCAGTTGCGTGTAGATTCAGTTCCATTCAATAACTGTGTAAAGATCATCAAATATGAAATGAGTTCAATTCAGCTATAAAGCAACTCTGTAAGCAACTCTAATGGGGTCATTGAAAGTGATGCTGACCCAAACACGTGGATCATGTTACTTATACACACATATATGCACAAACTCATGCTTTAGTGGGGCTTGCAAGAAATCAGACCCACTTTTGAGCCTTTGTTTTTTCAGGAGAGAAAAAACATATTACTTTAGATGGTACCCTTTACAGAATAAGATTTAAATGTAGACTGGGACTAATAGGAAAATAATTTATCTTGTAAAGCAAGTGAATGCAGATAAGATAATCAATCTGAGCAGAGATGACCATGGAGACAATTTAGAGATGCTGCTTTATTGTGAGTCTGTCTCTGCAGGACATACACTCACATATATTGTTATTTACCATTAGGGTGAATTAAAGTAATTAATCGCCATGTGGACTGAAAGGCTTGGCTATGGGGTGCTTCTTTTGTATGTCTATCAGATAATAATGATCTTGGTATTGAGTTTAGTTAATGGAGTGTGTGTGCTGAGTTATTCGACTGTGAAAGGGCTCCATTAGCTCGAAGATTGCTCCGTTATTTATTTGCTAAAATTGTTTTGATGAATCACAGTTTCGTTCTTTTATTCTTTTGTCCTGTTTCCCTCGCTCATTATTGACTTCAGGTGTGTCTTTACGGATCAGTTCACGATTTTCTTAGAGGTTTTAGAATGTCATTACTTCCTCTGTAGAGACTTCTTGCTCTTGGACTTCGGGCTGTAAATAGCATGCGTGCTGATAAAACTTTTCGAATTTTGCAATCAATTGTTTTACACTTTTTAAATGCATCATCATAAAACCTTAGATTCACAATCCCGTTTATTGGACAATCAGTGTCTACTTTAAAGAACAAACATCCAAATGCTTATTAGGGCTTGTGGTGCAGCGTGATTACAGTACATCATGGATCCAGGTGTCTTTGTTTCCTGCAAACTGTTTATCGATGATGGCTGTTGCCTATAATGAAATGAAAATAGGCACACTGTTGGTAGACGGTTGATCTGTCCTAAACTCGCAGCTGTGGGTGGTGATCATTCCCATTATGGCACAGATCATGACCCTCTCTTATGAATAGAAGCTGGAGTTTTGGGTGAATGGAGAACTTTAACTTTATTAACCTTTGTGCTGATTGAGCAAATTGTGCAGAAATTCCATCAGGTGAGAGTGTATGTCTTCTTTTCGTGATTTATCATTAAATGTAATGACATCTGAAAAGATATAGGTTTCATAAACTCTTTATGAAACATCACACATGTACAATTTGAAAGTACAGATTATTATTTGCAATTATTAGTTGTTTATTATTAATTATTTTTGTTATTTTATTATTTTTATTGTTGGTATTTCATTTGTTGCGATTATTATTATTTATATTTTTTATTAATTTAATTAAATTTATTTATTAATTTGTTATTTACAAGTGTAAAATCATAAACCAGCATAACACAAGAAACATTTATCCACACACACAAGCACAACACATAGAAAGCAGAGCTTTTAAAAGTGTGAATGGTACAAAATGGGGAAAGACATGACAAATAGATATGTAAAAGAGAAACTTAAAGGGTTAGTTCACCCAAAAATGAAATTTCTGTCATTAATTACTCACCCTCATGTCATTCTAAACCCGTAAGATCTTTGTTCATCTTTGGAACACAAATTAATTTATTTTTAATGAAAACCGAGAGGTTTTTTTGTCCCCCATAGAAAGCAACGTAAATACCACATTCAAGGTCCAGAAAGGTAGTAAAGACATCGTTAAAATAGTCAATTCTCCTACGCTGTTTACGTTGCGGCACTGCAGGTTATACGTCAGAACACCGGCTCAGTATTGGCCGACGCTGTAACACATGAGCAGCACGATGCATGCATGTGATGCTAACGCAGGAGCCGGCCAATGCTGAGCCGGCATTCTGACGTAGAACCTGGAAGCGCTAGGAGAATGACAGGGGAGAGACGAATTTGTTGAATAAAGTCGTTATTTTTGTTTTGTTTTTGCACACAAAAAGTATTCTCGTCACTTCATAACATTAAGGTTGAACCACTGTAGTCACGTTGACTATTTTAACGATGTCTTTACTACCTTTCTGGACCTTGAATATGGTAATTTCGTTGCTTTCTATGGGGGGAAAAAAACCCTCAGATTTCATCAAAAATATCTTTATTTGTGTTCTTAAGATGAACGAAGGTCTTGCGGGTGTGGAACGACATGAGGGTGATTAATTATTTCATTTTTGGGTGAACTAACCCTTTAAATGAAAGATACAGTAAAAGAGCTAAGCGCACAGAGGCAAATGCAGTGAGGGGGTGTGTGGGGGCCCTTGCCAGGGTTTGCCCTCTTGTCACTCTCTCAGCGTCTAATGGGAGTGATTGATTTTTCCGCCTGCTCTTATCGAGGGGAGCAGCCAGCATCAATAACAACGTGGAATTAGACACATAGCATCTCCCAGCTGAAAAGAGAGGAACCGGGGGATCGGGTACAGCAGAACTGACTTGGAAGGGTAGACGGAGGGTGTCTGTTTTTGTGCCCTTGTGCTGAGCCTAAGTGTGTGATTAGATAAAAGATTTCTTATTTGACTTTAAAGGTGCGGGCGAGCCTGATGTCGTCCTTTATGCTGCCAAATTCCACCCTTCTTTATCTTAAACTCATCATCATTCTAAAGCATAACAGCAGAACCAGGAAAAGAGCTGAGGGAAAATCTTTAAGAGTACAGCCATGAACTTGAGTGCGTTGTATTCATATCTGTGTAATAATAATCTGTGATTGGTGTAGGCTCTGTTCTCAGCACAAGAGGCGGTGAGAAAAGCGGAAATTACCATGTTTCAGAAACGTGGCCGAACGTGTGGAAAAGGAGCGCAGTAATTGAATACTTTCACCAGACAGATTTCCCATTTTCCAATTTCCTGCCAGGCACGTTAGTAATTTTGCCATCTCATCTGTTATTCTGTTATTCCAGTGAGCCTTGGATCCTTAATGCAATTCTTGGGAGGTAATTGGAAGGTACAGGTGCAGGGGGTTCATTTGCATTCACGCTTTCTGCATATCTACGGCAGTACAGCCACTTCAACATACAGCGTAAGAGTAGAGCACATTCCCATATGTATGTGCAATGCAACACATCACTGAGAATTCAGCGAGAGAAACTCCTTGACACAGGATCACATCACAATTAATGTTTATTGTTATTGCTCTGCTCTCTCTCTCACACACACAAACACACACACACAAATATAAACATAATTTCACTATCCAGTCGAACACTTACTGTTGCTGAATCTGACCATGTTGACACAGTTGCAGTTTCTTTTTCCACTGTGGTTCGGAATCAGGATTAGAATGTACAAACAAATACCTCAGTGATGATTTGTTTATTGGTAAACAAACATTGGAGTGAGATTTTCAGGCATTTCTCCTGTTCACTTTATCTGTTAGTTTAATATATTGACTTGTAACTTCAACCAAATATTAGCTAAAGTTAGTTGCCTAGCCATACCTGATTTACCAACTAACAAGTGACCAATTGTAAGTCGCCACATCACTAAAGCTGTTCCACCAGCAGTTTTCCTGCACTGTAAAAAATGATTTTTCAAAGTTGAAATAAAACAGATTACTGTAATGTTTTACAAGAAAAAAAAAATTGTCTTTTTACTCCAAAATCATTTTTGTTGTAATTATTTTTGAAATTTACTAGAAATTTCTGAGTGAAAATTATATACAGTTAATGGTTAAAGAACCATTTTCTAATGAAAATGCTATGTATCATTAATTAAAGGGATAGTTCACCCAAAAATGAATTTTTTTTTTTTTTTTTTTTTTTTTGCTACTATGGTAGTCAATGGGGGGTGAGATTTGTTTGGTTATAAACATTCTTCCAAATATCTTCCTTTGTGTTCAGCAAGTTTTTTTGTTTGTTTGTTTTTTTGCTCTCTAGACTTTCAAAAACCCATCTGAATATGCAAAAAATCAGATTTGTGCTGGAAGTCTGAGCATATAGCCTTGGATGGCAACTTACAAAAGACGTATTTGCATACATGTTTACATATTAAACCAGGATTGAAAGAAGGTATAAGTATCGTTTACCGTTAGTCAACGATACAAATATCTACAGATTTGCAAAGATATGTGCCCTAACATGAAAGACATTTGCTTGACAACTTTTCCTGTTAAACAAAAAACACTACAGTATATTAGAGCCCTTTCTGTAAACCTTTGGAAAGACTCGGTGAAAAGTCTGCAAACTGTTCTCATTCCTCTTCACAAATTTCAAATCTGCAGGGCTGGTAACCCTGAAAATGTCTCTTTATGGTTTCCTACAAAGCAGTGTACATTCCATCTTTTTTCTCACTTATGGCACTGTAAATGAAAGATGTTGATAATGTATTTGATAAATAGACAGGAGAGTAGAAAATACTCAGTCCTCTACTGCTCTGCTCACTGACCTTGCTTGTCTCCCTTCATTGTTTAATTTTTATTAGTGGACCTTTTGTTCTATGCAAAGGCCATTTTATCACAACCTGGGCCATTAGATAAAGGAGGGCACTGAATCCAACCTCCACATCCTCCCAAAACAAAAGATTGTCCACCCAAGGCCCAATCAGAGCACTTAAATCAGTAAAGCATTTCTTTTTTCTTGTAAGTCTCAAAGCCACACACACATGCACACACTTGTCAGCCTCCCTTTCTCGCCGACTGTCCTCCATGCAGGCAAATGCACGGCCATTGATCGGGCTAAACCTTGGGCTGTATGTTCAGTATCCACTCATTGATCATGAGGTTCATATCTTTGGTCTGATAGGGCTCTTGAATGAATGAAATACACATATACTTCTGTTCAGCCTCAGTATTAACCACCCAATTCTTCTACAGAATGAACAGATGTCCGTATTATTCTAGCTTAGAGCTGAAGAGTTAAAAACTGTACTTAAAAACTCAAAAAATACAGCTATTAAAGAAAAAACCTTGCCAATATGCAATCCCCAAAGGCATGCATATGGGATTTAAAGAACGCTACAAAAAATAAAAATTAAAACATGTCCATTACCATCCTGAACTCAGGGGACATGGGCAGATCTTACTACTTCAGTGTTCAAATAAATTCTGCTGCCTTAAAGGCACAATATGTAAGATTTTTACAATAAAATCCAAAAACCACTTGAACAATGTTATATATTTTGTTTAATTGTGTACTTACATTATCCCAAATGTTTCCAACAATGTTTAAATCCAGAGAAATTCGCAATTTTAACCAGTGTAATGGCCGTGTCATTGCGTCACCTGTCAATGACGTCATATCCACGTTACCCTCGTTTTCCCGGTTTTACTTCTGTAGAAACCATGGAAACCCCAAAGACACTTTAATATATTGTGTGTTTTATTAGGCAGGTGAGCAACTGTTTGGATACCTTTACCGACAGAAAACTAATCATTATTATATAGTTCAACAAGGTTATGTCTTATTGTTTGAATCTCTCATTTTCCTGATTTACTGCGAGTAACATGTTTGTACCATGCCTCAGAGACAACACTATTTTGTCAAGTGGCTAACATATCAAAATCAGAGAGAGCTTTATTTTGTAGAATCTGTAATACAGCATTTTCTCTACCATACAATATATTTTACAATTAACTGCATACCATTTAGCAACACAAGTCATCCAGCTTTTATTAATGATATTCTAATATCAATCTAGCTTACTGCAATTTGCAACAAGTGTCATATAGCAGCCACCGAGCGAACCAAGTAAAACCCCACAATTTTAATTCGTAGAATAAAGTGACCTGTATGTAGTAATTCAGCACTCACACCTATTTCATTAGAATGAGATAAAATAATGTGAATTTTAATGTGAAAGTTTGGAATTAGGGTAGCATTCACAACTTCTGACAATGGAAATGGCAAAAATTGCATACCGCACTGAACTGTACCGCTTGGTGGAAATGAGGCATAAGTGATCAAACATAACTGTAACAAAGTTCAGGGAAGGAAGAGGCGGGAACCGACAAATGTTAAACATAACTTTAATTGTAATAGACACAAACAACATAACGAAAGAAGAGGCAGTGGCTGACTACGGCATATAAGCCTAATGAAAACAGCAACGTAAAATGTCCCAAGCCTGGTCCTCTCTTGCCCTTCACTGCCATCATTCCTTCTTAAATCCTTTCGGAGCTCCTCCATGGGACTCATTCGGCTCTCAGCCCCGCCTTGCTTGATACCACATTAATGTTAATAAAACTTTAATACATGCGCTCATCAATGAACATGATTTCTGCCTGAGTCCCGTTGGTTCGGCTGTGGAGGTGAAGACGGCAACTCCCATGATTCCATGCTTATTCGTGGCTTCATCAAGCTACGCCTTTGTTATTGTTTTAAATAAGTGACCTCTAGTGGCAAAACTTACATACTGTGCCTTTAAGTTATATTTTAAAAGGCACAAATAGTGGCGTTCGCAAGTTTGAGACCACTAGTGAAAATTCTTCCATTTTGCATTTTTCTATTTTTCATTACAAATGATATTGATTTGAGTAAAAAGTTGAATTGAAATATGAATTACAGAATATAGTATGTTGCCCTTTAGCTTCAATGACAGCATCACTGAAGCAGCATGAACTCCACAAGACTTTTACATTAATTGTTACAAAAAAATTCAGTAACACTTTATTTTAATGTGTCTTTGTTACACGTTACATGTATTGACTAGTAATAATCATAAATTAGGCATAATTACATGCAACTAACCCTAAACCAAACCCTAATCCTACCCTAACCCTAAAGTTATGTATAATTTTTTATGTAACCCTTTTATGTATAATTACACAGTAATAGGGACACATTAAAATAAAGGGTTACACTTTTTTTTTAAGGTGTCTTTGTTACACTGTTATTATATATTTAAGTACTAACTAATATTAAGTAACTACACGTACTTACTATAGGGTTAGGATTAGAGTTTAGGGTTAGTTGCATGTAATTATGCATAATTTATAGTTATTACTATAGTAACTACATGTAACATATGTAACAATGACACTGTAAAATAAAGTGTTACCAAATAAAGTGTAACCAAAAATTCTACTTCAAATAAATGCTGTTCTTTTGAAATTTCTATTCATCAAATAATCCTGAAAAAAAAAATATCATAGTTTCTACAAAAATAGCACAGGCAGCCCAAATGTTTTCAACAATGATAAGAGAGAAATGTTTCTTGAGCATCAAATCAGCGTATCTGAAGGATCATGTGACACTGAAGACTGGAGTAATGATGCTGAAAATTCAGCTTTGCCATCACAGGAATAAATTGCATTTTAATATATATTATAATAGAAACAGTTATTTTAAATTGTAATAATATTCCACAAAATTACTGTATTTTTGATTTTAAAAAATGCAGCCTTGGTGAGCAGAACATTAAAAAAATCTTACCGCTCTCAAACTTTTGAACAGTAGAGTACTTATATTCAATATTTGATGTAAAATACAAAATATATTTGTGTACACTAACAAGATTTTTGTTTTTACTTTACATCATGACATTAGTTTGATTTAATTTTTCAAAATCTTTAAAAAAAAAAAACAACCTTTTGTTAATTTTGGAAGTTTTTTCAACAAGCTTCAAGTGCACCGTAGAGGTTGTGTTTGTGTTCTTTAATTGGTCTCTTTCAACCTGAATATAAACAGCATAGACGGTAATAAGCAATTAAATGTCAAGATGTCCAACATTTTGTTTAATTTGTTTATATGCTCGGTTGCTTTTTTTTGCAGTGTCATGATGACCTTATGAGAATTGTTCTGTGATACCCACACAATGGGTAAGCAGCACCCATGACACGATGCAGCTGATTGGCTGAGAACATGCATGAAGACCTTCAGATGCAGGCATCCAGATATGGCCTATAGTAAACATACAAGGTGCAAAGTAAGTAATCATTTCTGCACAAATCTTGAACCCTATATGTGTTGTCGTGACCCTTCTCGTTCCAAAAATCCAAGATACCCCACTGTTAAGAGCCCCTGGAAGGCAACTGTCGTGGAACACACACCCCTCCACTTTCCCTTAAGTGTGCACACACACACACACACACACACACACATATCTCACCCACCCACCCATCCATACACCCAGACAAAGACCATCTTTGTTCACCCCGCTGTGCTCCATGTCTTTTGAGATGGGCTGAAACTGCTCGTTAAAATCTGTGACATCTATTGGGGAGATCGACCCCCTGTTGCTCACGGTTTACAACTCTCCCCCACCTCGTCCAACGCCCCCCCAACCCTGGCAGAAAAGAGGAGCACAGCCTTCCACATAAGAAAAGCAGCCAAGAATTCCAACGACAGCCGATGACTTCTTGAATGAGAGAGCTTTATTAGCAGTCAGATTCGGAACAGACCTCCCTCGTGCAAGTTGACAGTCCCAGCAGCCTCAGTGTCAGCACTGGGGACGCTCTCATCGCTGAAGTCCATCAGAGCAGAGACTGAGAACACCAGCTCAGCTCCATTCCCAGGCTGCTCCGTTCATTCAATCAATACATTAATCTCCCAGTTAAACTCCAAATGAATACGTCAACAGAGGGTGACAATTAATGCAGCACCTCGTTAGGTATCGGGCCACACTGTTATCAGGATCAACGAGGAAGGCTGTTAAACCAGCATCTTTTCACAGCTTCGAAATCAATTAACTCCACAATCAACTTCTAATGAGAAAAACAAAGATTTTTTTACATTGATTTCATCCCCTCAAACGAGTTGATGTGAGACCGCAATACATTTTGTGAGAGAGCCAGTCTTGTGTCTACAAAATGCATTTAATTACAATTTCTAAAGCCATGAAATTGTGTCCCTTTTATAATCTCACAGCAGATATTTTAATTGGACACAAAGCTTGGCACAAAGTGGTTGACAAACTTTGAAATTTTAAAGGGATAGATCACCCCAAAATGAAATTCTGTCATCTTTTACTCATTTACTCTGTTTTTTTGTCATTACAATAAAAGTAAATGGGGTCCAAATTAGTTTTGGAAGAAAGTCATACAGGTTTGGAATGACATGAGGGTGAGTAAATAATGACAATTTTCATTTTGGGGTGAACTATTCCACTAAGCATGTATGCGTGTTTGTGACTTATCGGATATCACTAACAGACAGCAGGTGATGAAGAAGATGTGACAGTGTATCTGATGTTCCTTCTCCCAAATTCGTTCAAACGCTGGCATAACATTATACTTCCCAGGGGCGACAAGTGCTGCAAACCCTGAACAAATGGTTCAAACCAATAGAAAAGGAAGCTTGTGTCTGTAGCAGAAAGAACAGTCGCCATGGGGGGAGAGGTGAGACGTGCGTCGACATCACTAGGACATTCATGTCCCGTACCTGGATAAACCGCATCCATCCTGCTGGCTCCACTCTCCATAAACCTCTGAGGTCACCTGATCCGGGATGAAAGTGTGCTTGAGAACTCTGATGAGCACGAGGAAGGAAAGCACTTCTAGGCTGGTGTGATGGACAGCTAGTGATTAGGAGGAGCAAGAGGTTAAGTTACAAACCGCCCACACCCACAGATACTGCAAGAATTACACACACTCTCATTTACAAGGCAAAACCATACCCCTCCCTGTGTCACACGTGCTGATGGACACAAACATGCTCACAAGGAGTCATGTACACAGAGAGGAAAGTCTTGCTTTCATATTACATACCTTGAGACTTCAGTTCCTCAAGAATGGTTCCAGAAAGTAAAAATCTCATTTATTTTCTCCATGGAGAAATGTATTTTTAGCGATAATGTTAGTGTTGTAGTACTCGAGACCAGCCTTGGTCTTGAGACCGGTCTTAAAACCATTTTTTGAAGGTCTTGGTCTTGTCTTGGTCTCAGACTATGAGGACTCGGGATTTTATTTCACCGGTCAAGACCACAATTGCGAAGATATCACTAAATTGCCAGTGCATTGTATGATTTATTAACATCATTAATTGATTGGATGTAAAACTTCCTGCTTCAGATGCAATCAATAACTTGTTGTTTCTAATTTGATTTATTTATACTGTTGTGCCGGGTCAGAAATTAATGAGGATTAATACTAATGCCCACAAAATTCAAGATATTGTTGCAAAAATGTACTTGTGAAATCTGGATTTTTATATTAAAACATATGATATAATTATTAAAAAGCAATATAACAGAGCAAGAGAGCTGTTTTAACAAATTTGAGCACAATTCACCCTTCGCCGGGAGTCTGATTGACAGGCGATCTGACCAATCATAACACCGAATCCGCCATTTTGTCCAACACACCGACAAAGGTGTACAGTAGTACATAAGAAAGCGCTATATAAATGCCTCATTCATTCATTCGTTCATTCAAAGTGGACATTAATGTCGGTGGACATGAACTTGAAAAATGGTGTGTACTGACGTCTTTCCGCGGTTGAAACAACATTCCTTCTGATGTTCATTCATGTTTATTTGGCGCTATAGTAGGAAGAGATGATCGGTTCACGTACTGCTTGAATTGAGGCGATCTGTCACGCCACAATAGTCACAAAACGGTATGTATTGTTTGAATTTCTTAAAAAATGATAAAACTTGAAAGATGAGACTTTGCTTATATTAAAAGTAACCTGCTCTGTCTTGTCTGTTGGCGCGTTGTCAGTGTCAATGTATTTTTTTCTGCGTGAGAACATGATGTGTGGCGTGAGAGCGCCATGGCTTGTTGGACGTAGCAACAGTAACTAAGGGA
The DNA here is from genome assembly GCA_039654765.1 of Mylopharyngodon piceus. Classification (NCBI taxonomy): domain Eukaryota; kingdom Metazoa; phylum Chordata; class Actinopteri; order Cypriniformes; family Xenocyprididae; genus Mylopharyngodon; species Mylopharyngodon piceus. Next base: position 11,309,991 of record CM077441.1, on the reverse strand, counting down.
GGCGGGTCTTTGCGAAGGGTCAATTGCAAGTGTGATATCGATTTTATATAATGTTCAATAAACAAAACATTGTTTAGGCATTTGTAATTGCACCAATTCAGATGCAACTTCTGTGCCGCCTCTGCAGTGCAACGATGAATTCTGTTGTTAATGATTTTATTTAATTGGTAACAGCTCTATATGGTGTCTTAAAGGTGGATCTTTTAGATGAATTTGAGTGCTGATCTTGTCTTGGTCTTGACTCGGTCTTGCCTTGCCTAGGTCTTGGTCTTGGTCTCAACCCCCCAAAGTCTTGGTCTTTTCTTGATCTCAACACATACTGATCTTCGTCTCGACTTGGTCTCGGATTAGGTGGTCTTGACTACAACATTATATAATTTGTAAACTGTTGAAAAACCTAACATGAGCTCTGAGATTAAGTGAGGATAAATGTGTCTGTAGAAGCTACAAGTCAATGTGATTTTTCACTTTTTAAAAAAATATATTTTCTGAGCTTCATGTAAAGAATTACACAACCCATGATTCTGAAGTGGAATCCACCACTCAGAAAAGTCGCTGTTTTGAGGCAAAAGTACAGTGAACAGCATGGCTGCACACATAAAGCATTGAAAATGATGTAATCATATAAGTTATACACTAAATACTAAATATCAAAAGTTTTAAAGTCAGATTTTTTTTAAAGAAATTAATACTTTTATTGAGCAAGAATGCATTAAATTGATCAAAAGTAGTGTAAAGAATTGTACATTGTTAAAAAAAAATCTATTTTAAATAAATGCTTCTTTAAATAAACTTTCTGTGCATCAAAGAATCCTGAAAAAAAATGTATGATGGTTTTAACAGAATAGCTCAAGCAGCACAACTATTTTCAACATATAATAATAAAAAAACAAACAATAATAAAAAAATGTTTCTTGAGCAGCAAATCAGCATATTAGAATTATTTCATTTACACTGAAGACTAGGGTAAAATGCTTAAAATTCAGCTTTGACATCACAGGATTACATTTTAATATACATTAAAATAGAAAATAGTTATTTTAATTTGTATTATTAATATTTTTTAATATTACTGTTTTCACTATATTTTTGATCAAATAAATTCAGCCTTGGTGAGCATTCTTTAAAAAACATTTTCAACACTTTCAACCCCAAACATTTGAATTGTATAATTGTACATATTTTAATATTTCCCAATAAATGTTAAATATATTGTATTTTTTTATACTTATATTATCAATTATATACAGCCCCTACTTTTATATTGTACTGTTGTTGTTGGTTCAATTACATCATTTGCAATGCTTCATCAGTTGAGTAGTTCATTCCATCATAACAGACGTTAAAAGACAGTCATGTACCTTGATCTGCTATGCGTTCCATTAATACAATCACACATCAATGCCGGAATAAGATAATTAGGTAATTTCTGTATTGGGACATGAGCCTGAAAGGTATAGGCTGACTCTGTGTGTGTCTCAATGCCTATAATTATGATGTCTAAGCTCTGGACCCTTTAGACAGAGCTGTCACAGTGAAACTATCATCACTGACACCTGCTGTGTCCATATAGCGTGATGATGCGAGGTTGACATTTCTACACAGACCAAGAAGCTGGTCTGCTGAGGTATGATCAGCAAATACCAATAACACACTTTTTTACTGGTATCAACGGTAATGTTTGTGCTTTTTTTGTGAGTATTCACCTGTGAAGAAAGACAGAGTTTATTTTGCACTGTTTTGTCAGTACAAATGTGTCACTTCAGGAGAGACTGGGGCTAGTTGTCACACGGGGAAGTTGTTAAAGGGCTAATTTTTTTTTTATATTTTATATTTATATTTTTAAAGCCCCCACCCCCAAATAATGGTTTAACATTTTTGTAATTTATATTTTACATTTTTTTGTTTCATTAATTGTTTTTTTTTTTTTTTTCCTTTGCTAAAAAGAATCCTCTAATATGCTGTTTAATGGAAGGTTACATTGTCACAGCTTACCCCATAAAAGGTGACACCATGCCCCATTATTGAAAATAACTAAAAAAACATTGAGAGAAAGCGTGAACGGCGTCTGGCGCACAGACAGGTGCATGAGAATTTACGTTAGGGCGGCAACAGCAGAGTGGTGGCTCGGTTTTCCAGATGGTTCCTCTGGAGGCATATTATCTGCTCCATCACAGCAGGCTAAACCTGAGACTGTTGAAGTGTGTATGGGGGGCTGTAAATACTGTGGGCAGTTCGGTGCCACAATGATGCTCCCAACCCTGCAGCTTGTAAGTGATCCTTACCTGGCCTGTCCCAGCTGTGGGGTAGGCTTTCCACCCCCCTCCGCCAGCCTAGTCATGGGATAGGTCTGCTGCCTTTATCCCCACAGTTTCTCTATCCCACCACAGGATAAACTTACTGCTAAATGACAGGGTTGGCCCGCTCCCCAGGTAGTTGCACCACCAGAACAGGAAAAGCATGTGACACACTTGAGTCGTGCACCTCTAGATGTGTGGGAATATGAAAAAGAAAAACAAACACACTTTGATTAGTCTCTGAAGTCGTACATTTGAATATCAGGAGTCGAGCATGCTGAAGTACGTGTAATTCTGTTCAGCGTCCTTATAAATGAATAACTAGCATGCACAGGCCCCTTCCCTTTTTGATTTGCAGCCTTATCTGTTTCCCTGGAGTTCACTAATTACACAGCGTCTACGGTTTCAGCGGGCATGTTTGATATGAGTTTATCTGAGCTGTCCGTCAAGCAATTAAGGTCAGCGTTCAGCACTCTCTCAATAGCACAGTCACGGCCTCAGCAAGCAGGGAACGGATCAGACCAGCTCAGATCAGGTGAGGTCTCTGGTACTAGGTTTCCACTCCTGCCGTCCCACCATGACAACACACAATGGCTGTGATCAACGTTGTTCCTACATGACTGTTCACCCTGAGCGACCCGTCCTAATGGGCTATTAATGCTCGTGTGGCCTCAGATAGTTCAGTGAGTACATTTACATGTGTGGTTATAATCAAGCTAAAGCGAAGTCAAGTTTTTACAGTCTTTATCTGTCTGCCCAAGTATATATGACCCAATTCACAATCGAATATTTGATATTTGAAATAAATATTGCGTCACCAATCTCTTTAGGAAGCACGCAACCCAGAACCCAATTGTAGTCTAATTGACATATACATGCTGGAAGAAGCTACAGCCGCATTATCTAGGTCTGTTAAGATCTTGTTTTGTTTTTCGGCGAACATTAATTTCAATAGGAATTCAGGTGACCAGGAATTTTGTGTGATGGTGAAAGATTTCCCCACAAAGATTTTGCAACAGGTTCAAGTTGGCGATTCACCACATTGACTAACAGAAAGCTGATTTTTTTTTTTTAAGTGACTTCTGTGTGAGCTGTGCTTGATACATTGCTACACTATTGACAATAGACAATGGCCTTTTTTGCCTGCAAAAGTTTGTTGAAATTTCACTAATGTAAACTGCACCTTTACCTAAAGAATAATTATTGGTTTAGTCCGACTGAAATCAAAATTTTAAAGTGCAGGAATATTCTAGGTTCAGTACAATTTAAGCTAAATCGACAGCAGCATAAAGTGCTGTAACATAAAGTAAAGTGCTGTAACACTTGATTTGTAATTTGATTTGTTCCTCCTTTTCTTTAAAGAAAGCAGAAATCTGGTTTACAGTAAGGCACTTACAATGGAAGTGATTGGGACCTATCTGCAAATGTTAAATTACTTTTTTTTAACAGTATAGGCACAAGACATAAATATGATTTTAGTATAAAAATTGTTTAATAACCTGTTCTGTGTACTAAAAGCAATGTAAAAATGATGAGAACTTTGTTTACAGCTCAAATAATCACACATTTTAACAGAGGAATTCATGCAAGTTTCAATTTTCTGCTTTTAAATCTCCAAAAACCAAGTTAAAACCAAGAAACAAGATTTTTCAACGTTATTTGACAAATGCTGTCAATTGAGCTTAATGTTTGTATTGAACTTGTTTGAACCTAGAATCATGCCACTCAAAGTCCTTGAAGCATTCGAGGGAGTGGTTTAGTCTGTACATTTTGTAGTTCCTTCCATTTAATAAAATGTGGAACATCACAATGAGGCAAGACACAGCTTGAGTTCATCTCAGGTGAGGCTCTTGAACAACTCTTGGCTGAACAGGAGTATAAAACTATGCGACTGTGTGGTCAGACAGTAATAAATTACATGAGTAAGACATTTGCTCTTCAGTGGTGTGGATTGCCTGAACAGTTTCACTGTGTTGGGAGTGGTCACATTTAATACACTCTGTGTGTGTGTGTGTGTGTGTGTCTGAGGCTTCATGTGATCTGTGACATGCTGTGTTGAACACAAGATTAACTAGGTGACACTGTGATAGCCAGGCATCGTGAAACGCACAGGAGTCCTCTTTCAAAACAAGACTCGTCTTCCTCTACTCTCCTTCCCTCTCACTACAGTCGTTCTGTATTCCTGAGATAAATTTGCATCCGGTGAGTCGTATGGACGGCAATAATGACATCTCACCACCTCACCCAACATATTTATTGTGACACCAAACAAGAATTATGAAAATTACAAAGACTGGCCTACTGGGGGCACTAAAATATTTGTCTTGAAATTATCCTTAAAATGCTTTTTGATTTGGTGGCACTCATTTTCTATAAACTGTTTTAAAAATAAGTATGTTTACAAATCCATGCATTTACAACTTTACAGCTATACTTTATATGCCTCCACATGCAATGTAAGCACCTGTGGTGCCTGTTTTCCCAGATGTCAGAGGCACAGCACTCAGCAATGAGAAATAAACTTCAGTAGGCATGATAACTTCATGGCTGGTGTGTCAGATTACACTGCTAGAAGCCCCCTCACCCCCCACATATGCCTACATGCCATACTTACTGCTCATAAAATATTCAGCTGACATGCTACTGCTTCTCCTTTGCTTATATATTTTACCATATTAATGCCAAATTTACACTGAAAAGATGGCACAGAAATGCTTCTGAAGTGGCAATTAGGTTTCTTTACACAGACTGTTTAATGCTGCTCAGAGATGGCATAAATGCATTTACACAGCCATTTTTCCTTGAAAAAGTAAAGTAAGGGATTACTCTTAATTTTTTGTTATTTAATTACAGTTACTTCTGATGTAATTGCATTAAATACTGTATAGACTATAGAACAATTCTATATAAAACAATAGTGGACTTAACATCAAAATTTAACATCTAATTTTAAAATATGTTTTTAATGTAACCTTTTCCCTTTAAATACTTTGGTCAGTTCAAGAATAATTTATGCAATTTTATATTATTTATTTGAAAGAATTAAAAGAGCAGTTTCATATCTATCCTTGTATTGTTTAAAGGCACAATATGTAAGATTTTAGGATTAAAATATCCATAAACCACTAAAACAATGTTATATATTTTGTTGACTTGTGTACTTACATTATCCTAAATGTTTCCAACAATGTTTAAATCCAAAGAAATCAGCTACTTTAACCAGTGTAACGGCCCGTGTCATTGCGTCACCTGTCAATGATGTCATATCCACGCTACCCTTGATTTCCATTTTATTAGGCAGTTGAGCAACTGTTTGAATACTTTTATCGACAGAAAACTAATCATTGTTATAAAGTTCAACACGATTAGTCTTACTGTTTGAATCTCTCGTTTACTTGATTTACCGCAAGTGACATGTCAAAGAAGGTAGAGCTTCAGAGCCATACTTATTACATAATCGCCACAGAAAAATCAAAGGTGTTTACCAGCCAGAACAAACTTTTTTTCCGGAAATTTCATTTTGGCAAGCTTCCAAGCAAACTTTGTTTTGGTCTGATTTTGTGAAATTACATTACACCTGTTCGTTCTTCGATTTCGCTTGAAGTATATCGGGGCCTTAAGTCTCATCTTGTGTTTGTCTGCGGGGCGATTCAGAGATGACACTACAGCAGAACATCTATGTGTGAAATGAGCGCAGGATGTTGCAGTGCTATTAGCAGCAAGCTGTCTGGTAAATAATAGGCTCGTTTGAGATGCACCTCGCCTTGCCTGAAATTTAGGCAAGAGTAGGCGGCTGCAGTAAAGGGAGGAGTGAAAAAAGTGCAGGCAAGACAAATCGTTTTCATTTCTCATAGTGGAGCAGACCCCTACGAGATCAAAGGCGGATATCGCGGGATTCACACTAATGCGCTGTGTTGCTAATAAACTGGATGTAATTTAAGTTCTATGAAAGTTTATATGAAAATAAATATGATTTATGATTATATTATTCAGAATGCGGACTCATTATTGGCCGGCTCCTGCGTCAGCATCACACTAATGCGTCATGCTGTTCATGTGAACAGCCTCTGCCTATACTGAGCCCACGTTCTGATGTAGAACCTGGAAGCGCTGAACATAAACAGCGTAGGAGAATGACAAGGAAGAGAAGATATTGTTGAATAAAGTCGTTATTTTTGTTTTGTTTTTGAGCACAAAAAGTATTCTCATCACTTTATAACATTAAGGTTGAACCACTGCAGTCACGTTGACTTTTTTAACAATGTCTTTAGTACCTTTCTGGACCTTGAAAGTGGTGGTTAAATTGCTGTCTATGGACGAGTCATATACCTCTCGGATTTCATCAAAAATATCTTAATTTGTCTTCCAGAGATGAACGAAGGTCTTATAGGTGTGGAACGACATGAGGGTGAGTAATTAATGACAGAATTTTCATTTTTGGGTGAACTAACCCTTTAAGCTGTGTCATCAGCAAGTCTTTTGCCATCGTGCTTTTGATCAGTGCAGTCGGCAGAGAGCAGCTGCGCCTGACTGCAGAATCCGACACAGCCGCCTTGCCGTTGCGAGAGTTTTTTGACATACGTCAGCATGACATCAGAGCAAGTCGGACCACATTCGGACACATTTCTAACCGGCATGCATTTCGCGGTGATCAGCAGTGATCGGTTTTGCACAGATTTTGCTCATCTCAAACAAGCCTAATATTACATGGCTCTCTGGAATATTTGATTCTGATTGGTCAACTGCAGCATACAGCGATCAGACATTTCCTAATATTCACTGTCGCCCCTGATAACACTGTATATCAGGCCGCTGAAAACACTACTTTCATGTCTCTTATATCAAACCGTGGACTCACACTCTCATTTCACAAATGCTTAAAGGGTTAGTTCACCCAAAAATGAAAATTCTGTCATTAATTACTCACCCTCATGTCGTTCCAAACCCGCAAGACCTTCGTTCATCTTCGGAACACAAATTAAGATATTTTTGATGAAATCCGATGGCACAGTGAGGCCTCTATTAAGAGCAAAGCCAAAAAGGTCCAAAAAGGTACTAAAAACATATTTGAAACAGTTCATGTGAGTTCAGTGGTTCTACCTTAATATTATAAAGCAACGAGAATACTTTCTGTACGCCAAAAAAACAAAATAACGACTTTTCAACAATATCTAGTGATGGGTGATTTCAAAACACTGCTTCGGAGCTTTACGAATCGAATCAGTGGATCGGAGCGCCAAAGTAATGTGATTTCAGCAGTTTAGCCATTTAAAAGGAGATCCGAATCACCAATTCGAAACAAAAGATTCGTAAAGCTCAGAAGCTTCATGAAGCAGTGTTTTGAAATCGGCCATCACAAGATATTGTTGAAAAGTCATTATTTTGTTTTTTTGGTGCACAAAAAGTATTCTCGTCGCTTTATAATATTAAGGTAGAACCACTGAACTCACATGAATTGTTTTAAATATGTTTTTAGTACCTTTATGGACCTTGAGAGTTTCAGTGGCTTTGCTCTTAATAGAGGCCTCACTGAGCCATCGGATTTCATCAAAAATATCTTAATTTGTGATCCAAAGATGAACAAAGGTCTTAGGGGTGTGGAACGACATGAGGGTGAGTAATTAATGACATTATTTTCATTTTTGGGTGACCTAACCCTTTAAGTTACAGGTTACAGTAAAAATTACCTCAGAGGGCTTCAGTATTAATACTGTGTACTAGTGCGGTGGCTAAGATAGTACTCAGGTAAAATTTTAAAATAATTTCAACTCAAATCAATATTAGATATATTTATTTGATTAATAGTAGCATAATAAGATGGTGTACAGTTCAATAATGTACAGTTCATACTGCAAAATAAACCCATTCAGGTTGATACAAGATCTGATTTATGAAAATGGACAGCTGACTGTAGATAATCCTTTACATATTACGGAGGAATTCTTGTCTGTGTTCAGGAAGAAAAATATGAATTACTTTGTTTCATTATTGGTCCATACTTACTGCCGATTTGGAATTAGTGAAGAACAAATGATGAGTAGTACCAGGATGTTCGAAAACAATAGCTTCCTCCCCCACCTAGAATTCAGGGAAATTAGTGAAAACTGCAGCCAGTAAAAACAGCAACCTGAAGGGTACGAGTAAAAAAGGCGAATATGTAGGGGGTGTATTGAAAGGCAAGCTAATATTCAGAAACAACAGGCAATGAAGGCAATATCTCATCATGGCCTAAGAGCACATGGTGGGACTCTTAAATGAGTCTTGATTGTACTGAGCAATTTGGAACTCAGCAGAGCACTCAATTAAGGCGAGCGATTAACAGCAGATCTGACTTGTCCTGCTCCCTGTGATGTCATCGTTCTTGGAGTGTGGCAGCCATAGCAGGTGTCTGATTTGACCAAAGCACTGGCCAGCAGCTTATATCATTAATAAAACCCAAGACTCAACCTATCAACACTGCAGTACATTCCATTTTATGCCATTTTCTCCACATGAGGCTTTCCTTTCTCCTGTTTTGCTTTTAAATGTAGTCCTACGAGAACCCATACTTCAAACCAACATGCCTCCTGAATTAATTTTGCGCTAGACTTTTCTATGAAATGCTAAATGGCACAATAATCTGACTTCATTTTGAGGGGACCTTTTCAGAAACACAAAATGTGCCATGATTTGGTCTCCAGTGGTCATTTTTGAGAAGATTAAACTCTGCTCTTAAAGTTTAGTCGAAGTGCACTGAGGTTACCTTTCATTAGTCTAGTTAAGTTTGTCATGGCTTTTCAGCCAGATTCGGCATAGTAAAATGTAAACCAGATATAGTGCGTTTCTCTCGCAGTTTATGAGAAAATAAGCTCTGTGACAGCATAGCGCTCGGTTTTCATTTTGTGCGAGACGTACTAAAACCGTGTGTGTAATTGCGAGTGTGTGCAGTTTGCAGAGAGTCGACCAGCGTGCACTGTACCTCCTTCAAACGTCTTCCCAGTCAATGGAAAAACAAAGGTCAGGACTCTGGAAATGTCACTCAGTCCCTGGCTTGGCACTTAGAGGTCCAAGGGAACCCGGAGGGGGGGCTTGGCCTGGCTGCAGGTTCCGGGGGGACAGAATAATGTGTCACACGGCTGCCGCTGCTTCCTCTTCCCCTGGTGGTTGGGGGCAGGCAGAGAGGCACGGTGGGGGCTCATTGTTACACTGCCTTTTCCATCAGCTGTCAGGAGAGCAGGGGGCCCGGCTAAATGGGCACTCTAAAATACTGCACGCCAGGGAGTTGGCCCTCTCAAAAATATACAGTATACCTAGCAAGCAGAAAGGATAGATTTAAAGCTTTCATATTTAATCACAAAAATGACATTTATACATTATGCGTAATAGCACTCCTTATGCCCTAATTTTCATTTCTATCATATGCGCCTGTTTGTCAACACTTGTGTTAGGGTTCAGGATTGCGTACTGTGCCATTACCAAAAACACTTGAACAAACAAAATTATTATTGAAAGTAGTATTTCAACTCTCTATTCAAAGTCCCAGGAAGTCATGCTACGTTTCCTAATATCCATAATACTATACTGGATTACTGTAACCTTTCAAAAGCGCCGCATACTAATAAGAGAGAATACGCCACCCAGGAGCGTCCTTTCACTATCACACACTTTCCATAAAAGAAGAAACCAGAGCCACTAACATTTAGGGCCTTTTTCATTTTGCTTTAGAATAACTGCAGACAGAGGGTGAAAATACAGACTGTACTTCCATGCAATAAAGAGTGGAAACAAGTGAGAGAAACAGAGACGGGAGCGAGAGAGGGAGAGCGAGAAGGAAGCTGATCAGATGATTATTTCAGCCGAGCAGGATAAGTGGTTGAAACGGAGCCGTGTTTGTCGCTGCGCTGCGGGTGATCAAGGTGAAGAAGGAGAAAAGGGCCGGCCACGCCCCCGAGCACACCTGAGATTGCGTTACCTGCCGTCTCTCAAGCGTCATACTGGGAGCGTGGAAACCCGAGTGCAGCCACGAGAAGAAATCTGGCCGTCAGTCAAGTGCTTTTGTTTGCAGTTCTACGAACAGGCCGGATCTGGTTTCTCTGCTCCAGAAACAAGGAACCTAACCAGAGGAGCAGCAGAAGAGCATCTGAATACAGCTACAAATTTCCCAGACTAAATCATTTGTCACTACAGAACAGACCCGCTCTGGAGAATTGAATGATTAAAAAAAAAAAAACATTTTCACTATTTATTTTGAATGTATCAAGGTCAGTGCCTTCTTACTTTATTACAGTTTGATCGTTTCTGATTCGTCCGACTTCAATTATATTTGCAACTTGCACAATGTAAAACATCTTTGTGATGATAATGAAGGACAGAGACAAGATATTACAGTGTATTAGTAAATATCCACAATCTCAATTCAAGTTTGCTTTGTTTTTATAAACACTACGGGCTAGTGTTCATCAAAATCAGGATGTGAACACAATGTCATAGACACAATAATGTCAGGAATGCTTCACGGTCATATTGAATTCAGAGCGACTTTAAATAATTAAAATACCTAATCATCTGCAGCCATTCCTGAGGAAAGGAAAATACTTTTGAAGCCAATAGCAAGATCATTTCTCATATTTGTAGATATGAAAAGAAAATACTTAATAAAGTCACTCAGATGTGATTTATTCTGTCATAAATACTGAGTGATTTATACAGTATGATGTACTTGAGACAAAACTCAAATTATCTAAATGAGTAAATTGGGAAAGATGTTACCAAAGCCTCTTTAGAAGCATCAGCATGTATCTTTTGATTTAGGCTTTTTCATATTGCTCCTCTAATAGACCTGAAACAGCTGGACATTACAAGACAAAAAAGGAGGTGTAAATGATGAGAGAAAAACAAGGCACTGAGCTAGAGAAGGAAGGAATAAGATAGAAGAGAGCGACGGAAATTAAGCATCTGATGTAATAGGACACTGTAAGTAGGCAAGTGAAAGCCTCCTCCTTTCCTCCTTCAGGGATAATTGTTGTTTAGATATACTTTTACCCGTGTCTCACTCTCAGGTTATGTTTATACAACTTGTTATTGTGGTTTCTCTTTGCCTTTTCTCCCTCTTTTCCATCTCCCTTTTCCTCCTCTTCTTTGTACTTTCTTGCTAGGGGAAAATCTGCGAGGCTTGCTCGCCGGTGCCAGCAACAGTTAATCCTTTTCCAAAGCACCTTAACTATGCTGGGAATTCTGCAGATGCTAAATAAAACGGGAACAACCATGCACTTAACACCAGCTCACGCTGGCAAGAGTGCCTCTGTCTTCAGATGCTCCGTTTTTTCATAAGTAGTTCAAAACAATCTGCTGTTGTGTGATAACTGTGTGTTTCTCTTGAGTGAGCTGGTAGCAGGGCCGCGCTGGGTTCAGCAGCACCGCCTCTAATCCCATTATGGCCGTTCACCTCAGATTACATAAAATAAATCAGGAAATATGCAAGGAGGAAATAAGATGTTTCTCTGCATTAGTTGACCAAAAGTGTCAAGCATTGATGACCGTCACCTTACATTTGTGTATTTTACGACAGTTTTATATGCTAAAAAAAAAAAAAAAAAATCCTTATATTAGGGTCAGTAAGATTTGTTTTATTCATTTATTTTTTATTACATGTATCAAAAGTGATAGTAAATACATTTATAAATATTGCAAAAGCCTTTTATTTCTAATAATTGCTGTTCTTTTGAACTTTCTATTCATCAAAGAATTAGGGTGACCAGACGTCCCGTTTTTCCCGGGACAGTCCCGTATATCAGCTTTATTTTTAGTGTCCCGACTTTTTAAGAAAAAATCATGTTTTGTCCCGTATTTCATCTTTCCTAAAATTTCTTTACAACTGGGTGATCATAGAACGAGTAGTGGTAGTAGTGTTCTTTCATGCAAGAACAGTCCAAACAATTCGTCATAGAACAAAATTACCATCCAATCACAATTCGTTATCGATTAGTGAAGGCGGGATAGGCGGAATCGTGCTGAATGACACAGACCAGAAGCGCGCTCTCTCTCTGTTTTGTGCGCGATCCCAGTTCTCTCAGACAGCGCGCGATCAGTTCTCCTTGCGTCAAATGCACACATAGTTGTCAAAATGTCCGTCGTGTAGAGTATCTCACGTAAATACAGTCGGTTATGGCTAAAGTGTACGTAAACAGGTGGGTGAAAACAGGATATGTGTCAGTATATTACATCCATGGATTCGGTCTTAAAGGGACAGTAGCCTAATTAAATATTTGTCATTAATGTTAATAAAACAACAAAAGATGTTAAATAAATGTATATATATCGTGAAATAAAATTTCTCATATCATGGTCATATTGCCCACTCGTCCCCGTATTCCACATTGAGAAATTTGGTCACCCTACAAAGAATCCTAAAAAAGAAAAGTATCATGGTTTCCACTAAAATATTAAGCTGCAAATTTGTTTTCAACATTGATAATAATAAGAAATGTTTCTTGAGCAGCAAATCAGCATATTAGAATGATTTCTTAAAGATCATGTGACAATGAAGACTGGAGTAATGATACTGAAAATTCAGCTTTGCATCACAGAAATCAATTACATTAAAAAAAAAATAGAAAAGTTATTTTGTAAAACACACAAAAAACTGATCCGTAGGGTGAAAACTCAGTGCTTGACACTTTGTAATATTTGTAAATATTTGTTTGCTCAAGAAGCTAGCTACAAAAAAAGCTGTCAATTCTCTAAAATATATATTTATATATCTCTGTTGTTAGTACTGCTGTTGCTGGTAACATGGAGAAGTCAATTGCCCTCAAAAATGAATGAATGTACAAATGTTCTCCTGATAATAAAATGAGGGATTTTCATGTGATCAAATGCACCTTAACAGCTTTACCCTTTTATCAGTCTAAATTTCTAATTTTTCTACACCCAGATTATTTTTTCTTTGATTTGAAAGGACATGGGACTTTTTCACACCCTGAAATGCAACCGTCAGTCAGTTATGTTGTTTTGAGATCAATATGATTTAGTGAACTCTCACTCATGTAGACTGGTTTGGAAAAAGAGACGGTGGGAACAGGTGTAGTTTCAATACAGCGCTCATTATCCTTGAGTGATGACCTTCAGTGGCATACTGTACTCCTCTGTAATCATCCTTCACTCTCCATCTCTTTCTCTAAATGCTAACTGGAGCCTTTCAAAG